>CM076581.1:24848622-25019849 GCA_034641835.2 Pinus albicaulis | reverse complement strand
CAGCAGCTGAAGCAACAAAAGAAATTGTGTGGCTCCGGAAGATCCTGGAAGATTTGTAGATGAAACAAATGTATTCCACTCCACTCATGATCGACAACACTTCTGCAATAAAGTTGGCCAAGAACCCAAAGTTCCATGATCGAGCAAAGCACATCAATACAAAGTACCATCTAATTCGACATCATGTTCAGGCCAAAACCATCCATCTAAATCATTGTTCCACAAATGAGCAAACTACTGACATCTTCACCAAAGCACTTGGAAGAGAAAAGTTTGAAAAGTTCAGATCGATGCTTGGGCTCACCAACATCCCTTCGGATTAAAGGGGGGAATGTTGACACCTAATGCTATGGGATGGGTGTGGATATGTATTTTTGTATAATAAATAATAGTAGGAAATAAGGAAGGCCAAGAGTCATTGGGAGATGAATCCCAATAGCCTCACCTCCATGTATAAATCCATATGCATTCTTCAGCTAATACGCATTCTGATTTTGAGGAGTTACCTCCTGGTTTGACACTAACAACAAAAACCCAAAAAAATTATAAAAATATTTCGAGCTACTATACCTCGCCTAAAATCATTTTGCAGTCATACTTCATTGAAGATTTCTTACGGAGAGAGCCCTCTCCCTGCCTTGTAGGGCTATCTACAAGGTTAAGCGTGGTTTGTGGTTACCCTGGTTTGCCTTTCTTTCATTCTGAGGTCAAATTAGGTGATAACTAAAGGAGCAAGGGAGGATAAACCTCAATATCATCTCAGTCACCTACAAGCAAAGAAGTGTACAAACTGTCAGTAAGAAAAGAGAGCTTGAATCTTCAATAAAGGAAGCAATTTTGAGTTTTTCAAGTCAAAATTGACTAAGTATTGAGGCGTTGTGCGCCTGGAGTCGAGCACTATGTGTTCAGTAGTTTTCCCTGTGAAAATTTCCTCTGTTCTGTGCACCTGGCAAGGTGCTACGCCTTTACCCGAATTGACCCAACAGAACCCGACAAGGGCCTTGGTGCTGCATGCCTGGCACAAGGCGTTGCGCCCTTTTCCAACCCGACACCTCGTTCATGCTCAGCGCGCTTGATCAAAAAGGCTTCCAAGCCCTCAAAAAAACTCAAAACACCTCAAAGGTTTCCAAACACTAGCTGGGGACCCTAAAAACATGTTGAGGAGTAAGTACAGGTCATTAGCCCTGTTTTAATCAATTTTGTCATCATTTGATTGGAAGATGTGGAGCCCTAAGAGGAAACCCTAGGCTTCAAAGTTAGAAACCACCGTTTTCCATTTACTTCATCTACCTATAGAGGAAATCAGTGATAAAAATGGGCTTCCTCTGTTGAGTGTGGTCTTACATCTAAGCTTGTCTATACTTCCATGGCCCTCATTCATACACTCCATTTCCACTCAGTTGAAATGACTGCCATCCTCCATCCCTTCATCTCATTTTTATTATGCAGTCCTAGGATTTTTCTCAAAACAGAGTGATCAAAATTTCAAATGAGAAAGAGGCCAAGGAAGAAGGAAGCATTGAAGATAATGTCAGTAGGGCAAAGAAAATTGAAGTAAAGGGCAGTGGAGATACAGAAATCAATGACGAAGAAAGCAACAAGGAGAGTGAGGCTAATGAAAATGATAATCTTGGTAGTGATAAAACAAAGAGCATTGAAGCCCACAACAATAGTGCAAAGAACAGTAAGATGCATCAAGCAAAGGTAAATCAAACAATGGGTGAGATGACAATGAGGCAGATAATGATGAAAAAAAAAGAAGTGTAGATGAGGAAAATGAACATGATGAAGATGAGGAAAAAATAGAGAGAATTGAGGTAGGAGAAGGCAGTGAATAAGGAAATATGTTAGAAAAAAAATTTATCAGTAAGGCAAAGGTAAATGAATAATAAATCAGTGATGACAGTGGGACAAAAAGTGATGATGGCAATGGGTCAAATAGCCATGAAGAAAGCAGTAAGGCTGCTAAACAAAGAGGCCTATGATAAACATGGTGGGACCAAGGAGGATTAAAACCAATAAGACCTTGAAAACCTGGATGATCTATACCTACAAACAACCCAAACACCATGAGCAAGACAATTTCAAATTTTGGGCACATTTATGCACTTAGGAATTTTTGACTGATTTAAAGTGCCAAGGGTGCAGCACCCTTGGCACTGCGCTTTTTTTGGAGGAATCCATTTGATGAATGGTTAAAATTTTTAGCTTCCTTAGGCTAAGTTAATCATGCACACCAAATTTCATATCATTTGGAGCAGTTTTGGTCCTCCAAAAGGGTAAAAAACATGCAAAATTCCACCTTTCCGCCCTATTTTCAGGGCTGGCGCTTCGCCCTTAGCAGTCTTGGAAGATTTGGTTTTTGAATAGTAAAATGGACACCAAATGAAAACCCAAGGGCATTTTTGTAAATTATACTTGACAAGCCTTCCAACGAGCTATCACGTAGCTCATTCCGACATCGGGAAGGCCTTCAAAGCTTAGCTGCAAGGTGACCTATTTTTCCAGTGCAGGCGCTGCGCCGTTGGACCTCAAAGCTCCGTCCTTGCAAAAAAGTCAACAAAACACGCTGAAGATATTTTGGAATTTATTGAAGGCTTAAATGTCAGATTTTTTGCCAAAAGAGGTTGAGAATATATTTTTGCATTTAATGAATTAGGATATTTGTGCCTTGGGCCTTGCATGGTCTCTTAGGACAAATTTGGCATTTATGATGCTTTAATGACTTCTAGAAGCCTCTAGGGTTTTCTCACCTCCTCATTTGCATGATAAAACAGCATGGGGGCCTCATTAATCATGTTAGTTGGCTGGTAGTTGGTTGATTATGGAGAAAAGCCTCATGGACTTGGAGTTCTCAGGACTTTTTACTTTTGAAGCATTGTGAAGGTTCTAAAATGAATATCAATGAGACAAGCACTTTGCAGGATTCATGAACATAGATAATGGTGATGTTGTTCTTGTTTTGTTCTCATTTTCTTATGTTTTACATATTGTGTTATCTTTGTCTTGCATTAGAACAGAAGTTTTAGCTTAAGGTAGGTTGTCAGAAGCTCACTAAGTCTGTCTGCTTCTCCTGTTTCATGTTTTCCTCTATTAATTCAGTTTAGAGAATTCTTAGTTTCTCTCTAAAACCACTTTGCTTGTTTATCTCAATAATGATTCAATAGAGTCAGTGTCAAAGAGGTTTATAGTTAGCCTTTCCCTTTGAAATTACTTTAAACATTGTTTTTTATGTCTTTACTTCGAAGTATTGCTAGTTAGGGTTTAGCTGAAGAGGTTTGTGGTTTTCCCTATGCTTTTTCTCAACTTAAATGGTTTTCTTGAATTTATTTATAGTAGGATTAAGGAAATTTAGGAGTTCCCTGATTCTTGATCATTACTATATGTTATCTTGCATGTTTTCTTTCTTTGAAGGTAATGTTGGGCCAAAATTGTAATCTACGGATAAAATACGCTTCCCTAGAGCGGTGTCTAGTCTAGAACAATGGGTGAAAGACTATACTACCCCTTTTCCTAACTCAAAGCAGATACACAGAGAGGATTGGATGCTTACTTGTTTCATTCATTTCCAAATGGATCCTTTATGTTGCTTCCACTACAACTTCAAATTCAAGCGATTTCAAATAGTTGAATGCTTCCTGCAAGAAAGAACACTGAAACAATAGAAGATGCAATAACATAGATATCTATTTAAACTATTTAGCTAAATCAGTTAAGCATAAACTACATTCATCAACCAAGATCTTACAACATGGAAAATAAAAGTTATCATAGATGCATGTAGGGAAAAATAAGAAGTACTCTTTATTGATGATAGAAGGAGAGGTTACAACCTAGTGACTGATTTGAAGTGAATTTCCAGCAGAGTTCCCAAGTCTCATCATAGAATAAGTCTCTCCAGCAACAGCTCCACAAATCAAACTCTCTATTGAAAATTCTCCAGCATTTCTCTTCTAAAATTCTTCCTCCTCAAACACTTATATCTGTGTTCAATTTATAGATGAACTGTAGGTTGTTTTTCAATAAATTGCATTCCAAAAATAGGCAATACATGTTTCCATTCATGTAGATGTCAAATGGACACTTGGATCTGAAACATGACACATGTGAACCCTTCTAGAAGACACTAGCCAAGTGGAGATTACGGAACAATGAGAATTTTTCTCCCAATGTGACCAACACACCTTTGAATGTTGGGAAGTGCTCTGCAGAGCAGCCTTGAATGGGGCTACCTGCATATGCAATGCACTTATGCCCCTCAATAATAAGCTCTCATATGTTTAATAATAAGCTTCAAACCATGGAAAAGCCTTGCTTTGATGAAAGTCACCCCAGTTAAACAGGTCATTGGGAATGGTGCCCAAATTGACCTATAACAATTTCCCCCTAAAGCATGAGATCCAAATAATAAGAACATTTGATTGAGATGCTTTACATTGTGATGAGCCTGGAAACAAAGTGGATTGATCACCTGCATCAATCTTACAATACAATACATCATGATAAACCCTCTATTGATCATAATTGTTGAGGGTAGGCATTCCCATAGTCAGCACATAAAACAATCTAATAACATGTACATAATTCAGAAATTCGTCTACATTGGAATTTTGCCCAAATGCAGACATTGCCTACAGATATAGGCCCATGTTTGGATGACAATATTTATGTAAGGTCACTTTACAGATGATGTGTACAACAATCCTGAAATCACAGCCACGATGGCTGAAAGTAGATCTGGGGTCTTCTTATCTCATTCACTCGATCATTTGGGTACAAGTCTAGCCATGAGAATATATGATTTTTCGTCGAACATGGAAAGACATCGTTTGATTACCAGCCAATAATGAAAGTTGTTAACAAATGCGAGAGAACCACTATTAATGAAAATGGCCCTCAAGGTACTACAATACATTTCGTAAGGCGTGAATAGATGATTTGATGTTGAATGCCAAACAAAATATTTCATTCAAAAGTCCAGAAGTGAGGATCTTGTCGATGTTGTAACAAGCCTCATGGTACTGGAATCTGATGCTTCTAAGTGAACGTTCTGGATATTGATTTGTCGTCGACAGGAAGTCGCCTTATTACAAAACTGAAGTTACTAATTTCGGAGACAAGGGTATGACACTATATAGCAATTTTCAGGGATGGTAGTCACGAAAATGAAGGTTTATGAGTATTGCAGATGGATGAGCTCTAAATCACTGAATGACTTCTCTTGAACATATCGGTGACACTGTGATGAGTTGGCAGCATTGACCCAAAACCGAAGTGAAGGTATGATGAACCATAGGTGTGAATGAACCGTCAAGATGATTACCCAACCCAAGCAGTCACAGACATGGAGTGAAAGAAGTGTCATGGTCAAGAGCGACTTGCTACCAAAAAGAAACTTTGTTTACTTTTCCCAAATTTTCCCCAGTCATTTTTCGACCAGTACCTCTTTATTTTTTAACAAGCTTGAGGAGGATAACATTTGCTTGATCTATAATTCAACCCTTTGGACGAATAAAGAATAAAGTATCATTATTTAATAATTTAATGAGTCTAGCGATGAATGAAACTCAATTCTTGCCATGATTGACAAGCCCGTCGCTATTTTATGTTTTAATGAGCTTAACGACAGTGATAGCCCAGTCATTTTTCATGTTTAGAGAGTCTGAAAAAGAGGACGAAAGAGGACTCCAAAAGTAATTTTTTGTAAATTTGTCTCTCAGATCCAAAAAAGTGTAAAATAATATCTGAAAGAACGTCTTTGGTCATGTTTAACCAAGGTATTCCTTTTTCGTAAATAATCTATCTCAGTCCAGAAAAGGGTTAAACTTATACTGAGTAGATATCAATTCATTTACTTCAACGAGCTCAAAATGACAAGTGCTCGGCAATCTTCTCACATTATCGGAGTCTGAAAAGAGCTGAAAGAAGACTCCAGGGGTTCCTTTTTCACTGTTATCAAAGCTAGAAAAAGAGATAAAAGTGTGCTTCAAATCCTTTTTCGTTTTTATCAAAGCTCGAAGAATAAGGAGAAAAAGTATGCCTTGTGGCCAAGTCCTTCTTTGAAATAAATCTGCATGACTAATCTGTTCATCAATTGTATTTCCTATTCAGAACAACATCAAATGGATTAAAAATACCTGTTTCGTGATAAAAAACATAATAAAACCATATTCATAGCAATAAATTTAACTTGCAAGTAATTAAATGACTATATAAAGCAGTTTCACTATTCATTTTTACCATTCCATAGTTACCATTTGCATTTTGGAGCTCTGAACCTGATTTTTCCCCCGAACTTCAATCATTGATTACGGTCGTTTCTATGGACGAATTCCATTGCCATTTGAACCAGGTAAATAGCATGAACCTCCTCTTCCTTTCAGTATTCATTTCATTTCCATTCTTTGCAAATTTTTAGGGTTTTGAGGCCCCTAGGGTAAATTTTGCCCAAAATTAGGGCAACGCACCCTTGTACATTGAAACCCGCATTGCATAGCAGGTATAGTGAAGGGTAATTTCATATGCAATGCACTGTCTCAACATAGGAAGTGCGTTGGGCGCAGTTCAAGTTTTTTATTTTCAATATGTACTTAAAATTTGCCTAGTTTTTTGCAATGAATGGTATCTAATGGATATTGTGGTTGATTTTCAGGCTTCCATCGGATAATAATGACGATTACATGGAGAGAAAGAGAATATGAAGAACAATATATGATTGCCTTGAATGATCCGCTGTAAGAGCTTTAAGGGATTGCGGGCTACTTAAGTACTTCAAATTTTCGGGAATGAGGCAACAGATAGAACTGTTGGAGTTCCTTGTTCAAGCATGGGATCCAGCAATAGATGAATTTCACATAAAAAATCAAGTGTTTTCCATAACAGTTGAGGATGAGTATTTTCTCACAGGTTTGTCGAGGAGAGGTTTGCCCATTTCACTCACAGGATCTACCGTTGGAGGAGAAACAGTGAGGGATTATGTTATGCAGTATTGCTATCCGGGGTAAGAACCTAGCAAAGATGTAAAAATAAACATCCGTGATGTCAGGGATTTGGCTCTAAGAACCATCCTTTTCACAATCACAAAATTAGCTGGCACCGTTACACTCCATGTAGCAAACAGATTGTACATGCAGTATGCGTTGGAATGCTTAAAGCCAACAGTTTTCAACTAGTCTGAAGTTGTTCTATCTCAGATAAAGGAACAACTGAATAAAGAAAAGGGAGGAAGGAAGAAAAATTTCAGTTATGGTTCAATCCTTATCTCCTTCGCTTTGGAACGGATTCCACTGATGTAGCCACAACATGTAACATTGGATATATCTAGTCCTAGAGATCCTCAAATGCAAAGATGGGTAGAAGTCATGGGTCGGCATGCAAGCCAATTGACCGTTGTATTCTCGACTGCATTCTTCACCTGGTTCCGGTGACAGATTGTCGCCATCAATGAATATGCATATGCAGGCATCGACTTTAGAGGAGATCCAGATCTAGTTTTACTAGAAGGCACTCAATGGGGTGCAATAGGTAAGAATGATTTCACCATATTTTTTTTTATTTTTCTAAGGTTTTATACAATGTTTTTATTTTTTGATTTCTTTCCAAGAGTAAACTAAATGTTTGATGTAATTCAGATATCGATCGCATTCAACCAGTAGAGGAACCAGAGCGCGAAGCGGATGTGCCAACAAAGAGGGTTGTCGGGAGAGCAGTCCTTCAGAACCTTGATATGGCTGAGACTCTAGCTGAGCTCTAGCAGCATGTAGAGGGATTGACCTTCGAAATTCCGGATTGCCGAATCGAACCCATGCGACTATAGTGACACACAATTGGGGTTCTGAACCGTTGGATAAGGTTGCTTCGTAGGATTGCTAGATCTATAGCATTTTTCCATGAGCACCACTAGTTTACTTGTGACATTTTGCATACATTTTGAGGTCAGATGACCAATGTGTCTTGGGCTCAAATTTTGTAGAAAACCTATAACTATCTATCTATGTTTTCAGAGTTTTTCCTATGTTTAATGCGCAATCCTATTAAATGTTGTGAATTTATTATTTACCTATGTTGCAAATGTCTGTCTAAAACTTGATTAGCTAATGAATTAGTTAAAGTGTTCAAATTTCTGGAAATGTGTTAATATTGAACAAAATCAAAATGTCTTTCCAAAAGTTGAAATCTTAGGAACAATCTAAGAAGTGTTGGATTTCTAACAGTATAAACACTAGTAAGCTATAATACCACGAGTTGTGAGTCTAACCTTATGATTATGTGGTTAATACCAAATGAAATGGCATCAGAGAGAAGTTCGATCAACGCACTATACTCAACGATATTGTTCGTCAATCTACAAATACAAATCCCTCAAAAACTCACTAACTCGTCGTTTGGAGCGAAAATGGCCCACGTTGCAGAGGATAGATTTTGCGTACTATGACTAGCACCATCAGCATATCCAACAAATGGTTCTGAAGATTCAGACATCTGCCATAAAATTTAAAGCGGATTACTAACGTCAAGAAAAACTCTAAAAAGAAAATTAAGATAGTGAATGCAAATCAACAACATATAAACAATACAATACAAAAAATTACTGCGCTCATGATTAAGAATAGTAACGCTTAAGATACAACCCATTTCTAGGCTGTGCTAATGGAATTCCATCGTAATCAACTAACTCGTAGGCACCCTTAGCAATAACTCTTTTGACAATGTAGGGGCTATGCCATAATGGCTTGAATTTCCCTGTACCTATTACATCAGATTCCTGGTCGTAAAGAAGGACCAAGTCGCCCTCTGAGAAGATGCGAGGCTAGACATTTTTGTCGTATTTTGCCTTTATACGTCTCTTATGTGCTTCGTTGGCCAATTGGGCTTCACGACGCGTTTCATCAAGATGGATGAGGTTAAGGAGACACACTTCTTCTTCTGAGGTGTCAGATAACAAGTCTATCGCGAGTTTTAATGATGATATTTCGCATTGGATTGGCAAGATAGCTTCAAGACCATACATCAATTGAAAAGGAGTAAATCCAGTTGTGTTTCTCACCGAGGTTCGATACGCCCACAAGGCGGAATACAAGATCAAATGCCAGTTCCTTTTACAGACTCCTATCATTCGTTGAAGCATTCGTTTAAGAATTTTGTTAATAGCTTCAACTTGTCAATTTGATTGTGGATAATAAGGAGTATAATTATCATGCGAAAATCCTAACTTGGCTATCAACTCAGACATCATATGGTTAAGAAAATACTTCCCATGATCCGTAACTATAGCCTGTGGGACCCCAAACCGTGCAATAACATGGTTGAAGAAAAATAATGCAGTTGTTTGTCCTGTGTTATTAAATGTAGGCATCGCTTTGGCCCATTTGGTAAAATAGTCGACTGCGACAATAATATAACCATGCCCCCCAGATGAAGGAGGGTTACAGGTCATGAAATTGATACCCCATTTCGTAAATGGTCCAACAGAGACAACAGAATGCATTGGCGCTGGCAGTTTGCAGATTTTACGGTCATAAATCTGGCATGCATGACAACTTCTGACTACGAGGAGGAAATCTCGAAAAATAGTAGGCCAAAAGTAACCGGCGCGGAGTATCTTCTGCACAGTAGCATATCCAGATAAGTGTCCACCACAAGCCCTAGCATGACAAGCATTTAACACTTTTTCTGCCTCCTCATGAGTGAGGCACCTCCTTAAAATTGTATCGACACCACGACGATAAAGTGTATCGCTGACGATCAGATAATCTTTTTCTTGGTATTGAATATGTCGCTGATCAGAGCGAGAGGTATTAGGTCGAAAAGTTTGGGTTTGGAGATAAATGATGAAATCCCCATACCAAGGATCAGTTGATCCGATCAGAAACAGAAACTTGTCTGGAATAGATGGTTCCGACGTGGTAGGATTACTATCAGAGGGAAGGTCACAGAGAAGCTCAGCCAAAACTAAAGATTTCTTTGACTTGGATTTGATGAATTCCAAATCTAATTCCTGCAAAATGATGATCCATTTTGAATATTTGCCCCCCAGCAATTG
Organism: Pinus albicaulis; assembly: GCA_034641835.2. Lineage (NCBI taxonomy): Eukaryota > Viridiplantae > Streptophyta > Pinopsida > Pinales > Pinaceae > Pinus > Pinus albicaulis. The sequence goes on along the minus strand of CM076581.1, from coordinate 25,009,807 downwards.
ACGTGATATGATGTAAGTCATGGGGTTGCAATATGAAACTATTGTTGTTTTTCGGAGTAGGATATAATGGAAAAATCTTTGGACAACTTGAACAGCTTACAAGGCAAGATTTTCCATGTACGAGTACTTAACTTCCGTATCATTGAGATTACGACTCAAATAATAGATCGGATGTTCAATTCCACCTTCTACTTGGAATAAAACCATAGTGATGGTCGTCTCAGCCGCGACGATATATAGGAAATAATCGTTTGATAATTTGGAGGATACATTAATGATGCTTAGACAAGATGGTCCTTGACAGCATCAAAAGAATCTTGCGCAACTTGGTCCCAATGGAAGGGAACCCCCTTTTTCAATAATCGAGTAAATCTTTTAGCCATTTCGGTGTAGTTTGGAATGAACCTTTTCAGGAAGTTATCCTTTCCTTGAAGTTTCTGTATCTGAAGTAAATTTGAGGACATAGGAAAATCAAGAATGGCCTGAACCTTCAGTGGGTCTATTCAAATTCCTTCTTTTGAGATGACGAATCCGAGTAGTCGACCAGAACCAACACAAAACACACATTCGTGTGGATTGAGGCATATCTTGTAGTGTCGTCAGCGCAAGAAAATGGCTCTCAAATGCATCAGGTGATCAGTCTGATTTCGTGAATGTGGTGGTAAATCATCTAGATATGGTTGAACAATGTGCTTGATGTCATTGAAAGCATAATCCATTGCTCTCTGAAAATTTTCCCCAACGTTCTTTAAACCAAACGGAAGTTTCTGATATGCGAATGTGCCCTAGGGACAGATGAATTTTGTCTTATGTTTGTCATCTGGGCAGATATTGATTTGATTGTAGCCGGAAAATCCATCCATGAAAGAAAATATTACAAATCCAGCACAATCGTCAATAATCTAGTCAATAAAGGGAGTAGGATAGTTGTCTTTTGGACAAGCATGATTAATATCCTGATAATCAACGCACATTCTAATGGTTCCTTATTTTTTCATAACAGGAACGATATTGGAAACCCACTCAGTTAGCGAAACAGGGTAAATGAAACCAGCACGCAAAAAAATTTCAACTTCTATTTTGATGGTAGCGGCTTTCTTCGGATGAACAAGACGAAGTCGTTGACGCACCGGTTTGACATCAGGATACATAATAATAGTGTGTTCAACTATACTAGTATCTATGCTTGGCATTTCCTTGTAAGACCAAGTAAAAACGTCACAAAATTCATGAAAAAGAGAGTGATATAAATCAAGTTCTGATGGAGAAAAAGATACACCGACATGAATATTTTCCACAACGCCAAGTTTGGTCGAAATATCGATAGAAATATGTTCTTAGATATTTGATAAGTTTCACTCAGAATCGATTGCATTAATTGGAAAAGAATTTGAAAATAAATTTTGAATGGATGGGTGATATAGTTCACTAAGATTTTTTTCTTCATAATCTAGAAGATGGGAACGATGATGATAATATTCCCATGGTTCTCCGTCTGACATCATAGCTTCCAAAATATTTTCATTTGTCAAAAATTTTGAGAAAAATGGATCAGATGGAGTACCAAAATCTAATGAACGATCAACCCAAACACTCGGTGACGCTGATTTTGGATTTTCCGCCCAAGCCAAATAGATTGATTGCTATACCAGCTCAATAGTGCTGGGTGGTAAAACATCATCCAACGTAGAAATGTCAGAAAAACTCGTACTCTCCCTTAAGCCAGATGGAGTGGAAGAGATCATGTAGCAGGTCTCTATGCTTGCAATTTATGCCGATGTCGCGGGCGGTGGTAATGCAAATGTTCCCATAAGAGTGGAATCCTTTAAGAGTCCTACACCAATGTTATGGATTTCTAGTTGGGTTAAGTGAACAAACGGAACGCTTCCAGTTACTTGCGAAGTGGAGGCAAAGAAGGATAATTGATTAATGACTATGATTGAACCTTTATGTGGAAAGGAAATCATTCTAAAGTATGTAGAAACAATGGCAGTCATTGCATATACCCACGGTCTTCCCAGTAAAATATTATAGTCAAGGGGTCCGTCAACAACCTCAACATCAATACTTACTATTTCCCCCCTAATTCAACATGCAGGTTATTGATAATACCACAAGGTTTATATTTTCTTCCATCAAAAGCCTTCAACGTCATTGATGATTGTGATAATCGCGGTGAGCCAAGTGACTTCCAATAGTTTAGAGACATAATGCAGGTAGATGCTCCCTCATCAATAATAGTACGATGAACAAGGTGATTGAAAACATTCTGAGGGAAAATTTTGTAATACCTCAAGAGCAGACATATTTGAAAGGGATTGAGCCAAATCTTCAACTATATTATAATTTTGTGCAGCTCTCTCTCGAGGATTATATGTCGATTTATGAATTACTCCCTTCGGTGGCTTAATTGTCAATTCAGGAATAACTGATGGGGAGCGAACCCCACTAGAGGCAGATTAACCTTTCATTAATCCAAATAGACCTGCAAGCTTCAAACTTGTATTAAAGCTGCAGATTCATAACTCAAAAAATTATCTTGAGACCTGTGGGTTATCGACCCACTTCACTTTCGCAGTGCCACCTCCATATCTGCACACACCCATCTCCAATCCAACACTTTATGGTCCAATGTTCGATCTTCGGAAATATGATATTGACAGCATCTAAAACCAAGGGTTTAAGACCTTTGAATCTCCTTATACCTTTGACTCATTACATGCGGCACACCTTTAAACTTAAAACCCCGAATTCAACTTACAACCATTAACATTCGATTGAGGTGGTTAAACAAGGAAATGCACCCATTACCTTTAACCACGAAATTGGCCCACCTGCACGTGCTTCCAACCGGAATTCAAAAAACGTTCGGCGGTATTACTTGCATTCTTTATCAAAAAATCAAAACCTCGTCGAATTCTCTGTATTGGGATTTTAACACAGAAATCGGTATCGATTCCTCCCAATCGATTCCTCTCTCGATTCCGCTTAGTAATTCTTAATACAGGGTTATTTTAATAGCAAATGGATTCCAAAAAAAACCAGAACCTCTTCATACAGAGTTTATAGAAACCATATCAATCAAATGATGCTTCAAGGAACAAAATTGTTCTTCACGCAGAGATTAATGATTCAAATCCCTCTGCAACATAATAACTCAAGAATTTAAAAGAATTGAATCCTCTTCATACAGTCATTTCATAATTTTGATTCACAATGAATATATACATAGAGCTATTCAACTCAATAAATCCGCCATACTCTGCGTTCATTATCACGCTATGACAAGGTTTTACTGGATAACACTAATTGAATAATTGAAACGAAATCATAAATAAACCAACTCATACACAGATATCCACACGTAACAATGTATTTCTATTTTAACTGGAACTCAGTTACAAGTTAAGGTGTTTCAGCCTTAATCTAAATTCTCCAAACCTCTACATCACATTCTTTTCTCTCACACATTACAAATTCGCTATTATATATAAATTTCAAAGAATCGGTTGAGATCCACAAAATCTCTCTGAATCGCTCAAAGAAACTCTTGGCCTTCTACTCGCGCAAATGGCAGATCATAAATTTTTTTATCAGTTACATAAGATTCAGCATCAGTTTTAACAAAAATTTGCCCCAATTCTACATGACCATTAGCATACCCTGTCTCTTCAGCTTTAGATTCAAACTTAATCCAAATATGTTTGGATGCCCCTACATCAGACTCCCGAGGCACAAAAATTTATGACCTCCTGGTCATTTGTCTTCTCTAACTGTTAGCAGTTCTACCCACGTCATCTATGGAATTGCTCCTTGTGATATTCCTGTAACAGAATGCTTTAACAATTCTCACCCACATCCTCTGTAGAATTGTCCTCTATGAGCTAAAAGAAAACCTCTACAATAGCAAGTCCTCCCTGCTACCAGATACCTCACCAAGCTTCTCTCCTGAGCTCAGAATTTCGGCATCTCTCTGGTTCACTCCTCTGGAAACATTCAAGCACTCCTGCTTTAGGCTGCTGCAATCTTCTCACCTTCCTCTGTTGCTACCTTCACAAAACATAAAAATCATAAGCTTAACAAAACTTCACAAAAGTGTACTTCCTTCCTCTGTATGCAAACTCCTCCGCAGGAAGTCACTTTCCCGCTTTGATACCACTTGATGGGGAGTGAACCCCACTAGAGGTAAATTCACCCTTAATTAATCCAAATAAACCTACAAGCTTCAAACTTATATTAAATTTGTAGATTCATAACTCGAAAAACGATCTTGAGACCTATGGGTTATCGGCCCACTTCACTTCTGCAGCGCCACCTCCATATCTGCACACACACATCTCCAATCCAACACTTTATGGTCCAATGTTCGATCTTCGGCAATATGATATTGACAGCATCTAAAACCAAGGGTTTAAGACCTTCGAGTCTCCTTATACCTTTGAATCATTATATGCGGCCCACCTTTAAACTTAAAACCCCGAATTCAACTTACAACCATTAACATTCTATTGAGGTGTTTAAACAAGGTAATGCACCCATTACCTTTAACCACGAAACTGACCCAGCTACACGCGCTTCCAACCGGAATTCAAAAAATGTTCGGCGGTATTACTTGCATTCTTTATCAAAAAATAAAAACCTCATCAAATTCTCTGTATTGGGATTTTAACACAGAAATCGGTATCGATTCCTCCCAATCAATTCCTCTCTCGATTCCGCTCAGTAATTCTTAATACAAGGTTATTTTAATAGCAAATGGATTCCAAAAAAAACCAGAACCTCTTCATTCAGAGTTTATAGAAACCGTATGAATCAAATGACGCTTCAAGGAACAAAATTGTTCTTCACACAAAGATTAATGATTCAAATCCCTCTGGAACATAATAAATCAATAATTTAAAATCGAATCCTCTTCATACAGTCATTGCATAATTTCGATTCACAATGAATATATACACAGAGCTATTGAACTCAATAAATTTGCCATACTCTGCGTTCATTATGACACTATGACAAGGTTTTACTAGATAACACTAATTGAATAATTGAAACGAAATCATAAATAAACCAACTCATACACAGATATCCACACATAACAATGTATTTCTATTTTAACCAGAATTCAGTTACAAGTTAAGGTGTTTCAGCCTTAATCTAAATTCTCCAAACCTCTACATCACATTCTTTGCTCTCACACATTACAAATTCGCTATTATATAGAAATTTCAAAGAATCGGTTGAGATCCACAAAATCTCTCTGAATCGCACAAAGAAACTCTTGGTCTTCTACTCGCGCACATGGCAGATCATAATTTTTTTTATCAGTTGCATAAGATTCAGCATCGGTTTTAACAAAAAATTTCCTCAATTCTGCATGACCGTTAGCATGCCCTGTCTCTTCAGCTTCAGATTCGAACTTAATCCAAATCTGTTTGGATGCCCCTGCATCAGACTCCCGAGGCACAAAAATTTATGACCTCCTGGTCATATGTTTTCTCTAACTGTCAGCAATTCTACCGACGTCATCTGTGGAACTGCTCCTTGTGATCTTCCTGTAACAGCATGCTTGAACAATTCTCACCTGCATCCTCTGCGGAATTGTCCTCTGTGAGCTGCAACAAAACCTCTGCAATAGCAAGTCCTCCCTGCTACCAGATACCTCACCAAGCTTCTCTCCTGAGCTCAGGCTTTCGGCATCTCTCTGGTTCGCTCTTCTGGAACCATTCGAGCACTCTTTCTCTAGGCTGTTGCAATCTTCTCACCTTCCTCTGCTGCTACCTTCACAAAACATAAAAATCATAAGCTTAACAAAACTTCACAAAAGTGTACCTCCTTCCTCTATATGCAAACTCCTCCGCAGGAAGTCACTTTCCCGCTTTGATACCACTTGATGGGGAGTGAACCCCACTAGAGGTAGATTCACCTTTCATTAATCCAAATAAACCTACAAGCTTCAAACTTGTATTAAAGCTGCAGATTCATAACTCGAAAAATGATCTTGAGACCTGTGGGTTATCGGCCACTTCACTTCCACAGCGCCACCTCCATATCTGCACACACCCATCTCCAATCCAACACTTTATGGTCTAATGTTCGATCTTCGGCAATATGATATTAACAGCATCTAAAACCAAGGGTTTAAGACCTTCGAGTCTCCTTATACCTTTGACTCATTATATGCAGCCCAAATTTAAACTTACAACCCCGAATTCAACTTACAACCATTAACATTCGATTGAGGTGGTTAAACAAGGCAATGCACCCATTACCTTTAACCACGAAATTGACCCACCTGCACGCGCTTCCAACCGGAATTCAAAAAACGTTCGGCGGTATTACTTGCATTCCTTATCAAAAAATCAAAACCTCATCGAATTCTCTGTATTGGGATTTTAACACAGAAATCGGTATCGATTCCTCTCTCGATTTCGCTCAGTAATTCTTAATACAAGGTTATTTTAATAGCAAATGGATTCCAAAAAAAACCAGAACCTCTTCATACAGAGTTTATAGAAACCTATGAATCAAATGACGCTTCAAGGAACAAAATTGTTCTTCACGCAGAGATTAATGATTCAAATCCATGTGCAACATAATAACTCAAGAATTAAAAAAAATTGAATCCTCTTCATACAGTCATTGCATAATTTTGATTCACAATGAATATATACACAGAGCTATTCAACTCAATAAATCCGCCATACTCTGAGTCCATTATCACGCTATGACAAGGTTTTACTGGATAACACTAATTGAATAATTGAAACGAAATCATAAATAAACCAACTCATACACAGATATCCACACGTAACAATGTATTTCTATTTTAACCAGAACTCAGTTACAAGTTAAGGCATTTCAGCCTTAATCCAAATTCTCCAAACCTCTACATCACATTCGCTGCTCTCACACATTACAAATTCACTATTATATAGAAATTTCAAAGAATCAGTTGAGATCCACAAAATCTCTCTGAATCACTCAAAGAAACTCTTGGTCTTCTACTCACACACATGGCAGATCATAAAATTTTTTATCGGTTACATAAGATTCAGCATCGGTTTTAACAAAAAATTTCCCCAATTCTTCATGACCGTTAGCATACCTTGTCTCTTCAGCTTCAGATTCGAACGTAATCCAAATCTGTTCAGATGCCCCTGCATCAATAATAGTAGGTGGTACTGATTCAGTAGATGGATTTGTTGTCAAGGTAGTAGGTTGATCAGCCAGATTACCATAGTCTTTATTCCGCGTTGACACCAAAATATCTTGTGAAGGTTTTTTACTAGATAACATTAACACTTGGGAACTAGGAGATGGATCCGTAGCAACCAGATTTGTGTCTGGATTTGGAAATGGGTGTGTCAACACAGCTGATGCATTTGAAGTCTTGATGATTTTTGAGACTTCAACACAGTGACGACAATCCCTAACAAAGTGTTCCTCATTACAGATTATGCATGGATAATGAGGTTTCTGTGGTCCTGACGATTGATCAGATGATCGTTCCTGTGGGTTAGAATTTTTCTTTTTCTTTGATTTCCCCTTTTTCTTACTTCCTGGTTGCTTCTCACTTTTGCCTTTGTCAAATGACACAGCATTAATTTCAGAAGTAGGAGTAGGATCAGATGCAGTGGTTTTGTGTGTGTTTACAGTGCCTACCAAGCCGTCTCCGGCATGAGAGTCCTTTATTTGAGGAGGAACATTGAAATTAGATCGTGACGCATTTTGTATTTTCTCATAGAGCATGCTAGAGTGAGTGTAAATCAAGTCTAAATATTGGGCACGAGCGATGACTTTCTCTTCTGTGACGACACCACCTTTAGCCACATCCTCTGTTATAGATGGTAACAAGGATTTGAAGAACCATTTAGCAAGCAGCTGATCAAGAAAAAATGTCTTAACCATTCGTCGACGACGATGCCACTCATGAATATAATCTGAAATGTGAGTAGCATTTATCTGTTTGAAGTTGGTCAAAATTTTCGTTCCAGTTTTGTATCTGATCGGTAACTGGAAATGGGTCAAAAAGGCAGTAGCTAAGGCAGTGAAATTTTCAAATGAAGCTCTAGGTAATTCAATGTACCATTTAGCTGTCGGACCTGTGAGCATTCTCTAGAAAATACGTAATGAAACAGAATCATCATTTAGGGAATTTGATGAACACCATAAATGATAAGTCATAACATGAGTTGATGGGTCTTCTCCAGGGTTTCCATTGAATTTAGGAATGTCGGAGGCTAATTTATGTGGTATCACCGGCCACCAAGGAGCATAATTGATAGGATCATTATTTAATTGGTTTAAATTTGGTAATTCCAAGGTTGCAACAAAAGGAAACTGTCTATTAAGGTTAGGTTGAGCATAGCCAGGATAAGATGGAATTTCTTGGGCAAAAGGTCTTTGAGCACCAGCATATGGGATTTGATGTTGGTAACCTAGATAGGGGTTGTTTTGCATGGAAAACGCTTGAGTGTTGTTGACCAAAACCTGGATATGTTACTTGTTGAAATGAAGTTTGCAGAATTTGCGCCTTTGGCTGCCAAGGGGTCTGTCCACCAAGATTATAACCCAAATTTGTATAATTTGGATTCAGTTGATATGTATAAGTAGGTTGTGTTTGCGACACCCCATAAAATGGTACAGCAGGTTGTGAATAAATAGTTCCTAATACAGGTTGTTGTAAATTAACCAAAGGATTTTGATATTGAGTTGAATAACTCGCTTGATAAGGTTGATGTACAAGATTTTGATTCTGTAATAGGGGTATAGATGCATTAACAAGTGGTAATGAAGAGGGTGTAACAGGTTGAACCGGTTGATACGATTGGACAACTGTTTGTGGTTGGATAGGCAGAGTGGGCTGCCATTGACAAATATTCAAATCAACATTAGTCTGACCAAAAAGTAACTGAGTACTGTCATATTGGGTAACCAAAGTTTTCCCCCCAGCATAAGGAGGATAATAAGACAGAAAATATTTTTCACCAAATGTTGGGAGTCTAGTTGATAAAGGAATTGACCCATAATGATCGACTTGATATTGCCCTGATAATGGATTTAATGAATCAAGTCGTTCAGTACTGACTATAGGACTACCAGTTAAAACATGAGATGATGACATTGGAAAAGACCATGAATGTGAAGGTGCACCAAAGAAAGTGCCAGATAATGATTTGTAACCTGTTGGGACTGAAGGGCCACCGTGCAAATATGACTCCGGTGATGTTCTGAACATCGACGGAGTAGCGAGGGTAGGAGCTGATGTAATTGGAACAACATACCCAACCGAAGATGTTGGTTTAGACATGGTTGTTTGACCAAATGTATACCCTCGAAAATTGATGGGTGATTGAACGGCAATAGGATCAACAAAAGCAGATGGAAACGATTGAGGAAATGACTGGTACAGGTAAAGGTCTCCCCCAAAGTGGGTTTGACTTAAAGGTGTATCAGGTTGAGGGATTTCTTCAATCGCAATTACACCAAGAGGAATAACTTCATCGTCAGGCCCAAAATATATTTCAGATGGTTGATTATGAGATATAGGAGTTTCAATAGCTACAGAACTTTATGGGATGACCAAGGTAGGAACAACTTCCGGCTGTTCAGATTTAGGATTCAGATGTTTTGGCAAAGAAGAGACAGGATTTGGATCAATATGTGATTGAAAAACTTGGGGTTCAGGAGGTATGGTCTCAGCGATTGAATGGATTGTGACCATGGGTAACTATGAAGACTCTGTTTCGACAATAATAGAAAAACTGGGATGTGTAGAAAAAAATTGAGCTAACTCTGGATTAAAAGATGATGTTTCGCAAGAGGTATGAATTGTACTTGATTCGGCAGATCGTGATCACCTTCGCCTACCAGAAATAACTTTCAGTGGTAAATCTGGTTTTAAAGATAATCTACATGAACGACGGGGGGTAGGATTGTGTTCTTCCACGATTACTGATTTATTTTATCCAAAAACAAATAAACAAAAAGAGGGTAATGCTAGGCAAAAGGGTTTACCAGGAAACTGTGAACTGCAGAATACCTCTTGGAAAACCAAGAAGTACGGGTAGGTAATCTCCCCGAATTTTGTGTTCGGTGTATCACAATTTCAAGGCGGCCGACTCGGTTCACTATGGATGGATGGCACCTGTTAGCAACCTATAAATATAGGATTCATAATTTTGACTTGAATGATGGTAATTTTGTAAATCTGTTCATACTTTGGCTTTTGCAAGTTGTATTCGCATATTTTGTAAAAAATCAAAAATTCAAAAAAATCAAAAAATCAAAAAGAGGGTGAAAATTCCTAAAAGAAAAATCAAAGGACTTAGAAAAAATGATATACCCCAAAATAAAAAAGACAAATAAAACATGAAACTATGCAAGTCTAAATGCCACTACTTTTACCTTTTGCATTTGATTATGGAGGAGTGTCAATAAATGCCATAATCTGTGATGAGTTGAACAATCTAATCCTGACTTGTCACTTTTCAATTTCAAATGTTGTAGATAGTGAATAATGAATTGTCATACAGTTTAACCATGACAAATTCAATAGTTATGTAGAGAAATAAAGTGAATCCAACAGTTTAACCTCGATTCCTGGTTGAAATAAGTGTAGAATTAGATAGTTTCACTACTTTCTAAAAGAATAAATGTTGTAAAGGTTGCTAGCTCAAATGCACCTAATCGAAGTAGAAGGAAAAAATGTTAGCAGTTAAATTGGGTCGGTAGAAGGTGAAAAGATTCATTGTAAATATCATTCACCAGGGCTGCAAATAACTAAATTCCCTTCCCCATAGCCATTTATCATTCTAAACTATCAGTCAGAAAGGCTCAAGGCATTTCCTTGACTTTTGTTGGGACCGGACCCAAGGCTCTATGACTGATTAGTTGAAAGTGGTAAAATGTCTATATTAATCCCACAAATTACATCATTTTCCATTCATGCATTCATTACCATGAAAAATCATAAGTAAAGACCTCATGTTTACTTAATGATGCTCTAATCCCCATTTGATTAATTTCCCACATCTCATGAAAGCTTAAAACCCTCAAAATAATATTTTATCCTAAGTTGAAGTGATGAAGTTATGATAATAAAGCTTTGCTTTAAAATTCACTTTTCTTAGTTATATTAATATATTTTGAGTATCCATTCTCCCCTTTTTCATATTAATTTTAACGTATTTACTAATTCCTTAGAAAATAACCCTTTCCTATTAATATAATTCCATTTTTATTAAATAGCCCCAAAAACCCATTATTTTAAACTTTAGCCAAAGTTTATTATGCCCACATGTTTTAATAAAATCCACAAATAAACCCCCTTTGCCTAAAAATATATTTATTTAAATATCCCACCCCCTATAGTTATTAAGCCTATTCGGTTTAATTAACTATATAGTAAAAAAACGAAGAAAATCTTTAGACATATTTTATATATGTTTAAAACAAAAAATGTAATTCCTGAAGTTTAATCTAAGCTAAACTTCACTAAACCTATGCCTTTGTTTATATATTCCCTTTCCCGATTTCCCTTAACCTAAGGTTAAAATCTTAACTTATCCATTTTTCCTGATGCATACCCCTTTACCAAAGTTCTAACCTTGGTTAAACCATTATAAACCGCCCCATTTTATATATAAACTCACTTTGTATATTAGAAATCCCTTTTTATCCCATATCCGCAGCGCCATCGGATTCAATTTTAACCATCTGATCATCTTTACAATCATAATCCTACTGTTTGCATCAAACGTGATCACCTTAATTCATATCCCATCCTTCCCTACCGCGTTGAGTATTAGTCGTCCGATCTTCAAGCATCCCTTTAATCTAACAGTCTAAACCGAACCCGATAACATATGCCCCTCGCCCCCACCATTTTCCATCGCATTAGTTTTTTACTGTAGATCTCCACTTACCATATCAACGGTTCACATTAAAGAGCCCAGTCCCACTGCACTTACCCCGCAACTTTGAAACAAATCCCAACCGTTCACATCGCAGAGTCAGATATGACGATGCAAATCTAGTATCGCATAAATAAAATGATCGACCAAAGTTTATGAAAAGTTGCGCGATAAAAGTGGTATTTTAATACCACCCAATACTATGTGTCTATTTCTTATTTGATCGCATTCATATTGGCCAAAACAACTTACCATCTAAAAGCAACGCGATAACCACTGATGGTTTTTGCATTCAAAGCAAATCTGCTCCCGCCATTGACTGTGACCTGCATTAAATGATACGTATAATGATAAAAATCTAAGGTTTAACCTTAGTTTTTCTTCGTTTTATGTATTATTTCCCCTCGGCTGTTATGAAAATGCGCCCAGACTCTGTGAATGAACTTTATAACCATCGCTAGCCATTTTTTCCCCTGAAGCAGAATTTCACCACAGTGACGACATTCAAAAGACTCTTGACATTTTCCATTAACTCACAGCATCTAGTTTGAAGCTGATACTACCAGAAAACCCTTCGACAGCCTAATTCTTGAAAAATTCCTCAGAAACTGCTATTATCTCACAAAAGCCTCTATTTTAAGTTCAATATTCAGTATAAACCCTTGAAAAATCATTTTCATGGCTTCAAAAGCTCTTTTAACTTGCAGATCTCCTGAAAAAGTCATATTTACAATCTCAACCATTTAGGAAACTCTTGTTTCCTATCTTAACCCAGTTTTCATTTCTCAGATAAGCCTAATTGAGCAAAAAATCCCCAAAAGAAAACCATCCTTAGCCTAAATTGCTCAATTCCCTCTGTTAAAGTGAAAAACTCCTGCAAACAGTTTAAACTTGCAGAAGTGATCCTAACAATGCCTAAAAAATAGAGATAAACCTCCACAGACTGATCTTATTCCACAGGTCTTTCAAGAGCCTTCAGTCACCTCCCTATAGCCAATATTTCATTAACAAATTGTTTGATTTTTGCAGGTTATTATCAGAATCTGAAATTGGGCCAACAGTTTCAATACTAGTTGACAAAATTGTTTGCTCCAAATTCTCATATTTTAAATTCAAAAGCTTCATTCAACAAACAGTTTGTATACAAAGTCAGAGAGATATTAGAATGATGAAATGTGCATAGTGAATGGTAAAAGTGAAATGAGAATTCACAGGGATAGTAAAAGCATAACAGTTAAAGTGTATCAAAAAAAAGTCAGAGTGAAAGTTAAAATGAAGTTACAAAACAGTCAAAGGTAAACAATAAAAGTAAATTTGGAGGCAGTAATGGTAAAAAGAGATGAAAATACTTTCACCAACATTGAAGTTTGTCTAAAGTGAAAGTAAAATAGTTAAAAGAACAAAAAAGTGAAAAGATGAAAAAGAGAGCAAGAAGGGACATTTTTTACACAAAATTTCTTATTTAAGTCATTGTTTTGCAGAACATATTGTGACCAATACAAGATGAATTTTGCAAAAATGAATGATTTTTATGTTCCTAAGAGGGCCATCTACAAAAACCTCTCTCACTTTTCTAACAGCCATTATGGATTGGGAAATATTAAACAATATTTGAGAGCACTTGTTGCAGAAAATTCCTATTAAGTCATCATTTTTCAGAGAATATTGTGGCCAATAAGAAATACATCATACAACACTGAAGGAGATTTTTGTTCCTAAGAGACCCATATACAAAAACCTATCTCACTTTTTTCACAGTGATTTCCGAATGAGAGATACATGCACATATTTACAGGCTATTTTTCAAACTCTGTAAAACTCTATTTACACATCGTTTTGCAGAGCCTATTGTGAATAGATGGAGAGGAAGTTTAGGAAAAGGAAAGAGGTTTATCTCACTAACATATTCATCTACAATAACCTCTTTCACATTTTACATATATATTTTGGATTGAGAAATACAAAGATATCATTGGACCCCAAGTTTGCAGAATTGCTGGAGCAGAATGCACAAAGAAATGAAACAGTTAGTGACTTGGATGCCTCATCATCAACTAAGAGTTGGATCAAAATTCGAATTCTCCTCTTTGTCATCACCTATCCATAAAAAATAGTGCCAAATATATGCATTAGTTTGAGTGTCCTTTACTTAAGTTCTATTTATGTAAAACAGTTGGAGAGATTTGTGAACTAATATTGATATTTTTTCAAGATATTTTAGTTTAGAATTTGTATAAATACTTCACTCTTGGAAGTATTTTTGGTGGAATAAAATAATCGAGATTACTATAGACTTTTTTTTAAACATTGGGATTTTGTGTGAGTTAAGTTGAAGCGGCAGGCTGGAAACTGAAGCGAATAGACATCATAGCTAAGGATTCATGCGATGAATAGATGAGTACAGTCTTTTCAAGTTTTCATTATGTATCTCTTTAATTTTCATTCATACATCCTGTGTCTGTTTCAATATTTAATGAAAAACTAGGAGGAATATTACAGAATTAGTGTAAAAAGCTCTCTGTATTAACTAGTTTTCATTTTTATATTTTCTACTGATTTCCAAACTTTAGAATTCTTAATTGCTCTTTAGTCTCGTTTGAACTCAACTTCCCTCTTCCTTTTCTGTGATCTAAGGATTCTTAATTTCCCTTAGTCCAGAATTCACCCACTTCATCAAAATAGCCGTTTAAAACCCTTGGAAGGTCATCTATCTTGCCCTTAGCATATTTTCATCTTTTGGCCTAGGTTAGTCTTGTTTGCTATAATTTGACTCCATTTCCCAATGGTTAGGTAGATCTTTCTATGGTTTCCCTTGTAGTCCTTTTTTCCACCAACATTTTCAAAAAATCAAACCCAACTGAACAATCATAGCTAGCCTAATATTTGTTACCTAAACAAAGCTAAATCATAAGGAGAGATCCCTCTCCGGAACTCAGGAAGGCTAGATCCTGAATTCTAAAAGCGGTTCTTGGTTACCTCTAGTAAGTTACAAAGTTTTAAATATTTCTGATAGAAAATTTACTAGAGTCATAACATAATGGCGAATCCGCTAGGGAAGACTAACATTTTCTTCAGAAACATTTTACAAGTTTAGATCTGATCTATGATGGTGGATAGTGATCAGACACACAAAGTTTAAAATCATCCATGTGGCGAATCCAAATCAATTTCACAATCAAGACTCCATTGGAGGAATGAACCTCAAAGAACAATATGGAAAGATCAGCCTTTCAACTTGGATCTTAATCCAAGACATTATGTTCTTTCTCATTAAGAAATTTTTTCAATATATATTGTATTTTATAGAAGATCTTAAATTAGTTTTTAATTATTTTCCTTTGAATATTGTAAGTAATAATTCTCCTAATATCTTTGAGCAGCTTTCTTATAAATCTAATGATGATCATTTTCCAATTAAGAAGCCTCAAAAAATCAAGACTGATCTTACAATCCCTGTACATATCCCTGTACCATATAAAGTTCCAGATAGATATAAGCCCCTTATTTTACCTCCTATTCTCCATGATTTTCCTAAAAAATACTACAAATATCTTCCTAGATTTGATGGAGAGAATGGTATCACTGCCCAAAAACATATTCAAGGTTTTGAGAATTATTTAAATTTATTTGAGATTGATGAAGATGATGTTAAAATCAGACTTTTTGCTCTTTCTTTGCAAAATAGAGTAAAAATTTGGTTCAATAATCTACCTATTGCAAGCATCTCAAATTTCCAACAGTTTGTCAAAAAATTTCTTAAGAGATGGATAATCAAAGTTAATCCTTTTGTGATCATGGAAGAATACAATCAGTTAAAAAGACACCCAAATGAAACAATACAACAATTTTCTGACAGATTTAATCAAGTTTATTATTCAATGCCAGAAAATATTAGACCTCCTCATGATTTAGCTCTCTTGCATTACCCAAGTGCCTTTGATCCAGAAATAGAATTTCATTTAAGAGAAAGAGATCCAAAAACACTTGTACAGATGCAAAATATTGTAGTTGATGTAGAAGTTAATCTGCAAATCAAACAAGAAAAGTTAAAAGCAGAAAAAGAGGAAAAGAAAAACATTGCAGAGGTAAAACTCAGCCTTTTGGTAAGAAAACTAGATGAAGGAATACATAAGATCACTATGAAAGATGAATTTTTTATTCAAAATCACCATGAAGAAATAGAAGAGTTTGATAGCCATGAACAAATTCCTCTTAATTCAAATTATCATAGATCAGAAAATGAAATTACAAATCAATATGAGAAAGAGGAATCTGTTGATCTAATGTGTATGTTTGATGGCATTCCTTCTTTTGATGATTTGCCTAAGTATGATCAATATGATGATATTTATGTTCTCCAAACTCAAGCTAACTTCACAGAGCAATCATAAGCTAGTTTGGAGGATGAAGAAATGCATTTTCAGCAGATTGAAGACAGTGATCAGCCAATACAGATCAACCATGAGAGTGAGGAAGAAAGAGCAGAAAATGTGGAAATAAGTGAAGGTTCTTTACCTCTTTGTTTTGCTTCATTTCAGATCATTAGAGACAACTATCATGCCATCAATAATCAGAAATCTTTAGGAATTGTGATTGACAACAAAGAATATAATGAAACTATTGATCAAGATTTTTCAGTTTCACAATGGCAGTTATCAATTCCCATTGAAATAAATGATCAAATGACACCAAAAATTTTAATACCACTATGTTTTGAACCATTTCAGCTTTTAAAGGAAATGTGGTATAACATATTTAAAGAAAAGGATGAGAAACTTGTTGAAGTTTATGAAGTCCCATGGAATCCTATAAGCCATAGGTTGCAACAATTTTCCCAAGTTTTTCAGGATCCAATAGAAGATATGCTGAATATTGAATGCATTCAAAGCCTTCCTCCATTAACTAACTATGATTTTCAGAATCAAGATGATAAAGGATTCAACAGTCAAACATTACAATCAGTAGGAATATCATCACAAATCTTATCTGAAATTTTGCAGGGAGATAAAGACGAAAATAAAATTTTATATTCATGGTATGGAGGCCATACAGAATAGATGTATAGTTGTTCAGATCAGTTAAACAACAGTGTATATATTTTGGAAGATCCTTTTGTACAGTTTCTAGAGTCAACAAAGGAAATCAAGTCTTTCCTTATCCTCTCATTTGTTGACAAGTTTCTAATAGGTTGCAGAAGTACAGTTTTGATAATCAATAAGAAAATGCAACAAAATCTATCAAAGTACATAATGCTTGAATGGTTGCGTTGTCTATTCCATTTTACCTAACCAACAATTGGACAGCTGATTAGAGTAAGTAGGTAGGATTTCAGCTTATTTCAATTTTCAATTTTCAGCTGGTTTGAAATAAAGCATTAAGGTTTGAAGCTAAGAAGAAGGTCCTAAAGATATTTAAGATCTAATTATGTTTGGTTTGAGAATTGCAGTATGTTTTTGTTAGTTTCAAATCAGATTTCAGGTTGCAGAAAAAGGACTATATTCAATTCAAGATTTCCAGCCACAGCAAATGCATGTTTGGGATTCGCCCAATGGATTAGGCTACTAGTCAATGGTGTTCTTGACATCTCACAAGGAGATGCCATCCCCATGTGAATCTGATGTTAGCAACCTATAAATATAGGATTCATAATTTTGACTTGAATGATGGTAATTTTGTAAATCTGTTCATACTTTTCCTTCTACAAGTTGTATTCGCATATTTTGTAAAAAATAAAAAAATCAAAAAAATCAAAAAATCAAAAAGAGGGTGAAAAGTCCTAAAAGAAAAATCAAAGGACTTAGAAAAAATGATATAACCCAAAAGAAAAAAGATGAATAAAACATGAAAGTGTGCAAGTCTAAATGCCACTACTTTACCTTTTGCAGTTGATTATGGCAGAGTGTCAATAAATGCCATAATTTGTGATGATTTGAACAATTTAATCTTGACTTGTCACTTTTCAATTTCAAATGTTGTAGATAGTGAATAATGAATTGTCATACAGTTTAACCATGACAAATTCAATAGTTATGTAGAGAAATAAAGTGAATCCAATAGTTTAACCTGGATTCCTGGTTGAAATAAGTGTAGAATTAGATATTTTTACTGATTTCTAAAAGAATAAATGTTGTAAAGGTTGCTAGCTCAAATGCACCTAATCGAAGTAGAAGGAAAAAATGTCAGCAATTAAATTGGGTAGGTAGAAGAAGTTGAGAAGCTTCATTGTAAATATCATTCATCAGTGCTGCAAATAACTAACTTCCCTTCCCCATAGCCATTTATCATTCTAAATATCAGTCAGAAAGGCTCAAGGAATTTCCTTGACTTTTGTTGGGACTGGACCCAAGGCTCTGTGACTAATTAGTTGAAAGTGGTAAAATGTCTATATTAATCCCACAAATTACATCATTTTCCATTCATGCATTCATTACCATGAAAAATCATAAGTAAAGGCCTCATGTTTACTTAGTGATGCTCTAATCCCCATTTGATTAATTTCCCACATCTCATGAAAGCTTAAAACCCTCAAAATAACATTTTATCCTAAGTTGAAGTGATGAAGTTATGATAATAAAGCTTTGCTTTAAAATTCACTTTTCTTAGTTATATTAATGTATTTTGAGTATCCATTCTCCCCTTTGTCATATTAACTTTAACGTATTTACTAATTCCTTAGAAAATAACCCTTTCCTATTAATATAATTCCATTTTTATTAAATAGCCCCAAAAACCCATTATTTTAAACTTTAGCCAAAGTTTATTATCCCCACATGTTTTAATAAAATCCACAAATAAACCCCCTTTGCCTAAAAATATCTTTATTTAAATATCCCGCCCCCTATAGTTATTAAGCCTATTCGGTTTAATTAAATATATAGTAAAAATACGAAGAAAATCTTTAGACATATTTTATATATGTTTAAAACAAAAAATGTAATTCCTGAAGTTTAATCTAACCTAAACTTCTCTAAATCTATGCCTTTATTTATATATTCCCTTTCCCGATTTCCCTTAACCTAAGGTTAAAATCTTAACTTATCCATTTTTCCTGATGCATACCCCTTTACCAAAGTTCTAACCTTGGTTAAACCATTATAAACCACCCCATTTTATATATAAACTCACTTTATATATTAGAAATCCCTTTTTATCCCATATCCGCAGTGCCATCGGACTCAATTTTAATTGTCTGATCATCTTTACAATCATAATCCTACTGTTCGCATCAAACGCAATCACCTTACTTCATATCCCATCCTTCCCCACCGCGTTGAGTATTAGCCGTCCAATATTCAAGCATCCCTTTAATATAACGGTCTAAACCGAACCCAATAACATATGCCCCTTGCCCCCACCATTTTCCATCGTATTAGTTTTGGACCGTAGATCTCCACTTACCATATCAACGGTTCACATTAAAGAGCCCAGTCCCATTGCACTTACCCCGTAGCTTTGAAACAAATCCCAACCGTTCGCATCGCAAAGTCAGATCCGACGATGCGGATCTAGTATCGCATAACTAAAATGATCGACCAAAGTTTATGAAAAATTGCGCAATAAAAGTGGTATTGTAATTCCACCCAATACTATGTGTCTATTTCCTATTTGATCACGTTCATATTGGCCAAAATAGCTTACCATCTAAAAGCAACGCGATAACCACTGATGGTTTTTACATTCAAAGCAAATCCGCTCCCACCATTGACTGTGACCTGCATTAAATGATACGTATAATGATAAAAATATAAGGTTTAACCTTATTTTTTCTTCTTTTTATGTATTATTTCCCCTCTTCTGTTATGAAAATGCGCCCAGACTCTGTGAATGAACTTTATAACCATCGCTAGCCAATTTTTCCCCTGAAGCGGAATTTCACCACAGTGACGGCATTCAAAAGACTCGACGTTTTCCATTAACTCACAGCATCCAGTTTGAAGCTAATACTACCAGAAACCCCTTCGACAGCCTAATTCTTGAAAAATTCCTCAGAAACGGCTATTATCTCACAAAAGCCTCTATTTTAAGTTCAATCTTCAGTATAAACCCTTGAAAAATCATTTTCATGGCTTCAAAAGGTCTTTTAACTTGCAGATATCCTGAAAAAGTCATATTTACAATCTCAACCATTCAGGAAACTCTTGTTTCCTATCTTAACCCATTTTTCATTTCTCAGATAAGCCTAATTGAGTAAAAAATCCCCAAAAGAAAACCATCCATAGCCTAAATTGCTCAATTCCCTCTGTTAAAGTGAAAAACTCCTTCAAACAGTTTAAACTTGCAGAAGTGATCCTAACAATGCCTAAAAAACAAAGATAAACCTCTTATTCCACAAGTCTTTCAAGAGCCTTCAGTGACCTCCCTGCAGCCAATATTTCATTAACAAATTGTTTGATTTTTGCAGGTTATTATCAGAATCTGAAATTAGGCCAACAATTTCAATACTAGTTGACAGAATTGTTTGCTCCAAATTCTCATATTTTAAATTCAAAAGCTTCATTCAACAAACAGTTTGTATACAAATTCAGAGAGAGATTAGAATGATAAAATGTTCATATTCAATGGTAAAATTGAAATGAGAATTCACAGGGATAGTAAAAGCATAACAGTTAAAGTGTATCAGTGGTTAAAGTGTATCAGATAAAAGTCAGAGTGAAAGTTAAAATGAAGTTACAGAGCAGTCAAAGGTAAATAGTAAAAGAAAATTTGGAGGAAATAATGGTAAAAAGAGATGAAAATAATTTCACCAACATTGAAGTTTGTCTAAAGTGAAAGTAAAATAGTTAAAAGAACAAAAAAGTGAAAAGATGAAAAAGAGAGCAAGAAGGGACATTTTTTGCACAAAATTTCCTGTTTAAGTCATTTTTTTGTAGAACGTATTGTAACTAATACAAGATGAATTTTGAAAAAATTAAAGAGGTTTATGTTCTTAAGAGGGCCATCTACAAAACCCTCTCTCACTTTTCTAACAGCCATTAGGGATTGGGAAATATTAAACAATATTGGAGAGCACGTTTTGCAGAAAATTCATGTTAAGTCATCATTTTGCAAAGAAGATTGTGGCCAATAAGAAATACATCATACAAAACTGAAGGAGGTTTTTGTTCCTAAGAGACCCATCTACAAAAAAACTATCTCACTTTTTACACAGTGATTTCAGAATGAGAGATACATGCACATATTTACAAGCTATTTTTTAGACTCTGTAAAACTCTGTTTTACACATCTGTTTGCAGAGCCTATTGTGAATAGATGGAGAGGAATTTTAGGAAACGGAAAGAGGTTTATCTCACAAACATATTTTTCTACAATAGCCTCTTTCACATTTTACATATCTATTTCTTATTGAGAAATAAAAAGATATCAGTGGACCCCAAGTTTGCAGAATTGCTGGAGCAGAATGCACAAAGAAAGGAAACAGTTAGTGACTTGGATGCCTCATCATCAACTAAGAGTTGGATCAAATTCGAATTATTCTCTTTGTCATCACCTATACATAAAAAATCATGCCAAACAGATGCATTAGTTTGAGTGTCCTTTACTTAAGTTCTATTTATGTAAAACAGTTGGAGATATTTGTGAACTAATCTTGATATTTTTTCAAGATATTTTAGTTTAGAATTTGTATAAATACTTCACTCTTGGAAGTGTTTTTGGTGGAATAAAATAATCGAGATTAATATATATTTTTTGTTGAAACATTGGGATTTTATATGAGTTAAGTTGAAGCAGCAGGCTGGAAACTGAAGCGAATAGACATCATAGCCAAGGATGCATGCCATGACCAGATGAGTACAGTCTTTTCAAGTTTTCATTGTGTATCTCTTTAAGTTTCATTCATACATCCTGTGTTTGTTTCAATCTTTAATGAAAAACTAGGAGGAATATTACAAAATTAGTGTAAAAATCTCTCTGTATTAACTAGTTTTCATTTTTATGTTTTCTACTAATTTCCAGACTTTAGAATTCTTAATTGCTCTTTAGTCTCATTTGAACTCAACTTCCCTCTTGCTTTTCTGTGATCTAAGGATTCTTAATTTCCCTTAGTCTAGACTTCACCCACTTCATCAAAATAGCCTTTTAAAACCCTTGGAAGGTCATCTATCTTGCCCTTAGCATATTTGCATATTTTGGCCTAGGTTTTCTAGTCTTTTTTGCTATAATTTGACTCCATTTCCCAATGGTTAGGTAGATCTTTCTATGGTTTCCCTTGTAGTCCTTTATTTCCACCAACCTTTTCAAAAAATCAAACCCAACTGAACAATCATAGCTAGCCTAATATTTGTTACCTAAACAAAGCTAAATCATAAGGAGAGATCCCTCTCCGAAACTTAGGAAGGCTAGATCCTGAATTCTAAAAGCGGTTCTTGGTTACCTCTAGTAAGTTACAAAGTTTTAAATATTTCTGATAGAAATTTTACTAGAGTGATAACAGCACCTAAAATTTGTCCTCCCAAATATACCCAAAGGTACGTGGAGGCCCAAGTCCGTATTAGCATTGTCTGATGCGAAACCGCACAGTGAGAGCACCCCTTTATACTTATCGTACTGTAACATTGCCCGATATACCCGAGAGTATGTGGACAAGCTACGATATACTTACGTACATGGAGTGAGGTATCACACTCGGAAAGTATCGCAGACAAGTTAATGACATCTGTTATGTTTTACAATGCCGGAACACGTCTCTAGCCTAGACCTTCTAAATGTTATCATTAATGTTCCAAAGCGTTGTTAAGTAAATTAATATTTATTTTATGTTGATCTTTCTTAGCAGTTTTCCTTTCAGGTTCACCACGATGATGTATATTAAATTCCTAAAATGCAAGCTAAGAATGATAAACAAACTTTCACTTTTAGCTTTTTCAATGAAAGACCTAGCTACTAAGGGAAGAGAGCAAATAATTTGATAGAAAACAAATCAATGAATCTCAAACTAAATGCAGATTTCCTAATGTTCCTTTTGCAAAAAACACACAATCCTACATGGAAATGCAAGTTTTTCTTTTCAGTTTCTTTAATGTTATGAATGCAGAAAAGAAACTAGGTGCACTCGATCAATAATTGAAATGATTTTTACTTTCGAGAAATGAAGAATACAAACAACAATTTCTCTTTTGAAGGAAAAACGAGGATTTCAACAACAATTTCTCCTATCAAGGAAATCAAGATTTTACGACAATTTCCTATTTCGAAAGAAAACGATTCTTAATGCGACCATAAAAATCACTTTGAAATCAACTTGTCAATGATAATGAAAAACTTTTTAAAACAACATTGAACAAATTTTCAGTCAAAGGAGAAGAAATATATAGAGTTACTGGTCAATTGAGCATTAAACCTTTCAAAACAAATTAGAAAACAAAACTGAAGCAAAGAACAAAGTCAGTTTCAAGGGGATTTGGTCCCTTTCAAGAGCCAACACAATCTCTAAAGGGAGACAGTGCTCTGCAACACAGGCTGAGAAGGGAGACAGTGCTCTGCAAAGAATTGTGCCCTGACCAAGGGTGCGTTGGGCACAGTAAACAAAGAAAAGCTATTGTTTGGCTCACTAAATTTGCAAATTAAGCTCTGAAAATGTCTAATCTTTATGTGAAACAGCTACTGGGTGGATTTAGAAAGCAGATTAGAGACTAAAACACTAAGAATCAAGAGAAATTCTCCCCAGCGGAGTTGCCAGTTTGTTGGGCTAGAATTGTAATCTACGGATAAACTACCCTTCCCTAGAGCGGTGTCTAGTCTAGAATAACAGGTGAAAGACTATACTACCCTTTTTCCTAACTCGGAATAGATACACAGAGAGAATTGGATGCTTAGTTGTTTCAATCGCTTCCAAATGGCTCCTTTCTGTCACTTCCACTACAGCTTCAAATTCAAGTGGTTTCAAATAGCTGAATGATTCCTGCAAGAAAGAACACTGAAACAATAGAAGATGTAATAATATAGATATATATTCAAGCTAGTTAGCTAAATCAGTTAAGCATAAACTACATTCATCAACCAAGATCTTACAACATGGAAAATCAAGGTTATTATAGATGCATGTAGAGAAAAATAAGAAGTACTCTTTATTGATGATAGAAGGAGAGGTTAAAACCTAGTGACTGATTTGAAGTGACCTTCCAGCAGAGTTCCCAAGTCTCATCACAGCATAAGTCTCTCCAACTGCAGCTCCACAAATCAAACTCTCTATTGAAAATTCTCCAGCATTTCTCTACTAAAATTCTTCCTCCTCAAACACTTAGATCTGTGTTCAATTTATAGATGAACTGTAGGTTGTTTTGCAATAAATTTCATTCCAAAAATAGGCAAGACATTTTTACATTCATGTAGATGTCAAATGGACACTTGGATCCGAAGCATGACACATGTGAACCCTTCTAGAAAACACTAGCCAAGTAGAGATTCTAGAATAATGAGAAATTTTCCCCCAATGTGACCAACACACCTTTGAATGTCGGGAAGTGCTCTGCAGAGCAGCCTTGAATGGGGTTACCTGCATATGCAACACACTTAGGCCCCTTAGAGCGTGTGTTGGTGAGCTCTCATATGTTTAATAATAAGCTTCAAACCATGGAAAAGCCTTACTTTGATGAAAGTCACTGTTTCATTCATGGTGTTTCTTGTCTTAGGGCATATAGCAACTGAGATGATAGGGAATGATAGACCCTTTGATCATTGGTCCTGAATATGATTCCCAGTTAACCAAGTCATTGGTAATGGTGCCAAAATTGACTTATAACAGGTAGATAGCTAGAGAGGTTAGGAATTCCCTGCTCTCTAGGGCTTACTGGATTGTTGCCTTGATGTTTTCTTGCTAGGGGTTGGTCAAATAAATATGGTATGCCCTGTATTTGGTTTTGTCTTCATGAAAAGTATTCTTAAAGGCCCTTCTTGTTGTAGTATTTTTCAAAGGATTCTTAACTGTCCTTTGCACCTACTCTTTTCACAATTTAATGTTAACTTCACTCACCTAAGCCTTGAATATCCATTTAGCTTTGTTAAACTTGCCCTTTGAAGCACCCTTGACCTATTGTTGTGATTTTCTAGGCCTTTTTCAGACTCCATAGCCCAATGGTCTAAACCTCTCATATTCTATCTGTTTTTCTTGACAAGCTACCCAACCAATCAAAACGAACAAACAAATTCTAATCTTTATAGCTAGCCTAAAATCAAAACCCTGAAATCTATCAAGTTCACATATTTTGAGCAAGCATAGAGAGGGCCCTATCTGAGTCTAGGAAGGCTAGGTCCTAGGACTCCAAAGACTGGTTTCATGTTACCCCTGTTCATTTTTTTTGCCAATCTGACAAATTACGGGGACCTAACAGTGAGCAATACAAATACTTTTACACGGTATCAGAATAAAATTATTTTCTCTCTCTCTCTCTCTATATATATATATATATTTGTAATGGAATCTTAGAATTTTTTCTAACTTCATATATTGCGTTATCATGTTTAGTAAGATTTTATATAGATCAATCCTATGAGTTCTTCTTATCTAGGGTTTCTCAGTTCAACTTGGCACTAATATTTTTTAAGGTTCACTTTTCTTGTCTACAGATGTTAAGCACTTACTTTGAAACTATGTGATGATTTTTATTTTGATCCACTGATTTTTAGATTTTTAGATGGTTTTATACAAATACTTTCTTAAACCCTAGCCAAGTATCGACCGTTGGCCACTAACTACTTTGTTTTTGTTTTTATGCTATGAAACCAGCTCCAAAAATAGAAGAAAAGAGAGATTTATGCCTTAGAATTCAACCACTTCGAGGGGAAACCTCCTTTACATTACATAAATGAACAATTCTTGGATGATACAAATTAAAAAACCTCCTTTATATATAGAGGAGTCCATGGGGTCACAAAATAATCCTAGCCGACCTAACAATAATAATGTAAGGGGACATAATAACAATATGGGGGTTTAACGGGTACAATAATAACAATAAGGGGGCTTCACTAAGAACAATAAGGGACTACACTAGTAATATAGGGGCCTAACATGCCCCTACCCTTCAAAAAAGTGGTTTCCTCAATGCTTGAGTAGCTCTGGATGCTTCTGTATAAAATTCTCATCCTCCCATGTTGAATCTTCAGTGGGTAAGTTCTTCCACTTGGTGAGATACTCTAAAATTGATCGATTTCGTAGCTATCGAGTTCTTGTT
The DNA here is from genome assembly GCA_034641835.2 of Pinus albicaulis. NCBI lineage: Eukaryota > Viridiplantae > Streptophyta > Pinopsida > Pinales > Pinaceae > Pinus > Pinus albicaulis. Next base: position 24,983,721 of record CM076581.1, on the reverse strand, counting down.
TCTGTGTCTACTTCAAGTTCCAATATGATTTTTCCTTCCTCGTCAAGTTCTGGAAATATTTTTTGAACTGGAATTTTGTCATATATAACCTTCTTTAAGCATGAAACATGGAAAATTGGATGCACTCGAGAAGAAGCATGAAGCTCCAATTTGTATGCCATAATACCAATATTTTGCAACACCTTTTAAGAACCATAGTACTTTGGTGATAATTTATTATCCTTGTTATCTTGCTTGAGGGAAATTTGTTTTTATTGTTGTATCCGTAAGAATACCCAGTCTCCTACTTCAAAACTTATCTCACTTCGATGTCGATCTGCCTGTTGTTTCATTCGATTTTGTGCCAAATTTAGGTTATCCTTTGAGAGTTGCAGAACTTGTTTTTGATGCTCCATGTGATCTTCCACTGCTTGAACCTTAGAATTTTCAATGAAATATGATGTGATGGATAGTGGATGATATCGATAAAGTGCCATAAATGGGGTCACTTTTGCTGTAGTATGGTAGGAAGTATTATACCACCATTTAGCCAGAGGTAACCACTTGACCCATTGTGTTTGTTTATCAGATACAAAACAAAGAAGATATCCTTCCAAAAATTTGTTCACTATCTCAGTTTACCCATCCAATTATGGATGATAAGATGTTCAATGAGCTAGTTGAGTACCCAAACAAGAAAATAATTTCGTCCAAAAATTTCTAATAAAAATGAGATCTTTGTCCCTTACAATAATCTTTGGCTTTCCATGTAGCTTCCGAATTGTTTCCATAAATTCAGTAGGAACTGTACTTGATTTAAATGGATGAGATATTGCACAAAAGTGTGCATACTTTGTAATTCTATCAACTACCACCATCATGACACTCTTTCCTTCGGACTCAGGTAAACTTGTGATAAAATCCATTGAAATATCCTCCCAAAGTTGAATTGCAATGGAAAAAGGTTGTAGAAGACCTAGAGACTTAATTGTCTCAAATTTATTTTGCTAGCAACTCAAACATTCCACCACAAACTTTTCAATATCATATTTAAGGCCATCCCAAAAAAATGATTTCTTCACCTTGTGATAAGTATTGAAAAATCATGAGTGTCCCCCTAAGGGAGATGTGTGCAATTCCAAAATAATCTTTTGTTTTAGATGGGAATTCCTACAAAGATATAAGAGATATTTGTACCATAAGGAGTCATTTTTACAACTAAATGTATCATATGTACTAGGATCTTGCTGCAAATTTTGAATGAGTGTCCACACTTCTTCGTCCTTCTTCCATTCATCCCTTGCTTCGGTTATCCAATCTGGTTGGATAATAGAAATGGCACAAAGAAATGCTTCCACATGTTCATCATTTCTTGAGAGTTCATCTGCAACAACATTTAGCTTCCCTTTTTTCTAGATGATTTCAAAGTCATAAACCTACATATTTGTGACCCATTTTTCTACTCTTATGAATATAGACTTTGTTCCAAAAAGTATTTAGGACTATCATGATCAGTTTTTACCTTGAAATGTCTTCAAATTAGGTAAGGTCGCCATTATTTAGTTCATGTAGTATTGCCAACATTTCCTTCTCATAAATAGCTTTCTATAAATACTTTCCTTTAATTGGGCAACTTTCAAAATCAATGGGTCTTCCTTGTTGCATTAAAACCACACCAATTCCATTTCCTCAGGCATCACATTCCACAATAAAGGTTTTTGTGAAGTCTGGCATAGCTAAGACTAGTGCTAGGCACATTCCCTCTTTAAGATACTCAAAGGCCTTTGTTGCTTCAAGAGTCCATGAAAATGCATATTTCTTCAATAATGTTGATAGAGGTGATTCTATTCTCCCATAATTCTTAACAAACTTTTGATAATACCCTGTTAACCCGAGAAATCTTCGCAAATGCTTTATGATTGTGGGGACTTTCCATCCCTTAATGGCTTTAATTTTGTTAGGCTCTACCATAACACCCTCGTGAGATACAATATGACCCATATATTCCACCTCTTATACTCCAAAGAAACAATTGGAGGTTTTTGCATATAATTGTTTTTCTTCCAATAGTTTGATCACCCTGTCAACATGTTGAACATGATCCTTCCAAGACCTGTTGTAGATTAGTATATCATCAAAAAATACTAACAAAAATTTTCTAAGGAAGGGTTTGAAAATGGAATTCATCAACCCTTCAAATGTAGAAGATGCATTGGTAAGGCCAAAAGGCATGACCAAAACTTTATGATGACCCTCATGAGTTCGAAATGATGTTTTCAGAAAATCTTCAGTCTTTATTCTAATTTGATGATATCCTAAACGAAGATCCAACTTGGTAAAATAAATTTCTCCATGTAATTCATTCAATAATTCATCAATCAGAGTAATGGGAAATTTATCTTTAATAGTAAGCTTTTTGAGCTCCCTATAATTCGAACACATGCGCCATGATCCATCCTTCTTATTCACCAATACTACTACTACTGGAGCAAAGAAATAAATTTAACTAGGTTCAATTATACCAGTCTCTAACATTTATGCAATCATACGTTCAATTTCGATCTTTTGAACATAAGGATATTTGTAAGCCTTGATGTTGGGAGGAACAATTCCTAGAATCAAATGAATAGCATGATCATGATCACGAATAGGTGGGAGTCCTTTGCGACTTTCAAACACCTTGGAATGATTGTCCAAGACTTTTTGGAAATCTGGAGAAATGGATGATTTTGATGTTGGAACTTCTAGTGAGCATAATTGTGAAATTACGCCTCGTTGTTCTTTCTTGAGAGGCTTTGTCATGACATTAGAGCATATTATCTTTCCTGGCTTCCTTGTGATACCCCGTAATTCAAATTCCTTTCCTTCCGAAAAAAATTCAAGAAAAGTTCTTGAAAATTAAAAGCTACCGTCCCCAAATATTGTAACCATTGTACTCCTAGTACAACATCCACACCTCCCATTGGAATGGAAAGCATTAGACTATTCAATACATATTTCCCCATGGTTAGCTTGAGATTATGGCATTGTCTAGAGAAATTTATAGTTCCTCCATTTGCAACCATCACTTGACATTCTGGTGCTGGGTATAGGAAGGAATTCAATTCCTTGGCTACCTTACAATGAATAAAATTATGGGTACTACCAGAATCAATCAAAACTATTACCTTTTTCTTCTTGATATGTCCTTCTATCTTGAGATTTTGAGGACTGGTAATTCTTGCCAATGAATTACACGATATGGTCGGACTCATTTATTCTTTTTCTAGGGTTCGTTCCTCGTGTATATCCTCTTATTTTGAAGTTTATTGTTCGTTTTCTTCCTCCTCTTCACAATCTATGTAAAATAATTTATTCTCAGCACACTTATGACCTTTAGTGTATTTTCTATCACAACTATAGCAAAGCCCTTTTGATATTTTTTCATCCAATTGTTGTGGTGTCAACCTTTTAGGTTGTGGAAGTCTAGGAGTAGTAACCCTTCCATATTTATAGATGTGAGTGGTAGGCTTCTTTGTCACCATAATTTTACATTCAATTTTTTTTTCCAACCTCAATGCCTTCTCCAATGAATTAGGTTCCAAAAGGCAAACCTCATGTTGGATGTTATCCTTTAAAGTCCCTATGAAGACATCAATCATATGTTCCTTTCAAATATCAATTACCCTTATATTCATTTTTTGGAAGTCCTCAATGTGCTCCACCACTGAACCCTTTTGTTTGAGATTTATCATTTGGCTAAAGAAGGTGTTTCTCTTTGTATCCTCATAATGTGCTATCATTTCCTCTATAAAAATTGACCAAGTGACAATGTTTTTACGGGAGCAAAGCCATCGATAGCATACAAATATATTTTGTTCTAAATATAAAGTTGAAATACATACCTTTGGTGTGTTTTTCACATTATTGAGATAAAAATATTGCTCCATCTATAGTATCCATGTTACGGGATCTGTTATCACAAAATTGTACTTGATTGGCTGCTCATCACACAACTCAGTGTAACTATTTCAAACCACTTCTAACTAAATCTTAGCCCCTTCAGTTTGAGAGGGCTCTCTCAAGGGGGTTTATGATATTGAATAATGATAGTACTAGATGGATAACTCTATGGGAAATGTAACTTGTTTTTTATGTTTGCAGGTTGAAAATAATGCAGGCTTACTACCATTGGGCTTATGGAGTCAACAATCAGTAGTTTCAGTGGAAAATTTTCTTGAAATGGAAGCTCGGGCAGATAGAGGTATTCAATAGAGGCAAATCACACATAAAACATAGGATAACACAGTCATTTCATCACTAAATGAAGTCATAGCATAAAATTATGAATTTTGAATAATAAAGATGGAATCTACTGTAAGTGGTAAAACATAAAGATATACATCAATAACACATTAAAAAACTCATGAGAATCTCAGGTCTGTCAAGAAGAAAGTCACTCTATATTATTGATATAAGTCAAATAAATAAAAGCAGCAGTTTGGTGCAAAAAATATCTAACCCTTGGCTACTTCGATGCTTTGTCTTTAAATATAACTTCTTTACAATAAGGATGATATTCCTGGTGGCTATACCATCGAATTTTCCTATGACACATCACATAACTGAAATACATGACTTCTAATAGAAAGCTAAAAGCTACACCTTAAATAAAACATTTCCTAATAGGACTCTAACTCCTATTTATTACATAACTCTACCTTATCTTGTGAAACAATTACATGAAATTTACAAAATAAGCATCACACGCTCGAAAGACACATAACAAGTTTCATTACCACTTTACATATTTAAAACCCTCCTAGACTTGTGGAGCATAACCCTACCTTTTAGGAATGCATGACCCTTATCTTCAAAGCTGCTTTGGCTAGTGACCTGTCTTCATAGCACCTCCTTCGAGTCATAAATATTTGATGATAAGCTCCCTTGACATGTTGGAGGAGTCCAACTATCCAAAAATTCCATTAAGATGCTCCAAAACCTTTAACAATTGCTACGAAAACAGGATGGTTTCGTAGTGAGTTTTGGTAACGTTGAAAAAGTGGCTTCTGCACCCAATAACTTCGCTCCTTTTTTGTTCCATGATGTCAATCTGTTGAATCTTTAATTAAACTGAGAGGGGGGGGGGGTGAATCAGTTTAATACATACATAAGCCTTTTAAAATTTTCACCAAACTTATTTACAGCTTAATATGTGAACAATCTGAAAATGTTGCAGCCAATATTAAATTAATGTGACACCATACTTATGTTGAGAGCAGCAAAAAATTAAGCAGATTGAAAGAATCACATCAACACATAAGAAACACACATAGAGACAGCTGATGTAAGTGGAAACCCATAAAGGGAGAAAACCACATCTTATTATTGTTGTGATGCAAAGGCAAGCTCCAACTCCCTCTCACCACTGTTTTTCTGCAGGAACCAACCTACAGGAGGCTTCTACCTCAATTCTGCAAGCTACAACTTGCAAGGAAGCACCAACTCCCTTCAATTTTCTACAGGCACCAACCTACAGGAGGCTCCAGCCTCAATCAGCTACAACTGACAGCTATCAAGCTGCAACTTGATAGGGAAGCTCTAACTTTCTCAATTTATCAAACTGAATGTTTGCTGATTTATCTCAGATATCAGCTCTGTTCTGTAGCTTTTCTTTCTGCTCTTCTTTTCTTAATCTTCTCTGCCTCATACTTCTATACTCTGCCTTCTCTTTATTTACTCTCTCTAACCTCTCTTATGCATATCCAGTTAATATTATTTATAGAGTTCCTCACATGACTGTTTGTATTTCACAAAGAATTTGGAGTGAACAGTCATGACTCTTTGGCTTCTATCTTCTCATTCCTTTTATCTGCTCATTCAATAAATATAATTGTAGGTGCTTATTTTAATATTACAGTGGGATATTTGCTCTCTTTCGGAGACTTTCCAATGCATCACAAACAATAAAAATCAATTAAAACATTTACATTCAAATCACAATGAGAACTCCAGCTCAACTCATTTAGTCTTTTGGCTTGTTGTGCATTTGTATTTTCTTTGACTGTGTCTGTCTTTTTTGTGACTATGTTTTATCTCTTTTCAGCTCCTTTTGCTCTTCTGTCCTCTGCTGTGGTGTAACTGCTGCATACATGTAACTGAGCTTTTTATACCAGCTGACTGTAAATCGGGCATTTTCTAACGCTTTTGTACTTAGCAAGTGTATTGTTGATGTGGAACGTTCCGTAAGCGGAACATACATACACCACAATTGTTTTATGTTCACAATCGCCCTCCACCTTGGGCCGAGGCCCGTGGGTCCACAACCCACGTGACATATTTTAATACAACCGCAAACACAACTTCAGCTCTTGGCTTAATTATAAGATGTTTTAATCATATAATCTGCCCTTTTAATACAACTTAACACACTCTCAGCGTAATAGAAAAAAAACTGTTTAATACATAAAATGCCCTTTCGGGCCCACCATCTGAGCTTTCATTGTCCTCCGATTGCGATTGATCGCAGTCACAACTCGAATACTCCCGATGCGATTGTTGTATTATCTGTCTGATGTGATTGACCACTCCTGCTCCGATTGCGATTGATCACTCCTGCTCCGATTGTGATTGATAGCAATCTCGACTCGAATACTCCGATGCGATTGAGTCTTTAACCCGGAACTCAACCATATATGAAACCTGATTTATAGACCCATCGAGTCCGGAACTTAATCGCAATCGCAAGTTCCTGTATGCACGTTCCGATGCTTTGTTTTTCTCCGATGCGATTTGGTAAGGGGTCCCACCATATAATACTTTGCTTTATGCGCTTATATAGGCTTTGAGTCGATGCAATTAAGCCGGATTTCAAACTTATCAAGCCACTATTTATATGCCCATCGGATCTGGGCTCTCAATCGCAATCGCAATTCTTTGGTTTATACGTTTCGCTGCCCTTATAATCTCCGATGTGATTGGGTAAGGGGTCCCACCATACGGTACTTTGGTTATTTGTTTATCATAAAACGTTCCACGTAAATTAATACAAACTTTGGACCTTTGTGAATTATGTAATGCGTTGCATATATAGGTAATGCTTTGGACCTTTGTGTAATTTGATTCAATTTTACTGTATCCTCCGGCAGGGTAAGCGATTCTCGGAATTTGTTTGTATATATATATATATGCCTGCCGCTTGGGTTAAGATTCTCAGAATTTGTTTGTATATATATATATATATGCCTGCCGCTTGGGTTAAGATTCCCGGAATTTATGTGCCTCTGCTGTGCTAACGCCTCTGCCGCTCGACCGCTTCACTGCCTCTGTATTTGCTGCCTTTGTCTCCACTACTCAACTGTTTCACTGCCTCCATATTCGCTGCTTCTGCCTCCACTACTCGACCGTTTCACTCTGCCTCTGTATTCGACTGTTACACTTTAGCAGTGTTCTTTCGCCTGTTTCCTTTGCCCTGCTTGCTTTTTCTTTTGTCTGTCTCTGTTCTGCTGTCCTTTGCCTGTTTCTGCTTCAGCGCTGCCTCCTTTTCCATCAATGACAATATTTCCAACAGTCTCCCCATTTGGCATTGATGGCAATACACTTCCTCTGTTTGCCTGTTGGGATCCTTTCTCCTGTTGCTTGCTCTTCCTCCCCCTTTGACATCAATGGCAAGGGTTTTCAATTTTTAGGTTATACGTTGCTGCTTCTGTTCTTTGATGTTGAATGTATTCTTGCCATAATATTTTTGATCCTGAGGACCTGTATCATGCTTCCCTTGCTTGTAGATCTCCCCCTGGGAATGATATTTTCGTTTCTGTTCTCCCCCTGAAACTGTGCCTTTTCTTCATATTAGAGAGTAGCATCTACAGATACTACCCCTAGTCTGTCTCTCAAATATTCAAATGGTTCTCTAGCAAGTGGTTTAGTAAATATATCTATTGTCTGTTCTTTTGTTGGTACATACTCTAGTTTTACTATCTTCTGAGCCACTTGTTCTTGGAGAAAATGATACTTGATTGGAATATGTTTGGTTTTTGAGTGAAGCACAAGATTTTTAGATATACTTATAGCACTTGTATTATCACATTTGATTGAGATAGGTTCTTCAATTCTTACCTTCATGTCTTGGAGGGTTTGCTTCATCCACATGACATGTGTACAACATGCTGCTGCTGCTATATATTCTGCTTCTGCTGTAGACAGAGAGATAGATGTTTTTTTCTTGCTTAACCATGCCACCAGAATTTCTCCTAGATAGAAAGCACCTCCACGTGTGCTTTTCCTGTCATCCACATAGCTGGCCCAATCTGCATCTGTGTATGCTTCCTAAGTGAAGTTTTTTCCTTTAGGATACCAAAGTCCATACTATGTTGTTCCTTGTAGATATCTAAATATTCTTTTGACTGCTAGAAGATGGTTTTGTTTAGGTGCTGCTTGATATCTAGCTACTAGTCCTACTGCTAGCATGATGTCTGGTCTTGATGCTGTCAGATACAACAGACTTCCTATCATGGATCTGTAGAGTTTTTGATCTATATCTGCAGACCCATCTTCAGCACATAGCTTGCATCCCGTGATCATGGGAGTTGACACAGGTTTGCAGTCCTTCATTTTGAACTTTTTCAACATTTCTCTTAAGTATTTTTCCTGTGAGATGAATGTACCTGTGTTCTTTTGCTAAATTTTAAGTCCTAAGTAGAAACTGAGCTCTCCAATCATAGACATCTCAAACTCTGTTTTCATCTCATCAGCAAACCCTTTTGCTAGTTCTCCTCTGTTGCTTCCAAACATAATGTCATCAACATATACTACAACAATTAGGAGTTCATTTTCATGGGCTTTTATGTATAGATTGTTGTCTACTCCACCTCTCTTAAAGCCTTGTTTTTGCAAATATTTATCCAGTCTTGAGTACCAAGCACGAGGAGCCTGTTTCAGTCCATATAGGGCCTTCTTCAGTCTGCACACATAGTCTTCTTTGTCTATTAAAGAGAAACCTTCTAGCTGTTCCATGTAGACTTCTTCTTCTAGATCTCCATTCAGAAATGTAGATTTCACATCCATTTGATATACCTTGAAGTTTTGGTAGCATGCAAATGCTAGGAACATTCTGATAGCTTCCATTCTAGCTACAGGGGCAAAAGTTTCATCATAATCAAGTCCTTCAATTTGTGAGTATCCTTTGCAGACAAGTCTGGCTTTATTCCTGACTACCTGTCCTTCCTCATTCATTTTATTTTTAAATACCCATTTTGATCCTATGACATTTTTCTCAGTGGGTCTAGGAACTAGTTCCCAGGTATTGTTTTTCTCAATTTGGTCCAATTCTTCATTCATTGCATTCACCCAAGACTTGTCCTTGCTGGCTTCTTCAAATTTCTTTGGCTCTATTTGTGACAACATGGCTATGTATACCTCTTCAGTTTGTTCTGTTAGCTGCCTTCTTGTTTGGACCCCTACTCTCTTGTCTCCAATGATCTGATCTTCAGGATGGTTCTTCTGAGTATATCTTAAGGGAGCTTTAGAACTCAGCTTTGTATCTTCTGTTGTCTTTCTTGTTTCCTCGTCATCTTGGTTTTCTTCTTCATGGTTGTCTGATGGACTGTAGCAGTCTATATCTCTTATATTGTTTGGAAGTTCTTCATCAAATCTCACGTCAATGCTTTATACTATTTTCCGAAGGATCTTGTTGTAGCACCTGTACCCTTTACTTTTGGATGCATATCCTAGAAATATCCCTTCATCTGCTCTTGCATCAAATTTCCCAAGATTTTCATCATTATTCTTTATGTAACACTTGCTTCCAAAGATTCTAAAATGTTTGATTGAAGCTGGTTTCCCATGCCATAGTTCATAGGGGGTCTTGTCACTTCTTGGTCTTAAGTGGGCTTTGTTAAGGATATGCACCACTGTGTGTAATGCTTCTGCCCAGAAGGTTTGAGCAATATTACTTTCATGCATCATGGCTCTGGCTATTTGTTGTATAGATCTGTTTTGTCTCTCTGCTACTCCATTTTGGTGAGGTGTTCCTGCAATAGTAAATTGTTGCTTTATCCCATGTTCATTGCATAGGTCAGCAAAGTCATAATATGTGAATTCACCTCCTCTGTCTGATCTAATGCATTTCAGCTTGCATCCTGTTTGATTTTCTGCTAATGCTTTGAAGATCTTAAATTTTTCCAGAGCTTCTGATTTATTTTTGAGAAATGCAACCCATGTCATTCTGGAGAAATCATCTACTATCAACATGAAGTAGGATTCTCCACTTGGTGTTTTAGTTCTTGCAGGTCCACACATATCCATGTGCACAAGCTGGAGTGGTCTTCTTGTTGATAACTCCTCTTTGGGCTTAAAGGATGTGCGGGTCTGTTTACCCAATTGACAAGATTTGCATATGGTATTAGAAGGCCTCTTTATTTCTGGCATGTCTCTGACCGCTTTCTTCTTGCTTAGTCTGATTATGTGATCAAAGCTGAGATGTCCCAACCTTTTATGCCATAACCATGACTCTTCTATTTTTCTAAGATGACATGCTTCATCTTCCTCTTTCACAATGTAAACATTACTCTCTGTTCGAACTCCTTTGAGCAGAGTCTTACTTTTGGTGCTTGATCTGACTTCACAATCTTGTGCTCTAAAAAGAACTTCATAGCCTTTATCACAAATCTGACTGACACTTAGTAAATTTGCTTTCAGCCCATCTACAAATAGTACATCTTGGGCCTTTCCTCTGCCATTTTCTATGCTGACTGAGCCTTTTCCCTTGATCTTACATGTTTTATCATTGCCAAAAGTAACATTGCCAATTTTCTTTTCATCAAGAGTTACAAACTTGCTTCTGTCTCCAGTCATGTGTTTTGAGCAGCCACTATCCAAATACCACTGGCTTTTCAGGTCTTGAGCAGTTAAAACCAAGTCACATTTATTCACCTTCTTTATCCACTGGAGGCACCCTTTTGTTTGGTATCTTTTGTGAGGTGATGAACTACATCTTCTTAGAGGACATTTGGAAGGTTTATGTCCAACTTGATTGCATACACAACATTTGATCATAATTTTTGCAGAGTTATGAGTATGAACAAAATTTCTTTGATTCATAAACCTCCACGAGGTGTTAAACATCAATCTTTGTCCATACTTTCTACACTCAATGATTTTATGGCCAAATTCCTTACAATAAAAATAGTAACCATAGAAACCGTTTGCATACCTGATGTAAGGTTGTCTTTTCCATTTGTTTGCTTGAGGCAGTCTCTTCACTGTTTGCATCTTTTGCAAGTTTGAATTACTCCTCCTTGTATGACAATATGCAGCAATGTGTCCCAGCTTATGGCAGACATAACAGATGGCATTCTTCATAGGAGGGAAGAATCTCCTTTGATGGTTTCCAAATTTGACATACTCAGGGATCTTAGTATTCATCACATGCTTAGCTACTAGTGGTTTCTTCTGATATCTATCTTCCTTATTACAAATTTCTTCTTTTGTAGGAATTGTTTGAGCTGCTTCATCATTCTTCTTTGCTTTTACAAAAATAATCTCTTTGTCAACCTTTTCTTTGCTTTTACTTGATTCTCCTTCATAGCCTATTCCAGTTTTTATCATAGGAGATCTTTGAGCAACCAGAATTTCATTCAACTTACTAGAGCTTGTTGTTTGAGAAGTGTTTATAACCACTTTCCTTTGAGCATTTTCTAGTTTTTTTCTGAGACATACTACTTCTTCTTCTAGTTTCTCTTGTTCTCGGGTTTTATCCTTGATTTGCTGAAGTAACTTGTCTTTTATTTTCTTGGCTTCTTCAAGCTCTACCTTTAGCTACATGAGGACTTCTGAGTTTTTTTCTTCTCTTACATACTTGAGAAGAATGTCCTTTTGTTTTCTGCACTTCATTTTGAGTCTGTCAATCTCCTCCAGAGCACTTCTTAGCTCCCCCTCAAGGTCAAATTCCCCTTCTTCTTCTTCATCTTCTAGCAGGAGTCCTTCAAGTTCTTCTATGGCCATCAATAATAATTCAGAGGTTCCTTCCTCACTTGAGGGTTCATCCGAATCTTCAGGTGTACTGCTATCTTGTTGAGCATAGAAGGATTTTCTGCTAAACTTCTTTCCTTTCTACTAGTTCTTTGATTTATTTTTCTCTGACTCTTGAGCCTGATTCCTTACTTTCTTGTGAGGACACTTAGCTGCATAGTGTCCAACTCTTCCACAGTTAAATCACTTGAAAGGAATTTTACCTTTGTATTTACCTGAGCCTCTATCCAATTTCTTGACAAAATTTGCCTCTTCTTCATCCAAGCAAGAGCATATGTCTCCCTCTTCTTCTTTCTTCTTTTCTGTTTTAAAGGCTGCCTCCCTCGTACTTGGCTTCTTCTGTGGGAGCCTCATCTCATATGCTGTTAAATTTCCAAGTAGCTGGTTCATGGTCAAGGTCTCCCAATCAACTGTTTCTTCTATTGCAGACACCTTGGGATTAAATCTAGATGGAAGAGATCTTAGAATCTTCTGCACAATTATACGTTCTGGCATGGTTTCTCCAAGAGCTTTCATATTGTTAACAATTTCTGCAACTTTTAGGAAGAAACTGGCAATGTCTTCATCATCATTCATTCTTAAGTTCTCAAACTGGGCTCTATAGACTTGAAGTTTGGCAGTCTTTACTTTCTTGTCTCCCTCATGGATGTTCTCCAGAGTATCCCACATTTCTTTGGCAGTGTCTTTGTGCATTACTTTAATAAACTCTGCTTCACACAATCCATTCAAGATGGCATTCATGGCTTTTGCGTTAGCCACAAAATCTTGTTTTGTTTCTTTCTCTGTGTCAGTTGCCTTTGGGGCATATCCTAATTCCACAGCAGCCCAGACTTCTATTCCTAGAGACATTATGTATGTCCTCATTATGATTTTCCAGAAAGCATAATTTTCACCAGTGAAGAAAGGGGCTTTATTGGTTGAGCATCCTTCTTTACTAGCCATCTTGGGAACCTAGGATCTCCTTTCAGTTGTTAGACTTGTACAAAGGAACCCGCTCCGATACCAATTGTTGAATCTTTAATTAAATTGAGATGGGGGGGTGAATCAGTTTAATACATACATAAGCCTTTTAAAATTTTCACCAAACTTATTTACAGCTTACTATGTGAACAATCTTAAAATGTTGCAGCTAATATTAAATTAATGTGACACCATACTTATGTTGAGAGAAGCAAACAATTAAGCAGATTGAAAGAATCACATCAACACATAAGAAACACACATAGAGACAACAGATGTAAGTAGAAACCCATAAAGGGAGAAAACCACATCTTATTATTGTTGTGATTCAAAGGCAAGCTCCAACTCCCTCTCACCACTGTTTTTCTGTAGGCACCAACCTACAAGAGGCTCCTACCTCAATTCTGCAAACTACAACTTGCAAGGAAGCACCAACTCCCTTCAATTTTCTGTAGGCACCAACCTACAGGAGGCTCCAACCTCAGTCAGCTACAACTGACAGCTATCAAGCTGCAACTTGATAGGGAAGCTCCAACTTCCTCAATTTATCAAACTGAATGTTTGCTGATTTACCTCAAATATCAGCTCTGTTCTGTAGCTTCTCTTACTGCTCTTCTTTTCTTAATCTTCTCTGCCTCACTCTTCTATACTCTGCCTTCTCTATATTTACTCTCTCTAACCTCTCTTATGCATATCCAGTTGATATTATTTATAGAGTTCCTCACATGACTGTTTGTATTTCACAAAGAATTTGGAGTGAACAGTCATGACTCTTTGGCTTCTGTCTTCTCATTCCTTTTATCTGCTCATTCAATAAATATAACTGTAGGTGCTTATTTTAATATTACAGTGGGATATTTGCTCTCTTCCGGAGACTTGCCAATGCATCACAAACAATAAAAATCAATTAAAACATTTACATTCAAATCACAATGAGAACTCCAGCTCAACTCATTTAGTCTTTTGGCTTGCTGTGCGTTTGTCTTTTCTTTGACTGTGTCTATCTTTTCTGTGACTGTTTTTTATCTCTTTTCATCTCTGTTTTCTCTTCTGTCCTCTGTTGTGGTGTAACTGCTGCATACATGTAACTGAGCTTTTTATACCAACTGACTGTAAATCGGGCATTTTCTAACACTTTTGTACTTAGCAAGTGTCTTGTTGATGTGGAACGTTCCGCAAGCGGAACATACATACACCACAATTTTTTTATGTTCACAATCGCCCTCCACCTTGGGCCGAGGCCCGTGGGTCCACAACCCACGTGACATATTTTAATACAACCACAAACACAACTTCAGCTCTTGGCTTAATTATAAGATGTTTTAATCATATAATCTGCCCTTTTAATACAACTTAACACACTCTCGACGTAATAGAAAAAAAAATTGTTTAATACATAAAATGCACTTTCGGGCCCACCATCCAAGCTTGCATTGTCCTCCGATTGTGATTGATCGCAATCGCAACTCGAATACTCCCGATGTGATTGTTGTATAATCTGTCCGATGCGATTGACCACTCCTGCTCCGATTGCGATTGATCTCAATCTCGACTCGAATACTCTGATGCGATTGAGTCTTTAACCCGGAACTCAACCATATATGAAACCTGATTTATAGACCCATCGGGTCCGGAACTTAATCGCAATCGCAAGTTCCTGTATGCATGTTCCGCTGCTTTGTTTTTCTCTGATGCGATTTGGTAAGGGGTCCCACCATATAATACTTTTCTTTATGCGCTTATATAGGCTTTGAGTCAATGCGATTAAGCCAGATTTCAAACTTATCAAGCCACTATTTATATGCCCATCGGATCCGGGCTCTTAATTGCAATCGCAATTCTTTGGTTTATACGTTCCGCTGCCCTTATAATCTCTGATGTGATTGGGTAAGGGGTCCCACCATTCGGTACTTTGGTTATTTGTTTATCATAAAGCGCTCCACATAAATTAATACAAACTTTGGACCTTTGTGAATTATGTAATGCGTTGCATATATAGGTAATGCTTTGGACCTTTGTGTAATTTGATTCAATTTTAGTGTATCCTCCGGCAGGGTAAGCGATTCTCAGAATTCATTTGTATATATATATATATATATGCCTGCCGCTTGGGTTAAGATTCCCGAAATTTATGTGCCTCTGCTATGCTAATGCCTCTTCCACTCGACCGCTTCACTGCCTCTGTATTCGCTGCCTCTGTCTCCACTGCTCAATCGTTTCACTACCTCCATATTCGCTGCTTCTGCCTCCACTGCTCGACCGTTTCACTCTGCCTCTGTATTCAACTGTTACACTTTAGCAGTGTTCTTTCGCCTGTTTCCTTTTCCCTACTTGCTTTTTCTTTTGTCTGTCTCTGTTCTACTGTCCTTTTCCTTTTTCTACTTCAGTGCTGCCTCCTTTGCCATCAATGACAATATTTCCAACACAATCAAGTTATGACACATCACCACCATGAATATCCATCCTTGAAAACTTCAAAAAAGTTACTTTAGAAGCAAAAAGGTTGCTATAGGTTTTTTCGTAGCACTTCCCTGGCTTTAAGCCTGAGGAACGCTATGAAACTGTGTAAAAGTGCATATATTGCCCATTTCAAAACTGTCTCCAAAAATTGACCTCCAGCTACCAAAACTTGATTTTTCTGCATGTAATGAACCCTCTAAAGCATATTCAATCTCAACTTATGGCTCTTTTTGTGTTTCCTCTTCATTTATGATCAGTTAAGAAATGGGCTCCTCAACCACAGTGATCTTCAAACCTTTCTTTTCCAACTCTTCATCAATCAGGTCCAATTTTTCTTGAAGATCTTTGACTTGGTCCTTCAGTGTCCTATTCTTAGATTGTAAGTGCAAGTTTACCTTTTTTATGTGTTTTACCTCTCTTCTTAGTGGATGAGTCCACTTTATTAGCTTTTATGTGTTGTCCAAGGTCTTTGAGACACTTGTGACTTGATCCTCCCAAATCTTCCTCATCTGTTCAAACTGCACTCTTTTGGCTCTATGCTTCTTTGTCTCTTTCCTCAAGACTGATATCTCTTCACCTACCTCTTTTAGCTGCTCCTTAAGGGTTTCAACTTCTGTTTTTTCAGTGATTTTATCTTTACCCTTCATTTTTTTGATGACTAAGTCTTCTTTTGCAAGTGAGGAGAGGTCTATGATGCTTGGTGATGGCTGAATAGTTTCACTAACCTTCTGTGTTTCTTTGCTACTTTCCAAGACTTTCTTGCATGTCTTGTAATTTTTTTTCTAGCTTGAAACATGAATCCAGCATCATCACCTGCAAACTCAAATTTTTTAGTTGTTTTTCCTTTCTTAAGCTTCCTTCCTCCCTCATCTATGTCTTCAACTTGGACAATGGGATTTTCTTCAACATAAATGGTCTGCAAGATGTCCTCTAAGTTACCTTTAACCACTGTTTGGATCCTTGTAACTCTCTTGCTTCCATGTTTGCTAACTATTGGCTTTTGTTTTGCAGGCGTAGCTTTGGGTGTATCAACCTTTTTCAAAAGATATGTCTCTATGCTCATCGGTTCTAACTGCTCTGCCATTGTAGGTAATGAAACATCTCTAGGTTTGGGAACTCTTTTAGGAGTGACAACATATACTTCAAAGCCACTTATGAACAGAGAGGATGTCCAATCTCTGCCTAATCTCTTTAACTCCTTTTGAACCTGTAGATGGCACCCTTGCAATATTTGACAGAATTTTAAGCAACCTATTCTTCTGAACACTTCCAAGGCAGTTGGGTCTTCATTTAACAAACTCATTTCCATTGGCTCATACCTGAGGCAGTGACAACCTTTTTTAGTCTTCTTTCTTGCAGCCATGGTGAATTTATATCTTTTCAGCCTCGCTTGATTAGTGACACCTGCAACTTTTGAAAATGCCAGCAACGAGCTTGGCTCGGTGAAATAGCTCTCCACAAACTCAATAACATGTAAGGATAAATTACAGAATGACAAAAAGACTCAATTGGGTAATTTTTTATGCTTTCGATGAAAAATTATGCCCTAATCATGACTTATGCATACTAAAAACGGTAATGATGACCTCAGGCATGACCTTGTACCTTTGAAATAACCCTAACTGACTCGAATGACATCCACCCTATCTCCTCTAATCATGAACTGACACCTTGCACTGGATTTGACAAGACAGATAGAAAAAATGTTTTTCGTAGCGTGGCTAGTTCATTTTCTGACAGTTTTTCTACGAAACTATTAGGCAGTTTCGTAGCGAAAACTATTGTTTCACAATGTAAAATGCTACGAAAACGGGTAAAACTGGCTAATGTGTCCTTTTCAAATTTAAACCCTTTGGAAATTAAATCTGACACCTAATGATGACTTATGGGACATGACATGACCTAAATGGAGGTGGGTTTGAACCTTAGGATAGGTTAAAAATGAAAAAATTTAAATTTTCCTATACCAACTTGTGACAAATGAACTCTATGACCATGTCAAATAATGCTTCACCTTTTATAAGTGATAACAGGATCCTTTCCATCAAAATTCCTCATATATATCTTTGGAATATGGTGGGTCTCCAATCCAACAATAGAGTTTATGAAATCACGATTAACATTTACTTTGTTCTCATCATGAGTTTCATGTACTATCTTTTCGCCATTAGGAATCATTTCTTGTATTAGCTTTGTCAAACCTTCCATGTCTGATTTTAGATCATTCTTCATGTCTTCCATGTTGTCTTTCATTTTTTTCTTCTATACCATCGATCTTAGCTTCCATGTCTTCCATGCCATTATTCAAACCATCCATCTTAGCTTCCACGCCTTTCTTCAAACCATACATATTAGCTTCCATGCCCTTCTTCAAACCATCCATCTTAGCTTCTGTGCTTTTCTTCAATACTTTCATTTCATTTTTTGTTTCTCTTTGCGAGAGTGAAATTTGGTGCACTTTCTCTTGTAATTTTGATATTTCATGTTTCACTTCTTCATCTTCATGAATCATAGTAGAGTATTCTGAGGGCTTAGTGGGTGCTGAATTGTTTTTAGGGGGAATTCTAGAACCCAATACTGATATCTATGCTTCAATATGCCCTTGGAATCACTTCAAATTGATTTTTCTAACAAAATTTATGCAATTTGAAAAAACAAAATACACACCTTTTTCTTTCTTTTGAGGAGCTCAATATTGAAACTGAATTACCTCTGTAATTTAGGATCGTCAATATCTGAAATTCAATCCTGTAGTAGCCCTATGAATTTGTATTTGAATGCCATGAGTATGACCTGATTTCGATGCTTCAATAAAAATTTATTCCCAATCTCCCACAATGACCTAATTATGGACTTGTTCAGTAGAGCGAACCTGTATGTCGTGCCACGTGTCATTTTTCCCTCCTTCTGCTCTGAAATTGATATACAAGAAACTACAGTCCGTGTAATTTCAACCACTTTTTATATAATTTCAATATGATGCTCAAAGAGAGAGATTTGTGATGATTTTCCTAAGGTCACCTCTTTTAGATGAAACTCGAGAGCCTACAAAAACCCTAACTTCCACAGATCATATCTCTGAAAATATTGTGAACCAAGATGTGAATATTTTACACGAAGTTCCTGAGGATTTCGGATTCGCATGGTAAAAAATTCATCTTTTGAGCCTTCGAAGAAAAAAATGTTATAGACAAAATTCCACGATGACCTGTTTGGAGCAGCCAAACCCTAGAATCCAAAGCTCTGATACCAAATGTTATGAAACCAACTCAAGAAATAGAAGAAAAGAGATATCAACGCCTTATAATTCAGCCACTTAGAGGGGGAAACCTCATTTACATTACATAAATGAGAAATTCATAGATGACACAAATGAAAAAACCTCCTTTATATATACAGGAGTCCATGGGGTCACAATATAATCCTAGCTGACCTAACAATAATAATGTAAGGGCACAATAATAAAAATATGAGGGTTATAGGGGTGCAAAAATAACAATAAGGGGGATACACTAAATCCAATAAGGGTCTACACTATTAATATAGGGACCTAACATTTTATTTTTCTTTTTATTTTCAAATTACAAAAATGAAGAAGCAGATAGTAAGCTAGTTTTCATCTCTATTGTCTGTATTTCCATCGTGCTCTTTCTCATCGGACAATCGGGTGCCTAATGTTGAAAATAGTGTTAGAAGGAGCCTGAATGTAATTATTTCCCAAAGTATAATGGGTATACATGATGATGATGATAATTAATGTCCACTAAGACTAACGTGGTATTTTAGACCTCAAGAAAAGAAAAAAGAGTAAAAATTTTATTCTTCAAAATCCTGTTTTTGCAATCATAAAGAAGGGAAAGAAGCACTCCAAGATCACTATAGTTGGGTTGGATCAATAATTCAAGAATATTAGAGGTGTCGTTGATGATAGGGAATTGAGAGTGGATGTGGGAAAGAGTTGGTCAGTCTAGAAGGAGATGTTTTTCATCTTCCACCTTCTTAGTATCACAAATCTGACAAATTATGTCGTCCCAGGGAGCCTTGGGAGTAGACCACCACCCAGTCTAACTTCGAAGCTCATGAGAATTAGTTCTTATCCTAGAGATGCTCATTTTATTCTTAATGCTGGTGTTGGCTTAAGGGATCCTAACCCAGTTTCAGAGTTTACCACTCAACCAACAAACCCTGCAAATATTCACCCTTTCAGCTATGACCTGCTTGCGCAGATTAAAGTCTCATCTGAAGCAGTATGGGGGGGTGTTGGAAACACTTTTACGCACCCTGAGAAAGAAAATAATGTGGTGTACCTAAATAGGTTGATTGGAGAACTTATACAGATGGAAAACAGATGTGCACAAATACATAATAATACTTGTCAGATCACAGAAACAGAATTGTAGATCACTTCGTCACAGATATATATATATAAGAACAAATCGAGATCTTTGTAATGCGTAATCATTTAGGCGGATTCATCCATGTATTCATCCATCATTATAAATTCATGCATAAATAGAATATCTACTTGCACATATACAATTAATCATAACATTAGTAAAGCGATCTCGAAACAGAACCAATAAACAGATAACACAATGCATAACACAGTTGCTTCGACAATACTCTCTTTGTATTAGATTCAAAGCAATTCAGCACATTAGACTTTCCCTTACACTTTAGCCTTCCGCGCACATAGCCAACAGATTCCTCACACAACCAGGACTAGGTCTCCATGCACACAGCCAACAGGAGCCTTTTTACCCAACCCATACTTAAACCCTTTAAAAAAGTGTCACAGATGCATAAAAACTTAGATCTAATACATCAGTTAAGTTACTCCTTTACTTAGACTCGATATATCTATTTATATCCAAACAAGCACACAGATACTATGGTCTTCAAACAATGGTTTGAGGCCAATAGTTTACCCTTAAAACCCTTTTACATAAAAGAGGGACTTTGACCCACCCCAAAGCCCCTTAACCTTTCTGCGCAGCATGCATATGAAAAAATTATAGAAAAATATATCCAAAAATGTACCCAGGGGACCCTGCTCCAACAGGTCCCCAACATCAACATGTGACTCGTCCCGAGTCACTGCAGTATCTACTCCTTCATCTTGGCTTGGAGCGCAGTGAAAAAATATTTGAGACAAAGAAAAATTTCCAGAATCTGCATAGTAGCACCCTGTGTTTCAATGAACAAATTATCTGTAGTGGGTCCTTAAGTGGCAGGCCCTTCAGTGGCCAACTCGATACCTCTTTGTGTTTGCTAAATAGATTTCAATGTGGTATCCTATGTCTGTGATAGTTATAGAACCTCCTCAGCCCATGGATGCATTCTTGTCTCTAGTATCTGTTCTTTCCGACATAGGTCCTCAATCTCATTTTGAATTACCCCACTCTCCTGTAGGTGGGCAAGGCGTTGTGTAAGGACCACAGTGGGGACCACCACCCTAATGTCAGAAATTGTTTCTCCTTTACACAGAACTCATTGTGCAACTGATGTACCATAGGGTCATTTTGAATGAAAGTCCAAAGACCCATGGCCTCATCCAAATCCTAATCAGACTGCTTGACTACTTCATCGATACTACTAGTTGTTACACCATTTTTTGGTCATCTAACCTATTATCATTAGATGAACCCAAGTACACCATGTAAGACCAATTTTACCCTAAGTAAAATTGCTTTCACCGTGTGAAATAACATTTGTCTATATTTCCTTGTCACATTTAACCAAAAACAAGGAAATAAATTAAATAAATCATTATTTATTTGATTATTTCCTAAGAATAAGTTATTTAAGTCACTATTTAAATACTATTCCTAGTTAAATTTGACTAAATCATTTTTAAATAATTAAATAAACCATTATTTATTTAATTATATTCCCATCATTTCCCTAAAATAATAGTTAAATCATTTATTTATTTGTTATTTATAAATAAAGGAATTGACCCAAGTCAAAAATCATTTTCCCTCCAACAAATATAATAAAATATTCCTAAAGGGTGATTCTAGAATTCGATTAATAATATTTTATTCATGCACCGAGTTCTAGAACACCCCAATATTTTGTTATAAATAGAAGGTTTTTCCCCATTCATTAGTCACCTTCATTGCATTAGATCACTCTGGATCTATTCTTGGTCACCATTTCCATTTTTTGCATTGTGAGCTCCCATTGAGTTCTATGTTTGATTGGGTTTTCCACATCAACCAAAGAGAGGAATTTTAGACCTGAAACACTGAGGACTTTCAAGAACCCATCCCATTGAGGAGAACCAGAAAACACCTTTCTTGTTTTCCTCTCAGGTGCCCCTTTTTAATATAATATAAAAAATTCTTTTAAACACATTATTCTTGTCTTGTCTATTGGTTATATGGAGCAATCTTTCACTTTATCTGCTTAATGTCTTTTAGATCTGTATTTTATGTAGCATTATTTGGATCACCTAACTTCAGATTTAAAGATATTTTGCAGCCATAATTGATGTTAGGGCTATTTTTTATGCGTAGCTAAAGTGATCTTTTATGACGAAAGATTCATACTAACACTAGTGATCCACTTCACCTTGGAAACCCTTTTTGCTCTGAGTTCTGGCAAGGATTCAGGCTGCAATTTCAATTGTAAATTGACAATTTGATGCTAAAATTCAGTGCATACAGTCTTGACTTCTACGCATGAGGCCTCCAATGTGGCAGTCAATCCTTCTAACTTCTCTTCTGGGGTAGTTGTGGTAGGGACTACTGGTACTTCGTTGCAGAATTGGTTGATTTTCTCTTCAAGCGCAACACACTGAGCTTCAGCTATGCAGCAGGCTTCCTCCGATGTTTTGTGTTTCTATTGTGGGTCTGCGGCTTGCTTCTTTGAGTCGATGGAAGTTGTGTGAGAATGGGCCTCACGGAATTGGACCTTGTCTACAATCATAGAGTGTGTCATGTGTAGTTTTCCTGCAGTTAAAACACACAAGTTAATGTTAATATCACCAAAACCTCTAAACTTGGCGCGTCGGCTGAGGTCGACATGGATGGTCGGCACGGGGATTTGAACAAGATGACCATCCCTAGTGGCTGGTAAGGCTATGTTAAGCGGTTTTGCATTGGTTCCCTTTGGGCACATCTGCATATGGCTTGTTTGAACAATTCTTGCTTTAATCAGGCTCGCTTGTACTTTTAATACGTGAATGTCAAGCTGCACCCCCTTGAGTGTAGTCTTGTACTACACTTCCATATATTTCCATCTGTCCTCTATAGAGGACGTGACCATGTTTTCAATTTCATTAAATTCATCATCGGTCAACATGAGGACCTCCTCATTAGTGTCTTTAGACCCTTTTCTTTTCTTCCTCGATCATCCTGCGACTTGAGAACCACGTTTTGTGCCTTTGGAATTCTACGCTTTCACTTTCTCCTCTGTGTATTTGGGTGGAGTACCATTTTTCTCAGGTTCAGTGTATCTCTCTAGGTCAATGGTTTCACCAGCTGTTGTCGGTGTGGCTTCTTTTTCTATTGTTTTCTCAGTTGGCTTCTCTGTTGTCTCCTCTAGTAGGGTACTAGTGTGCGACTTGGTGGTCGTTTTCGAAATAGATGTTGATGCGCCAGGCTCCAACCACACTAGAATCCACTCTACAGTGATGCGTATTAGATTGTTCGCAGTGACTAGATACGATAATTCATACCAAACTCCCTCGACTGTGCCCTTCGCGCAAATGTGCATATTATGGAAAGTCGCCTTCAAATCTGTTATCATCTTATATTATTCATACAGTGTTGAAGATAGCCTAAACTTTGACTACACTTCCTGATAGAGCGAAGCACCGAATAATACCCATAATATTTTATTCTCCATGACGCGTGCAGGGTCTGATGAATTCCATAGTGTAGCATACCGTGCGACCTCGCACATTTGTGGCTCTATTTCAGGAAACTGTGTTTCCTCTTGGGTTTTCCAACCAATTAAGGTGATCAGCAATAGCAACCAAGCATAATAAAAATTCTTACCTTCTTCATGTGCTTCGCGCACATTCTCCAAAAATTCCTTTCCTAAGTAGCGAGACCAATTTTAGGTTACTCCTTTTTTCGCATTGTATGGTGAGAGAAATTACCTGTGCAGGCACCTCCTTAGGCCGAAAATTGTGCATCATCTTGCAGGCCAAGATGAGTGCTCCAAACTAAACAGCAAGATCATTAACCTCACTTATTACAAATCCTCTGCTCTTGCGTGAAACTTGGTACTTTTATTTAATCTTCTCTTTTGCCACCTTTTCTTGCGCCTTTCCTCCAAATTCAGCCATGTCATTTGTGCCTTGAGAAGGTAG
Source organism: Pinus albicaulis (assembly GCA_034641835.2). Classification (NCBI taxonomy): domain Eukaryota; kingdom Viridiplantae; phylum Streptophyta; class Pinopsida; order Pinales; family Pinaceae; genus Pinus; species Pinus albicaulis. The sequence continues at coordinate 24,959,993 of CM076581.1, read as the reverse complement.
GCCAGTGATCCGATGGATTAGTGCAACATCTATGGGAACACGATATCCCAACCAGAGTGCATAATCATGCATGAGCACGAGTAATTGATAGACACATATGTCATTTATTGGGTTGCGCCCAAAGTGAGGGATATAAAATAAATGGAAAAGGCCTACCTTGTGCAGACCCAACACCAACCTCTTCAACTCTAAGTGCACAATTCCCCCTTCATACTAGACATGATATAAGTAAAGCTCTGGTGCAATTTCATGATACTTATCAATATTTTTTATGTCCCAATCCTCCATTTACAGCTGCGACACTTTTGCAAACATGTTGCCTTCCACCGAGATGTTTTCAGGAATCAAGGGCATATTGATACTCGATTGCACCTTGTCGATATATTTGGGAACTCTTAATGATGCTTTATGCGGTGCGACATAGGTCAGAAACCATGATAATGGGGCCACTTTGACCAAATCCTCCTCTTCTCCTATAATTATCTGAGGAAGCTCCGCCATAGGTCGCTTATGGCACTCAGCTGCAGTAGTGTAATATTCCCAAATGGGAAAATCAGCAATATAGGGACCAAAAATGCAATGTCCAGAAAATTACACTATAAAAGTTAAGAACAGCCCATGGATCCATTATTTAAAGTATTATAGAATTTAAATATACATGGGGATCAGAAACAAATCATTCTAGCTTAGTTAAACAAGTCTCCCAAGCCCAGAACAACCCAAAAACACTGTAAACCCATGATTATAGCAACAAAGAAATTCTGAAGCAAGTAACAACGCATTCTAATGAGGGTTTATGCTATAGAAATAGAGAAACAAATGGATTTTCTGATATATTACTTAAAGGAGCTGAAAAATGGAGATCTAGTCTCTTTTACACAATCTTAAGATAACCCGGCAAGGGTTTCTTGAGAGGCATGAGATACAAAAGTATGAAATGCAGATCTATGGATGAATCACACTATCTTATTGAAGCTCTAGATAAATATGGATTAAAATACAAAGAAATGGTTGTATCTCCTCCTTACTAGCTTCCCGGGTGAAAGATTGATCCCTCCACTAGGAAACTAGCTCACAATCAAGGTTTTTGACCCCTCCACTGCAACACCATGAAAAATAATGCAGTTCCTCAAAGAGACTACGTTGTAGCTGTAGGTGACTACTTGACCCAATTCTTAATGGTGGAAATTAAGCCCATAATACTCCTCTCATATTTCTTCAACAAGTCCTCCAAGGAAGAGTGTGGAACTCCTGCATGAGAATACCCTTGTACTAAACAGTACAGCAAACCCATCTAAACAGCTGAAGCATGCAATAAGTCATATGACTCAAACATAAACAATATTTTGAATGCCTCTCATGGCTTTCATCCCTTTCCTTATATTCTTGGTGACCTCCCTCATCCTTGGCCCCACTCATTTATGAGGTTACTTCCATGCAAAGACTCCTCCAAAACTGCGTTGTCTCCACTAGCTCCACTCCCTCATTTACAGCATTGTTTGATTTCGTCAATCTTGACTTTGTCTCCATGCATTATCTCCATTCACACCCAAGGTGGCTTTATTCTAACTATCTAAACTGATCTACATTCACAATGGAAGTGATTTATTCCTACTAAAGAGACTTTAAGGGTCTCCTTATCCACTTATTCATCAAACAAGAAACAAAATTAGATTTTAATATTCCAATTAGCTGCATGCTAATTTAGGAATATTACAATCCTCCCCTCCCAAATTTTGTTTGTCCTGAAACAACTACAAGGGTACTGCAAAACCTTCAATGGATATGTCTCCTCCCAAGTATACAAGTTAGCCTTTGGCAGATAAGTCAAATAGCTATCATCATGAAGAAGTGGGAGATATGTGGAAAGAGTTATATGTTTCCCATTGGCCTCCTTAAGGCATGAGATTTGGTAAATGTTAGGTGCCTCAATCTCAATGATAAATTCCAACCTCCATGCTATCATCCAAACAAAATGAGCCATCCTTGGTAGCTCATAAAAACAATCACCAATCCCCTGGTTCTGAAATGTATAGGGGTTGCATGGCTGAAAAGGAGAGATCAAGTTATCCAACTCATGTTGTCTCTATCTCCATTTATGATGGATGTGGAACTGCTGGTCTTGGGCTACAATAATATTTTCATTAAGAATCCAAAAGGTACTTGGAATCTCATGATCCCACTCTTTGGTTCTAGGAACCTCTCTTGCGCAATTTACCCCACATATAGTGAATAGAGTATCATCATCATATGGGTTCCAAAATAAATGTGGACTAACTGTCACATGACAAATTGGATGGTGACAATAGCCCCTCTAGTGATTCCAGTGTTGTTCTTCTTCTAGTTGTTTCAAAACATGATGGGATAAGTGGCCATCTATTGAGCATTGGAAAATGTATGAATTCACCATGCATTTCTTTATCTTTTTCCTTTGAATATAACTCTTTTTATTCTAGAAAGATGATATATTGAAGGATTATGATAGAATTGCAAAGATTAATGTTTATTGTGAAAATTGGCTAAAAATTGTCTTTTATTCTCAACAGGAAACAAATTAAGGGGGAACCCACCATTCGAAAGGCAAAGCTAAAGCATGAGTAACTGGTGTTCCTCCAGCAAAGGGCCGTATCTAGATAAGAAGGATGAAATCAGAATGCACAGCTAAAGTAAGGCAGGGAACAACACAGCTACAGCCTAAGAAGACCAAGCGTTAGCTAAAAGAAGAAAAAGGAGTGAATTGTTATAAAAGGCAGTGCCTGTAGAAATCGGGGACAAAACGATTATTATTGAAACTCCTTTTGTAAGTCTGTAATTTATCATTGACTCTTGTGATCAGAGAGCGATTGTTGTAAACGTTGTTATTCCTAATTAATATGTTAGGATATTCCGACACATAGGATATAGTTAAGAATAACTTAGTCTAGTGTAGAGCTAGGTAAAGTGTGTTCCTTTACCATGTACATTTGTAACTTATAATCCGACGGTCACGATTTGTAGTGATCCGACGGTTACCTCTCACCTCGGTATTAACGGCACTTGATCTATGGCTTAACACATGATTGGTCCATGATCTCTATTTAAAGAGCATGGAGGGTCATTTTTCTAGTAACCGTTTATGAGAGAAACATATGTAACCTTTCTTTTTATATTAATAAATTCCCTGAAGTGGCCGCGTTGGCTCAGGGCGTGGATTGTTTCCCTCTTTGAGGGTTTTAACCACATGATTATACTGGTGTACTAATTTGTGCTCTATTTGTGAGCAGTGACCTTTGGTTCCTGATCTAAGGAACTTACCCTGTAAATTCCTACATGGTATCAAAGCCTATTTTGAGGGCCGCGTCCGTTGTTGATCTAAATCCGAAGCTGTTTTGACTGCATGTGAATGTCGTTTTGTAGATCTACTATTTCTAAACATTTTTGGGCTTGGAGAACTGCTCGGTTGTGTCCGGAGCATCTGTTATAGTGAGGAACGTCTTTCGTTTCATGCAAAAAGGTTTCCGACTGCCCAAGTTATGTCAGTTTATATCTGGAGGTATAAAGCATCTATTTTACAGTTATATTTGTTAATAGTTCAGCTTATTTTGGTTTTTTTGTTTATTTTCGGTATTAAGTTTTTTTTATTTGCCAGATATATACCCTCTTCTCTGTGTATTCTCTTTGCTGTGCGCTCCGTGCAATCTCGGCAAATCAGAAACAGGAAAAAGGGATTTTTTTTGCTACGTATGCTCTTTCCCCGCGTCTTTGTGTGATCTCAAGAAATCAGAAATAGTGAAAAAAGTGATAGTTTCCGGTAAGGCTAACCGAGAATCTAACATTCTACCGTAAGGCTTTGCATTTCATTTTTTTTCTCCTTTTTTGTGCAGGAAAAGGCACACACACCAACAACGACAACAACAATAATAATAATCTCTTCTTCCTCCTTTTTAAAATAACATAATCCCTTTACTATCTCACTTGGTGAGGAGTTAGTTTATGAGAATAGAGGTCTTGGGTTCAAGTCTCCTTCTCAAAGCTTATTTTATAAAAATTTCTTGTTCAAAGGGGCAAAATTATTTTTTTTTAAAGCCGCACTTCATCCCATTCCCGCAACTATTCAGCATCTACAACTCAAATTTTGCAAAAGGCATAACTTCTTCATCCGGAAGCTGTTTTTCGAGCCGTTTTTTTTTAAACGGCCTAATTTTTTGAGATATTTCCATTGGAGCAATTATTTTTATCTTTTCTCAGCTTCATGTTTTTTTTTTTTAAATGGAAACTGCATGCCCAGTTATTCTTAACAGCACAAATTATTTCCAATGACTACCTCACATGGTCGATATACTTAGAAGTAAAGGGCTTTATATAATAGCCATAGGACAATAAATTAAACCTTTTGATGATGATAAAGCTGCTAAATGGGAAAATAAACAAGATCAAGCACGAGGGTTGATAGGAATGTCCATTGCTCAAGCTCTTCGATTTCGTATCCTTCACATTGACACCCCTCATGAAGCCCTGGACAAGCTAAATACTGTCTTTGGCATTCAAAATGAAATCAGGGCCCATCAGCTTGAAAATGAGTTGCTTACTTTGGACCCCAATAATTTCTCCTCTATTGAAGATTTTTTGTCCAAATTCAAGACCCTCGGAGTTCTTTTAGAAGGTTGTGAGTTCAAAAAGGAAGATGGTAGCCTCATCTATTGCATTCTTACTAAGATTGGCCCTGCATACTCTGTATTTGTTTTTGCCTTCCATTCCACTAGAGAAGCCATCATTTCTTCAGGAACCACCTACAAGAATCCCTCTTTTGATGCCTTTTGTGATTCTTTGATAAGAGAACAAGAAAAACTTTTACACCTTGGTCTTATCATTGCTGGAAACACTTCTAAGAAAGCCTTAGCATCCCAACATCAATCATATCAAAAGAATCCCAAGAAGTAGTATCCTAAAAAGTATGGTCCGAAACCAAACAAGGGTCCTAAGAAATTTCAGCCACAAACTGAAAAAGCAACTCACCAAAATGATAAGGCATATAAAAACAAAGGAAAGAAGACAGATAGACATTGCAACTTTTGAAATCGTGATGGCCATTTAGAGTCCAAATGTTTGTAGAAATTTGAATAATAGATGAATTATTCACAAAGATTATCCTGATTATACACTATTTGCGGATGCATGCATAATACATAACCTCCTCTACTATTGATCATCAATTTGCGGAATTAAAACAATCACATGCGCACATTGAACACATATCAATCACACATATCAACACAGTATGTAATGGGGAAAGCATACAGCTGAAAACCCCCAACTATCTGTATATTATAATGATAGAGAACATGTAACAATCATAGTACAAAATCCTCACAAGTAATCACATTCATAGAGCCAACAGACAAACTGTTTTAATAACTGCACTACAGTTCCAAACTCCTTCATCATTACTGCACTGCAATCAAGAATGAGAGATGAGATCCAAGTTCAAATCCCCTTGGCTTGTACCGCGCAATCCTCATTGGCAATCTCAATCAATGTGTGTGCAAATCATGCACCGTTTATAGTCACTTCTGACAGATCTACCCACCCACTCCTTCTAATACTTGCTCCCATCAATCGGTCTATGCACTGAGTTAATCGATGTATTATTCTAGTTGATCATAAGATAATTAGTGAATTAATTAACTAATTCACACCCACTTCATCACTAGTGTATTTTTCAGCTAGACTAAATACAACTAGTTCAACTAAGTAACCCGAACACAACTCTCCACCACCCCCTGCAATCAACTCCACCAAACTCCAATCACTTCTGAGTTCTAACTGAAGTCAACCATGCAATAGCTCAACTAAACCCTAGGAATAGCGTAATTCCTTCTGCCAGCTGCATGTGCCACATCCGTAGCTCAAACTGAAGTGTTGCAAGAGGATAAGATAATGTTTATAGTCCAAATATTATTAAGAGCTAATAATATTCAACTGTTCTATTTTTAGCCCGGCAGTCTAAAAATAGATTCTGCCCAATGTCTAAAAATAGATGTCCATCTATTTTTACCAACTCGACCAATCATCCACAAATAGCATCCCGCATAACTCAGACCACATCCATAGTCTAAAACTAGACTTAGCGCCAAAAATAGCCTGCGGGCCCACTTAGTGAAGGCGACTTCATTTCACTAAGCTCCATCATCTTGTTGCATTTCCAACACTCCCTCTCAACAAGATATGGATTATCTGCAACCCCTATCCTGCCTCTGTGGTATTCGAATTTTCTCCTGGTGAGTGCCTTCGTCAAGATGTCAGCATCCTGATCCTCCGTGGGAATATATGAAAGTAACATGATTCTCCGTCGCACAATCTCTGATATGATGATACCAAATGTCAATGTGTTTAGATCTATCATGAAATACTGGATTAACCAAGAGTTTGATGCAACTCTGATTATCACAATAAATCATAGTAGGCTCTAAGTGTGAACCGAACAACCCGACCAGGATCTTCCTCATCCATATAGCCTCGCATGCAGCCAAACTCGCTGCCATATACTTGGCCTCTGCTGAACTGAGTGCCACGGATCTCTGCTTCCTGTTGTACCAAGAAATTGTTGTCGACCCGATACTGAAGATCCCTCCATATGTGCTCTTTCTGTCCGTTGGGCTCCCTGCCCAATCTGCATCCATGAAGCCACATAGCTTCACCTCATCCTCCTGTCTGTACCACAATCCATATCCCGATGTGCCTCTAAGATAACGCAATACATGCTTTCCTGCCTTCCAGAAGAGCTTGGTTGGCTTAACCATAGCTTGTGAAAGATGGTTAATAGCATAGCATATATCGGGTCATGTATTGACCAGATACATAAGCGACCCCACCAACTGTCGATAAACAGTGGCATCCACTACCTCCGCTGAAGTAGCATCCTCCTTCCTCCAACTACCAGGAAGAGGAGTATAAATAGGCTTGCAGCCATGCATGTTGAACTTCTCCAGTATCTCCCAGGCATACTTACCCTGAGAAACAAACATTCCATCACTGCGCTACCAAATTTCCAATCCCAGGAAATAATGAAGGAGGCCCAAGTCCTTCATCTCAAACTCTCTAGCAAGATCCTCCCCAGAAGGAGAAGTGACATGACAACACCCACAAACTGAACCATCGCACAATGATTGGCAATCTCCTCCACCAATGTCGCAGAGGCTAGGGATCCTCACTTCACTGGAGAATCCCAAGTCCTGTGAAATAACTCAGTTTTTATCCATGTGCTCAAGCACGAGGTGCTTGTTTCAACTCCACACAATGACTTATCTCACAAGTGACTTGCTACCAAAAGTCAAACCTTTCTAGCCTTCTATGTACACCTCCTCCTCAATCACTCCATTGAGGAATGCAGTCTTCACATCCATCTGATGAATGTGCCACCCCATCTGCGCTGAGAGAGCAAGAATCGTCCGTATGGAAGAATACCTTGCGACATGTGCAAAGGTCTCCTCATAATCGATCCCCTCTATCTGTGAAAAGCCTCGGGCAACAAATCTTGCCTTGTACTTCTCCACACTCCCGTCAGCTGCCTGCTTCACTTTGTATATCCATCTCGAACCCACCACTGATTTCCCTTCCGGCCTTGGGACAATCTCCCATGCACTGTTTCTGACAATCGAATCATACTCTTCCACCATGGCATCTACCCATGCAGGGTCCTCCACAGCTTCCTTGAAAGAGGATGGTTCTGTCATGATACACTTGCTCATCAGAGCCGTGCATTCAGTGCACCACTCAGTGATCGTCCCACTGCTGCCAGCTATAGGTGGTCCTACAACCTTTCCTTCAGACTAGTCACGTATATACAAGAGTGCTTTCCGCCCTCTCGATGGTTGGCGCTCGCATGAGTGGTCTCTTCCACTCCATGAACTTCCTCTTGTGGCTGATCCACATCTCAAGCCTCATCCCAGGAACCACAGCTCCTCCTCTGCATGCAAGTGTGGCTCCCTCTCAAGCGAACACTACATGGCTTTCTCCTCCTGAAATTTGATATCCCGTCGCACAACAGTCTTGCGACTGTCTGGAAAATAAACACGATAGTTGTGGGGTGTATCTGTGTACCCCACAAATATCCCAACCTCTGCGGTCAGCTCCAACTTCTTCCTGGCATCCTTCGTCACATGCATGTAGACAGGTGAACCAAAAATCCTCAAATGGGAAATATCAGGCCTCTTACTAGAATAAGCCTCCTCGGGTGTACTCATGCCAAGTATTTTGTGAGGACAACGGTTCTGCACATATACAGCAGTATTGCATGCCTCCACCCACAAGTGAATGGGTAAGCCCTGATCATGCAACATCGCCCATGCAGCACCCACGATCGTTCTGTTCTTCCGCTTAGCAACCCCGTTCTGTTGTGGGTTATGAGGTGCTATGAGTTCTCTCTGAATCCCTTCTGCACTGCAAAATTCCTTGAATTCGCCAAAGATGAATTCACCCCCATTGTTGCTCCTAAGAGCCTTCACATGCTTCCCCGATTCCTTCTCAACCAGCGCCTTGAACTCACAGAACTTTGAGTATGTCTCACTCTTCTTCTGCATGAAGAAGATCCATCACTTCCGAGAATAATCATCAACAAAGATCACATAGCACCTATGATTTGCTGTCAAAGTTACTGAGAAAGGTCCAGACACGTTTGTGTCAATTCTCTCAAGGATCATCATGGTGCGACTTTCGTTCTCGTGAAATGTGGCTTTCACAAATTTTCCCAAGGTACATCCCTTGCACTGATCTGACTGCACAAGAGTACCCTTAGGAAGCCCAGTAGAAATCTACTGTAGTATCTTCAAAGCTCCATGGTGAAGGTGGCCCAATCTTCGGTGCCACAGCTCGCCATCATCCCGGCTCACCACTCCTTCTGCCTTGCATGCCATTGCTGCGTAGCCATCTACTTGCAATTGATAAAGGTTCTTGATTCGAACCCCTATCTTTTGGGTTTCTCCAGTTGTCTTACTGCGCAGGAAAGCCTTTCCCTCGCTGAAGACAACATCATACCCCTTGTCTTCTAACATCGCCGAAGGTAGATCAGATTCTTCTTCAATCCCGGAACATGCATCACTTCCTTCAATACGAAGGGTTTACTAGACTCCCTCTCAAAGGAAATGGTACCGATACCGGTCGCACTATATCTATCATCATCGCCCATCTCGATGTGCACTCCAAGATCTTTCTCATCCAGATCAGTAAACAAATCTCGATATCCTGTCATGTGGAAAGACGCACCACTGTCAAGAAACCACACTGAATCCATCACACTTGGATACCAAGCATGCGATCAGCAAAAAATCTAGTTTCAAATCACGAGGCTATGGTCTCTCCCACCAGACCAGCACTACTTATTTTTCTTCTTCTGTGGACAATTTGTGGCATAATGTCTGTGTTGGTGACAGTGAAAGCACTTCACCTTGGACATGTCCTGCTTCTTGCCTTTCGCACCGAAATGAGAAAAATTATTGCTCTTCCCCTTCTTTGCTTTGGTATCCAAAGTGAAATTCTCTTTATCAGAGTTCTTTGATGAAGATCCGTCCCTGGTACTTTGTCTTATCTCCTCTTGCACAAGATCCGACCAAAGTCGCTCCCATCCTGGCAATTTCTCCCGACCATTGACAGAGTCCTGATAGGAATTCCAACTCTTTGGAAGCCCAAGGAGAGCCAAGCTCACCAAGTCCTCACCATCAACAGTCACCCCCACACTTCCTAGCTCATCCCTGCATTGGATGAACTTCGTGAGGTACTTGGGCATACTGTCACCTTTCTCCATCTTTATGTTCCTGAGTTTGTCCTTGAGTGCCAACTTCCTCTGGTTGCTCTTGCTTTGGAATAAATCTGTCAAGGCTTTCCACATAAATTATGGAGAAGCCTTACCATGCAGGCTGGACACAATGTGATCCTTCACGCCCTCCAACAGAATCCTTCGACATTTTGCTGTCTTCTTTTGCCAAGCTTCAATAACAGCAGCATCAGTAGAAGTAGGCTTTGGAACTTCTTTCTCAATGAACTCAAACAACCCATTTTCATCTAACATCGCCTCCATCATGTCTTTCCATGAGATATAATTCGAGCTACCCTCCAGGGCATACTCCAATCGCAATCCATTGAAAGACATTTTCAACTTTGACACCAAGAAAACACTGCTGCAAATTCGAATTCCACCAGCTCAAAACTCAACTGCTTCTGATCTAAAATTCATGAGAAAAAAGTATTTCTCGTACAGAGATCGACTGTATGGGCATTTACTGAATATCTCACCTTTCAAATAAAGGATGAATCCAGAGGCTACCAGTCTGGACACAGATCATCAAGAAATAAAATGCAATCACTTTCCTAATGTTAGATCCGATGATCAATTTCGCTCCGATACCATGTAGAAATTTGAATAATAGATGAATTATTCACAGAGATTATCCCGATTACAGAGATTATCCCGATTATACACTATTTGTGGATGGCCACACAGCATAACCTCTACTATTGATCATCAATTCATGAATTAAAACAATCATGGATGCGCACATTGAACACATATCAACACAAGATGTAATGGGGAAAGCTTACAACTGAAAAACCCCCAACTATCTGTATATTATAATGATAGAGAACATGTAACAATACATAGCACAAAGCTCTCACATCTCTCAACACTATCTCACATGCTACACACAAACTAGCACGGAAGATGAACAAGTCACAGGTTCAAATCTCCTCCACTGTCTGCCTGCCTCTACTGCACAATCCAAGATGAGTAATTGTGAGATCCAAGTTCGAATCCACCTGGCTTGTACTGCGCAATCCTCATTTTCAATCTCAATCAATGTGTGGTGCAAACTCATGCACCGTTATATTCACAACTGATAGTAGACTCACCCTTTCACCCACCTCTGACACTGGTCTCCACTGAACTGTCCATGCACTGCAGTCAACTGATGTATTATTTAGTTGATTTATGAGTTAATAATTAGTGAATTAATTAATAATTAATTCACACCACTCATCACTAGTGTATTTTTCAGTTAGAATAAATATAACTAGTTCAACTAAGTCAAACTGAACACAACTCCATCAACTCCTCAATCAACTCCACCAAACTCAATCAATTGATTTCTAACTGAAGTCCATCATGCAATAGCTCAATTAAACCCTAGGAAAAGCGTATTTCCTTCTGTCAGTTGCATGTGGCACATCCGTAGCTCGAACTGAAGTGCTGCAAGAGGATAAGATAATGTTTATAGCCCAAATATTATTAAGAGCTAATAATATTCAACTGTTCTATTTTTAGACTGGCAGTCTAAAAATAGACTCCGCCCATATGTCTAAAAATAGAGGTCCATCTATTTTTACCAACTCGACTCAATCATCCACAAATAAGATCCCAGATGATAGACTATGATCCATATGTCTAAAAATAGACATAGTCTAAAAATAGACTTTGCGCCAAAAATAGCCTGCGGGCCCACTTAGTGAAGGCGACTTCTTTTCACTAAGCTCCATCATCTTGTTGCATTTTCAACAATGTTTTAAGAAGATGGAAGCCTTAGAAGTAGCAATGAAGAAGCACAACATCAATTTGGATCACTCTTCACCTTCATCTTCAGGCATGGCACTTTCTGCTTGTGGTTGTCAAGCATCAAGATCTAGTTATGCATTAAATGTATCTTCTTCTTCTCCTTCTCATGAGTGGCTCATTGATTCTGAAGCTTCTTACCACATGGCTAAAAATAAATCCATGTTTTCTTCTTTAAATGATTGTAACACCAAACATATTTATGTTGGTGATGATAGATCTCTTAGTGTTGTAGAATCTGGAACCATTCATCTAGATAATGGTCAGTTTAATGATGTACTATGTGTTCCTACCTTGTCATGCAACCTTCTATCTGTTTATCAGATAACTCATTCAGGTGAAGGGAAAATAGTAGAATTCTCACTTCATGATGTTGTAATCAAGGACCTCAAAGATCCTAAACATATTTTAGCTACTGGCATTGCTGATGATTCCACAAGGTTGTATAAGTTTGACAACTTTGGGTCATCATCTCTTCCCTCTGTTTTTGTTGCTCATAATGATGATGTGAGCAAAATTTGGCATGAGCGATTTGGTCACTTAAACTATCGCTCTCTTCAAACTTTGTGTAAGGAAAATATGGTGACGGGCCTTCCTATGGTATCTTTTCGGGATGGTGTTTGCTCTAGATGTGTACTCGGAAAACTTCATCGGGATATTTTTGAAAAACGTGCCTCTTGACACGCTTCAGCCCCTTTGCAGCTTGTGCATAGTGATTTATGTGGTCCACTTCCTGTTGTTTCTTTCTCTGGTTGCAAGTACTTCTTAACCTTCATTGATGATTTTTCCAGATGCACTTGGGTATATTTCTTAAAACTCAAGAGTGAAGTTTTTAACATGTTCTTGGCCTTTAAGGCCTTTGTTGAGAAACAATCTGGACATCAAATTCTTAAGTTAAGATCAGACAATGGAGGAGAATATGTTAACAACAAATTTATCAACTTCTACACTGAGCATGGCATTCAATTGCAACATATCGTTCCATATACTCCACAACAAAATGGTCTAGCTGAAAGGAAGAATCGCACCTTAAGAGAAATGGCTAATTGTATGCTTCAATCTAAAGGACTTGGTCTCAATTTTTGGGTAGAAGCCATTAACTGTGCAAATTACATAGTAAATCGTACTCCTACTAAGGTTTTAAAGAATATAACTCCAGAAGAAGCTTGGAGCTCAATCAAACCAGATGTAAGTCACTTTTGTGTTTTTGGAAGTGATGCTTGGGCCCATATTCCAGATGTGAAACATAAAGCCTTAGAACCTAAGAGTGAAAAATGTATTTTTGTTGGATATTTTGAAGATGTCAAAGGATATAGACTTCTTCAACCAAAATCCAAAAATATTATCATTAGAAGAGATGTAAAGTTTGATGAAAATATATTAGCCTACGAGCCTAGTTTGGCAGGTGTGCCACCTTTGGCCTGTGAGCCTGATTCGGCATATGTGCCACCTCTCTCTCTCTCGTCTATTTTTAATAGCATTCCTTCTAGTTCAGATGATGACAGTGAGGATGAAAATCCTCCTCCAACTCGTGCAATTGTTCCTTATACTCCACCGCTTCCAAGATGGGTCCGCTCTACTCGGGATGCAGCAGGTTCTCTTGCAAGTGACCCTGCCGATCAACGACGTACACGTTCTCAGTTCAAAAGTGTTTCTTCCTTATTGGCTCAAGTTCCAGAAAAACTTGATCCAGAAACCTTTGAAGAAGCCTCCTGTCATCCAAATTGGGATGAAGCTATGAATGAAGAGTATCGTTCCTTATTGGCAAACAATACTTGGGATCTTGTTCCTCTTCTTAAAGGAAGAAAACTTTTCAGATGCAGATGGGTTTACAAAACAAAGTTTGGACCAGATGGAAAAGTGGATAGATGTAAAGCTTGTCTTGTTGCTAAAGGTTTTTCACAAGTTGAAGGAATTGACTATACTGAAACCTTCTCCCCTGTTGCCAAAATTAATTCTATCCTCCTTGTTCTTTCCCTTGCTGCCTCCTTTAAATGGGAAGTCCATCAGATGGATGTTAAATCCGCCTTCTTACATGGAGATTTGCATGAAGAAATCTACATGGAACAACCCCCTTGCTTTATCCAAAAAGACTCCAGTCTTGTTTTTCGCCTTAGGAAGTCTCTCTATGGTCTCAAACAAGCTCCTCGGGCTTGGTATGCCAAAATGGATAGATTTCTCTTAGATAATGGCTTTTCTAGGTGTCATTCTGACAACACTGTCTACACCAAGAAGGTGGGTAATTCCTTCACCATCCTTGTTCTTTATGTTGATGATCTTATCCTTACTGGTAGTGATCCAAACCATATAAACCATGTGAAGTCTAGTCTCAAAAAGAAGTTTGAAATGACAGACTTAGGACACTTGCATTATTTCCTTGGTCTTCAAGTCTTGCAATCCAAGGAAGGCATTACCCTCTCTCAGTCCAAGTATGCATGTGATCTTCTACACCACTTTCACATGGAAGAATATAAGCCTACCCCTTCTTCCTTTCAGTCTAGAGTCAAGCTTTCAGTCAACTGTACTACCCCTGAAGTTGATGCTACCTTATACCGTCAACTTGCTGGTAAACTTTTGTATCTAACCCATACCTGTCCTGACCTTTCCTTTGTCGTTGGTCTTGTCGCTCTGTTTATGCACCAACATCATGAAAGTCACTGGAAATCAGCTAAAATAATACTTCGATATATTCGAGGTACAGTTTAGTTCGGGATTCATTACAATGCAGGATCATCTCCCTTGTTGATTGGTTTCACTGATTCTGATTGGGCTGGTGACCCTGATGATCGAAAATCCACTGCAGGATATGTATTCACTCTTGGTTCAGGACCTATTACTTGGTCTTGTAAGAAACAAAGTGCCATCTCTCTTTCTTCAGCAGAAGCAGAGTATCAATGTGCAGTTGAAGCCAGAAAGGAAGCCATGTGGCTTCGTCAGATCCTATCTGAATTTGGTCTTCATCAGAAGCATCCAACTACACTTTGGTGTAATAATCAGAGTGCCATTTAGTTATGTAAAGATCCAGTTCAGCATCAGCGTATGAAACACATTGAACTCCACATACACTTCATCAGAAATCTCATTCATGATCGTGTTCTTGAAGTGTAGTATTTTCCGACCAATGATCAAGTAGCCGATATCTTTATGAAGGCTCTCACAGAAGCGAAGTTTACCAAACTTCGATCCATGCTTGGAGTTCAGGAAAGTTGTCATTAAGGGGGGATAGGCTCTAATGCCTCCTTCCTTCTCCTATTTTGTCACTTTTGTAAATCCTTCAATCCTATCCCAATTTTTTCTTAAGGGGGGATGTTAGGATATTTCGACACATAGGAAATAGGCTCCTTTTGTGTCACCTTTGTAAATCCTTCAATCCTATCTGAAGTTGTTCTTAAGGGGGGATGTTAGGATATTTCGACACATAGGAAATAGTTAAGAATAAATTAGTCTAGTGTAGAGTTAGGTAAAGTGTGTCTCTTTACCATGTACATTTGTATCTTATAATCCGACAGTCACGATTTCTAGTGATCTGACGGTTATCTCTCACCTCGGTATTAATGGCACTTGATCCATGGATTAACACCTAATTGGTCCATGATCTCTATTTAAATAGCATGGCGGGTCATTTGTCTGGTAATCGTTTATGAGAGAAACATATGTAACCTTTCTTTTTATATTAATAAATTCCCTGAAGTGGCCGCATTGGCTCAGGGTGTGGACTGTTTCCCTCTTTGAGGGTTTTAACCACGTGATTATACTGGTGTACTGATTTGTGATCTGTTTGTGAGCGGTGACCTTTGGTTCTTGATCTAAGTAACTTACCTTGTAAATTCCTACATAATACATGATCTAGTTGCCGTTCCATTTCTTGACTCTGGAGTAGCCCAGCAGTGTTTCAATGGTGGCTAAGGGCCCAGCCCTGGTGGATCCATCTGTTGTTTGTATTAGTATCTTTCAATTATTGTTGTGTGACGGTTTGCATTTTTTTTCATTACAGCTTTCAAGTTTAATAGTTTACTTCTTAATTGCTTCATAATATTGGTGTGTTACATTGGTGAATTGCGTTTCCATTCCTTTCTAATTTAACAAGAATCTTAATCCTCATATTACTTATCTTGTTATGCTTTAATAGAGCTTCGTTGTTCAGCAGTTTTTGTTCTATTCCAATTATTGTTCCGTTCCGATTGTTGATTGTTGTTCAATAGAATTTGCTATTCAATTCCATTAGTTAGAGATTTCTGTTTAATTTCATTAGATAGGATTTTCTATTCAATTTTCTTAGATAAAGTTTGCTGTTCATTTCTATTGCTATTCAATTCCAGATTTGTTGTTCATTTCAGTTAATTAGTTTACAGTCTATTTCATTCCTGCAAAGAGTTGGTTTTTCTTTTGAGAACTTGCCTAGTTTACTTTCATTAGCAGCATTAGTGGTTTAGTTCAATTTCCATTTCAATTTAATTGTTTTAATGCGAGATCATCAACTGTAAAGGACATCTGGTTATTTCTACCTTCGTTCTCAGATTGATTATCTTGTTTTCATTTTATTTCAATTACATTTGTTTCTAAAGGAAAGAGTTATCATTACTACATCCTTGATTGATGATTGTTGGGTGAATGATTGGATTTCAGAGCGTTCAAGTTCATTTCATTGTAGTTTGATTTCATTTCCAAGCATCCGTTTACTCTTGTATTTACAACACTGTTCTACATATTGCAAGGCGTTACTCTTAGATTGAATTACAGCTTCAGACTGAGTACACCCTTGAAACAAAAATTCGTACCTGGATTGATGATTAATGTAGGATAAATAGGCATTAAAAAGACACCTTTTATACCTCAACACCATCCAACCAACTACTTGCTGCCATAAGCTTCTCAAAATCTTGAAAAAGTAGAGGAAATTAGGTGTTGGCTAAATATGAACCAAGAAAAACATGTCTTGCCCAAAGCCCTCCATCAAGTGGTCATTCCCATCATTGAATGTAGTCCCAATAGGACCGCGCAACCCAAAGAGAGGCTTGCTCTCTTGTGGAGTAATGTGTTGCAAATGCATGGTAAATAAATGCACATACATTGTTAGTTGATAAATTAATAAGCATCAAAATACAACCTTTACCATATATTGTAGATAAGTTGGTGAAGAGGTCCATAGATGTACCTTCCCATTTATCCATCAAAAGGGGAAGTGATTGTAACAACCTTGTAAGGTGGTTGTTCTCCTCTTCATATATCAAACAAGCTACATATCTCCTGATATGTTGGTGCACATCTTATTTGAGATCCTCCCAATAGAATTCATCCATGATGGTGTGGTAAGACTCAATGGAACCTACATGTCCTGAAAAGAGTGCTTCATAAGCTACATGTAGAATCTCCTTCTTGAGCTTGGAGTCTTTAGTCAAGTAGATATGATCATGGAAATAGATGACTCCATTAACCACTCTATACCTCCCATCGATCACTTTCCCATCAAGAACCTTACATGTGAAGAGGTTCTTGGAATATTCCACCAATATTTGGGACTCCCAATATGGATCTAGGCTTCCCAACAATGATATCGATGTTGAAATATGAAATGAAGCACCTGTCACATTATAAATCTCCTCTTTGACATGCTCAATTCCAAAGCCACATGTTGGAGTGTTGTTACTCCACTTTTGCTGCCTTCCTTGCAACTGATCTTGCCCAAGACAAGATTGAAGTACATGGAAGTCAAACTCCTCTTGGAAGGCATTCCCCATTCAAAAATTCCATAGTTTGGCCAATGCATAAAAGAGTGCCAATAGCCTCTTGTCATATTCAGAAATCTTCCTCATGTGTGGAAGTATCATTTGTTGCTCCAAGGTTATGGAATAGCCTTTTGACACCATGCTCCTGCCATCACAGATTTCTGGATCATCCTTTTTCAGCGCAAATAGCTATGTGGGAGATAGCAATGTCCATATCAGAAAATTTCTCAACCCTCCTTGGAACCTATCAAAGGTTCTCAGTGCTATGATAGCTCCTCCCAAGGCTATTTCCTTAGCCAAATATGTCCATGTTGCACCATGTTGAGATAAATATTTATTCATCCTCTAATCAGGGGGCCTCCCTGGTCGAATGCCTCCATGTAATGACACATCAAGGCCTAAAGCAGGTTGTATATGTGAGTGGACCGCTTTGTCCTTTCTCTCACTGTGCAAATCATTCTTCCTCATTTGTACATCATGCTTCTGAAATTGGTAGGGGTGTGTGCTCCCAATCATATGATGCTGATCATCCTTCCTATCTTATTCTTTTATCTTCAAGGCATTACAATCTATCAATGATGGCAGATGCTGCTCATGGAATGTGCTCTGATCTCCATATGTGAGGTTATTTGGAACTTCTTGTGAACATACAAGAACTCCTCCCATTGGAGCAAGGGATCCATCTTCCTCTTGATGAGGTACTAGATATGCTCCTGATGTGATAGCGTTGTTGGAACAGGGTCCCCTAAAGCTGCAAATTTGGTACAATTTTGTATATTTTTGGTATTATTTATTCTAACGCAGGGGTTTTGGGGTGGTTAAATGCCCTGAACGCATTTTAATGGGTCAAGGGTAGACTAAGAGTCTGCAAACCACAATTTGCAGACCACAGGAAAGCATAGGCTAATTAGATATAAATATATGAACATTTTGAGTCTAGAGGTAGGAAAAAATAGAGATTGATGCTAAGTGTGAATTGTTACATCTGTCTCAAGTTGTTTGGGTAAGGACTCCTACTAGCTATGTGCACGAAGATCCTTAGTCCTGTTGTGTGCGGACCCTACTGGCTGTGTGCACAGGCAGTGTTTGGATTGTAACTGGTCCTTCTATATTCTAATGTATGTAGATATAGTTGAAGTATCTCTATGTTATATGGATCTGATGTGTTATTGTTGATGCGAACCTTTGGAATCTGTTGAAGTTACGAATGTGATTATGTTATCTGTTTGTGCTACGAATCTATCTATGTTATGGTATGAAGTGTATCTGTAATCTATTATTGATGTGTTTATGATATTCTGTACTGATAACTGCTGATACACACATGGATGCGAAGGTACTGATTAGATCTGTAATTGTTAATATTTATGTTATGGTTAATAACTGATTAGACTGTGAAAAGCCTGCGACTAAAATTTCTCTATGTGAACCTGATAAGTTGCAAACGCAGATCTGTTTAACTTATCTACTCTTTCTCAGGGTACGAAAACCTTGTTCCAGCACCCTCCCATACTGCTTCGGGTGAGACTTTGGCCTACACACGTAGGTCACTGCCGAAAGGGCAAGTAGTATAGAGGTTTGTTGGCAAACCTTAACCTCCGAACCTAGTTCAGGACCCCTCGAGCAAAAAAATGGTTCCATTGCTGGGACCGAGAGCATTTTGAGAGAGAGATCAAGTAATGCCAAGGGAAAACTGGAGACCTGAAAGGAAATAAATTGAAGATTGGTTTGAAAAATAGGTTCAAGAATTTGCGGTAAAAGAGAATCGCAGCACGAAGTTGATGACTGAAAAGTGGAAGAATAAATACGTATTTACTGAATTTTACAAAATTTTCTTTGTAACATTTGCAAACGAGCCTCAGGAGTGGTTGGCAAGGCTCGTAGATTTCGAGACGTGTTGGAAGGACAATCAGGTTACGTAGTGGACACCAGAATCAACAGTTGGAAAGGACTGATAATACAATCACCCATATAGTATAACATTGTGTGGATAGCATGCTGGGAGGATTTGTGACAGATTTTGTAGTCGATCAGTTCGTATCCTATTCTAAGGTGGAGTGGAGGTTACTCAAAGGCTTTCAAGGTAATTTTTTGAAAACAATGTCATTATTAATCAAGATTTTACTGTGCGAAAAAGGTATTCTGTGCAGCCACACCAAGTGAATGACCTCAGATATGGGTGAAAGCACAAAGCAAAGTGGTAAATATTACAACACTAATTAGGAGGGAGAGAGATCTATCTATATTCCAGTAAGAGATTCGGTTGCGCATAGCCCCCCAGCTACACCACCTTCAAGCCAGCATAGGGGTAAAAATTTTCCCATCCCTCCACCTCCACCAGAGGACGATATGGCCTCGCACATGAAGCTACCTACCTTTAAAAGTTTAGGGGATGAACATATGGACCACTTTTGGTTTTTTTCAGATTCATTATGAACTGTGAGGAATGTGGCCAGCGATGTTGTAAAGAGGGTGCAGCTATCCCTCACCTTCCAAGGAAGAGCCCTGGATTGGTATATGGGATACATAGCTCAACATGCGAACGTGACCACTGAAGAGATTAAAAATTTCCTAAAACAGTAGTTTCAGAAGCTTAAGTCCTACTCTTAGATAGTGAATGATCTAAAAGATTACAAGCAAGGGCCTTTTGACTCTGTGTGGGAGGCCGATCAACAACTAAAAAAGGTGATTAGAGAAGGGGAATTTTTGTATGATGACAGACAGCATAAGGAATGGTACATCACTATGTGATTACCTCACCTACGCATACCTATGGGTCATCAAGCCATTGAGTCGCAGGAAAAAGCCTTAGACATCTCTATGAAGTTAGAAGCCGCACCAAGGGATGATACTCAGTTGGGAGTACAACAAATCCAAGGGCAGTTGGAGGCGATGCACATGGAAATCCAGAACCTGCGAAAGGACCAAGGGAAGGGAGCTAGCCCAGATGTATGGTGCATACGATGTAGGGTATCTGGCCATACCAAGGATCAGTGCCCTCTATTGACAGATTATATGCAGGTCGGGGGGCCTAGCCCATTACGTTCTAGAGAAGTTGCAGGACCAAGTGATCCGACGTTATGGCACGATGACTACAGTGTATTAGGATTGCATGATACCAACCATTGCCCTCGTTTGGCCACATATGTCCCAAAGTTGAAGCAAGGATGGGAACATTAGAAGAGAAAGCTACAGTGATGAGAGGCTTGGGTAAGCTCAAGAAGGAGGGATATTTTCTTCTCTCATCATCATCACCCACCCTCATTTATGATTCTGCGCTGTGGGAGGAGAAGAATGGGAGGAATGTCCTTCCAACATACACCTTTGGCATAGGAGATGTCAAGGAGGATATCAACAACATGACAAACATATCTATTGATATATCATCAACGCTGTCATTGTTGGGCAGTTTAAATCCATATTGGAAATCCCAATTGTTGGTGGATTACTCCAAGGATCTTCACACTTGTATGATACTTGATGACCAGCTGCATGAAGAGGGCTATCTATTCCATGAAGGATTCATCTATCATCATGGTAGGGTCTTCTTATCTAGAGCCCCCAAGCTCAAGGAGAGGATGCTACAAAGGGCTTACAAAGAGTTCTGTTTCAGCCACATCTATTCTAAGAAGATCTACAACACTATCATGAGGAGCTTTGAATGGGAAGGCTTTGGAGGAGAACTACATCAGCATTTTTAAGAATGCATGAACCATGTGGATTTGGGACAGCAATATGACTCTATGAAAGAGTTGTTTCAACCATATCTTCCTTATTTTGAGAGAGGAGATAAATCTATGCACCACTCCATGTGTATGAGGAGTATTTTTGGTGAAGAATATGATCATGTAAAACAAGTTTTATTTTCTAATTGTATGCATTCCTTCACCATGTTTATGCAGGCCTTGACTCCAAGGAGGAGTAATACATCTTGTAAATCTCATGTACAACAGAGAACCACAAAAATTTCTGAATTTGGCCACTCACTTGATGAGAAAAGGGAGATTTTCCATCATGATGGGTTCTTTCCTAAGACACCAAACATATCTCACACTTTCATCTATAGTGAGATGACTTGGGCAGAAATTAAGTGGTGGGAAAACCACTTACCACATCTTGGTTTGATGCAGGCAGGGGATGCACTACGTTGGTTCCACATCTGGGACTATGACCCACCTCCATATGCACAAATATGTTTGTTTGTACATTGTTTTGCTCCCATACATTGATGATATACTTGTACTTTTTATGGGAATGTATGGAGGGAGGATGGGAGGAATACATGTGCCTAATGGGCTAGAGATTCTCCATGTATCTTATGCTACATGTTTCAGGGAGAACATTAGGCAAGCCATGGTTGTTTCATTAGATTTATTGCCTCCTTATGGGATGAGTCACTTGCATCTCATAAGAACATTGGAGGAACAATTTATGGAGGGATGGTTTGGTGAACACTTATCTTATGGAGGAATATTATCACATGTTTGTGTCACCAATGGAGGAGGAGAAGAGTTGTAGCACTCAAATTATCAGTTGCTTGAGGACAAGCAACATTTTGGAGGGGAGGACTGTAATATTCCCAATTAGTCCTAAGCTAATGGGAATATTCATTTTTGCTTTGTTTACTATTTCATGAATAAATATGTAAAGGAGGATCAATAAAACTCCTAAAAAATTAAATAAATCAATGCCACATGTGAACAATGCTAAATCTGGGCTATTTAAATAAGTACCCTTAGGTGTGAAAGAGGCTTAATCATTTGACTGGGTCAACCATGACCAAATCTACAACATTGTCTTGTAGGAGTGGCCATCAATGAGGCACAACACAGTTTTAGATGGAGATGGCTCATGGGAAAGGAGTTATTTCATTAGAGGTGGTTTAGGGTTTGCAAGAACTCAAGTTATAAAAGGAAGAGGATGGTAGCAAGAAAAGGGTTGTTGATGATATTATTTCTGAAGATATTTTCTGTTTAGACATTTCTTATTCTCTTGGATGTTTAGCAAAGAATAGTGCTATTTAGCACTCGGTGTTCCTGATCAGGAATCCCACCTATTTCCTTGAGAGGCCTCTTGGAAGAGTCTTGCATTTCTTGTCCACTATCAGGCTTAAGGCCAAGCCTCTTCTTCCAACTACAATGCAGATCCTGCTGAGGGTTTTGTTGTCTTTGTAAGCTGAAACAAGTGGATGCTAGATCTACTAAGATCTACGCCATTCTAGTGCTCCTTTTCAGTGGGAAAGTCTTCTATCCCATTGGCAAGAGAGTATAGGATCATTGAAGCTACATTTTCAGATCTTGGCATCAGGCCAATCATATTCTAAAGCCTACAGCGTAGCCTTGCTTCCAAAACTGCGTTATTTGTGTGGGAACTGTTGCAGGTTGTTTTGGCACACTTTTTGGAGGAGTGGTTTTCATGTGCTAAGGATATGCCCTTCACATTTGAGATTCATTGGAGGGGATCCTCATATTGTTGATTTCAGATCAGATCTGTATGTCCATATATTTCTGAATATTTTTGGAGATCTGTAGCGTTAGATCTCAGATCTACTCCATGTGCTTCATGTTTTGCTGAAAACCCCAAGGTGTATTTGTAGAAGAGCCTATCTAGTGTACATATCTCATATAGATCTAAATTTTTGTACACAAATCTGCTCTAGATCTGAAGTCTAATCTACAGCAGTTGCAACCAATAAAATAACATTGTCAAGCTCTTTTCAGTCTTAATACATGGTTGCAGCACCTCATATTGAGGATTTTCTTCTATAAAGTCTTCTATTTCCTATTGTACATCTCATGGGCTACCTTGTACCTATATTTTGCTGATGTAAATGTAAGTAAAGAGCCTCCGTATTTCCCTCCTACTCTTACCTTCATGATCTACATTATTTTTGCTGTAATATTGTTATATATTGCTACAGTACCCATTTTAGGATATTACACCTCAACTAATGTTTTAGATATCATTGCTCCATATCCAAGTTCCTAAGGAAATTGTTCTTCTCAAGCTACTTTGTTTTGTTGTAGCTCACCTCCTTTGAGCTTCTCCAACCTCAATTGAACATCCATTATCTGCTCAAGCTTCCTAAGATCCTCTATTAACTGAGTATTCACCTAATTCTCTCTGTTCTCTTGTAGCATGTTCCATTTGACCTTATTTCTCATATAGAACCATAACTCTAGTATTCTTTACATATCTAGAACAATTCCATCAACAAACTAAGATGGATTCTTATCTCAGCCTTTTCTCTATCATACTGTTCATCATTCATCTTCCTTCCCATGCCATTTGCTTTAGCATCTTTCTTCACTTTTATTCTGCTGTGACCTCTCTTTGAACCACTACTATTACTATTAGTAGTCATATTCTTCTCCTTCTCCATGTGTTTCCTCACACTTGCTATGATCTTCACTAAGCCTCTACAATAACAGTTCTCTTTAAGTCATGCTCCTTACAGCCATAGAGTAGGATTTCTATCAGCTCTCTCCTTACATCCGATAAGTCCTTATGGCATGTGAACTGTGTGATAAGAGGGAGTAGCGACCTTCTGGAAAAACAGAGACAAAGTCATGCATTTGAATCTGCTCAGATCACACTGTTACACAACATTTTGTCACCATCCCTACAATCCCCATCTCACACATTGGAGGACCATTTATGTGACTAATAAGAAGTGTCATGCCATGAAAAGACCATCATTTCATCCCTCACCATGAGGACAACATTCCTTCTGTTGACAATTCCTTGAGCAGACCATAAAAAACACATGTTTTTGGGTTGGCGCTGGTAGGCCATTATGCCCTCGCGCCAATGAGGAAGATTAACACTCAGACCTGTGCCCGTTGGTACTCTATCCTAGTGAGCTACCTGTGCCAAGCTGGTTTTGGAATTTTTTTTAAAAATAGAGGCGAATTTTCCATACTAACAACTTCGTGGGCGAGTCAGCCTGGGTCGTTTGACTGAATAACCACGGCCACCCTCCTTTGGCCTCTTGTTTCCACATTTTGGGGAAACCTCCCAAAGAATAAGGCCTCCCTTCCACCATTTTAGGGATCCCAACCTCCTCATATACCTCTACAAATAAATCTATCTCCCATTGATACACTAGTTGAACAATTATAGCTGAAAGGCTGAAGCGAATTGCTGAACATTTTGCTAGGGAGATAGAATAGAGAAAGAGAACTTTTTAGAGAGAGAGCTTAGGCTTGTGTCCTCGGCTCGTCCTAATTCCCTGACGATCCTTCGGGATGTACTTCGACTGAACCTGCTGAAGGAGGCTGCGACGTTAAGGCTCCAGTTTTAATCTCTTTCTTCTATTTATATATACATGACTATTGTCTCGTTCCCATCTTGTGTTAATATGGTTTATTTTACGCAATGTGTTTAGTCCTCCTTCACTGACTAGTTAGCTATGAATGCAATTATTGTCTTGTATGTTGCTCTCTTCTTTGATATTTGTGTAGGAATATGAGTACCATTGCTGAAGGACTGCAACTTGTCGAGACAAATATCAAGAGGTCGCTACTACTATAGTTGCAACAATCGTGTTGGACTCTAGGTAGGACAATCTATCCCAACCTATTTCATTCATTAGGCAGGAACCTACACATTAGCTTGTTCCCTTGTTTCTAGACACACTTTAGGGCTAGAGGGATGGTCTCTGTCCGTAGAGAGGATTTACCTTTCCAACAATTTGGTGACTCCATTGGGGATCAGTGTGAGTTTGTTGTCTCATTGCTCATTGGGAATTTTCCTTTTCGAGTCGACTTCAATCGTTTGATTGCTTGTCTGTCTTTTTTGGATTGCTTGAATATTTGGAATCCTCCTATTCAGCTTTAGAGTGTCAATATTGACCTCTGCTCACTGGTTTTTCCCTTTTCCCATAGTTTTTCAGCTTGGCATGGGTTTGATTTGAACAGTCGTGCCAATTGGCACTTTTTGCTTTTGTTGCAGTAGTGCCAACCCCTTTTTGGCGTGGATTACCACCTTAGAATCACACTGAATCCTGTAGGATTTGGTTTGACCACCCTTTTGAGTTTTTGGTCAGTTGTGCTTGACTTTGGGTTGTTTATTTGATTTGAAATTGGTCTTTTGGGCTTGTTCTGACTACTGTAAGCTTGTCCTTCTCAGTTGTTTTTCCATTGTCTCATTGGTGTGATTCATAGCCCTAGGGTTTGTAGGTGTCTTTTACTCACTAAGCCTTATGATTGAAGTTCGAGTCTTTTGATTGTTATCACTTCGATTCCCTAATAAATTGTGTTGATATTTATTGATCCATTGTGTTTTGGTTTGTTGAATTATTACCTTTGTTTTTGTTTGACTCTCCATTTCTTCATTTCGAGCATAGATTGCATTGCTCGTTTGGGTTATTTTGAAAGCTTTCTCTTTGTTTTAAAGAGTGCATCATTGGTTTGAGTGTGTTTTTATGTCTGTATTTCTTTTGAATTATTCATTTTCAGATCTCTACATTCGTTGTGCTCCAAAATAGTGTTCGCTTTGTTTTTTTTAATGTAATAGTGCATCGTGTGCTCATCGGAAATATAGATGAAGGAATTTAAACTCGAAGAAGGATGATAAGCACCCCAAGAAAAGATGATGTTGCTCTATTATCTTTAATATAACCTGAAAGGTTTTCTCAAGCAAGCAAAGATCCTTATTGGATAAAGGCCATGGAAGAAGAAATGTCTCAAATCGAAAAAAATGAGACTTAGGAACTAGTATCTCACCCAAAAGATAAAAATATAATTGGAACAAAATGGGTATTCAAAAACAAGATGAATTAATATGGACAAATCATCAGAAATGAAGTCAAACTTGTCTACAAAGGATACTCACAAATCGAAGGAATTGACTTCAAAGAAACCTTTGCACCAGTAGATCGAATGGAAGCCATAAGAATGTATTTAACATTTACTTGCTCAAAAGGATTCAAGGTTTATCAAATGGATGTAAAATCAACATTCCTGAATGGAGATCTCAAGGAAGAAGTTTACATGGAGAAACCAAAAGGATTTGATCTTGTTGAAGGAAAAGGCTTTGTATGCAAACTAAAAAAGGCCTTGTATGGATTAAAACAAGACCCTAGAGCATGGTATGAAAAGTTGGATCACTATCTGCAACAAGAGGGTTTCAAAAAGGGAGTGGCAGGTAGCAATCTCTACATGAATATGGACAAGGAAAAAATTCTGATCACTCTTGTTTACGTTGATGATCTAATCTTTGCTAGCAATAATGGAGAAATGAGCCATGAATTTGCTCTAAATATTTCCAAAAAATTCAAGATGTCAATGATTGGGGAGTTGTCTTACTTTCTTGGGATACAAATATCTCAAACCTCTGTAAGCGTGTTTATATCTCAAGCAAAATATCTTAAAGACATGCTAAAAAGATATGGGAAGGAATATTGTGCACCTTTGAGCACACCGATGACCACAGAATGTAAATTAAGCAAAGATGATGATACCCCTCTCATAGATGCAACTCTTTATAGGCCAATAATTGGAGCTCTCCTATACTTAACTGCTACAAGACCATATATTATACAAGCAGTAGGAATGGTAGCAATATTTTAGTCAAGTCCTAAACAATCCCATCTAGCAGCGCTGAAGAGAATTCTCAGATATTTGAAAGGAACGATTGATTTCGGTCTTTGGTATCCTAAGAGTTCAACTGGTATTGTGACAACATACTCTAATGTTGATTGGTCCGGAAGTGTGGATGATCGAAAAAGTACAAGTGGAAATGCATTCTCTATGGGAGATTGTCTTGTATCTTGGCTCAGAAAAAAGCAATCATCTATATCCCTTTATATAGTTGAAGCCAAATATATAGCTGCTGCTAATTTTTGTACACAAATTCTATGGATGAAGGAAGCCTTGATGGATGTCAACATAGAAACTAAGCAACCAGTTACTATTTTTTGTGACAATACTAGCACCATCAGTCTTTCAAAGAATCTGGTAATGCACTCAAGGACCAAACATATTCCAATCAAATACCACTTTCTCCATGAACAAGTTTATGAACACAATATCAGGTTGGAATACATCAATACAAAAGAGAAAATTGTGGATGTCTTTACAAAACCCCTTCCACGAGAAGCATTTGAGTATCTTCGCCAAAAGATGGGAGTCATTGCTCTTGCATCACATTAAATCACGCAGCATGAAAAATATGTTGGGGGAGCATCTTGACAGGGGGAGTACTTGGGCACCCCATTTGTCATTGATGAAAAAGGGGTATAGAATGTTGAAAGGGAAAGAATATTGCCATCAATGACAAATGGGGATATTGCTAATTCATATTTTCATTGATGTCGATATGACTTTGACTAAGATGAAGGTTTCACTATGACATATCACTGCATTAGTATATGATGACATTATTGATAGATGATGCTACATGAATGCTGCACTCCTACATAATGACTCTATGATCCTATGATGGCATTAATAATAATGAAGAAACCAAAGAATGAAGAAGCCATGCTACCCCAAACATTCCTCATGCTGCCCAAAAATTTTGATGCATAAAGTTTAAGGACAGTCACAAAGAAAATTATTCTTTTGTCATCTTGGAGGCAACCTATCACAATGAGTCCTAGACCATCTGAAAGAGGAATTTTTCCTCTTTCCAATGAGCCTTTACTTGCCCCAAAACTCCCAGTGGTATGTGAGATATTGGATTTTTAAGTTTAAGAAAATATATCTTTTATCTAACCGACCTACACTCACAGTTTCATGTCAGCCTCCCTCCAAAAGACGTGAAACTTCATTCCAGTCGAAAATCACTATAAATATAAGACTGAAACTTCGTTTTCAAATCATCAATTTCGGTCATCTAATACAGTGAAGAGGATAATAGTTCAAAACTCGTGAACTAAGAGAGAGGAAGCATATATCTTAAATAGAAAAGGGCTACGCTTGATATTTGTGGGTTATAAGATGGAGTTTTTAAACATCTCAAATTTTGTTGAACAGTCTTGGTGAAGCTCAGATTTTTTTTTTTGGACAGATCAATGCGTATGGTTCAGGATTTTTGCTAGTGGAGACTTTATTTAGATTAACCTTGGTCCATTCCTGTTGTGACCGGTCAACCTTTTTTGTAGCCCAGATTTCTCACCACAGAGCATCGGTCTACTTGTTGTAGCTCTGACTTATCACTGTAGCTCAGAATTCTTACCATTTGTTGTAGCTCATTCTCAGAAGTGTGGAACATAACTCGAATCTTATGGAGCAGAACAAGGACCCTGTGGAGCTTGGATCTACAATAATCATTAAACTCTGAATTGGTGCAGTAATTCCATTGACATGAGCTATCTTACGGTGGATTATTCTCAAACCTTAACAGTTGATTAGTGAACAGTCAAAGCAATAGTGAACTTGGTATGACAGTGTTGAGAATCTTCAGTAGAGTGAACTCACTAGTGATGGAGGCTTAAGGCTACAAGGATAGCACTAAGACACAATCCATCAACTTGAAGCAATTGTGGTTAAATCATCAAGGCATAAGCAGTCAATATTGGAGACTTAAAGGCTGAGAAAATTTGGACAGTCAATCTCAAGTTTCTATTGGAGCTAAATGGACATAAGAAGAATTGAACAGTGCAAAATTATATTGAAGAAACTGAAGTAAATACATCATTTTTATCAAAAATACTGAAGGATTGGTGTCCTGGATAGATGCTTGTGACACAGTTGGATCTTGTTGTCACTCCAGGACTATGAACTAATATTGTTGCAGTGAAGTCACATGATGGACAAAGTAGAGTGAAGAAATAGTGAAGCCAAAATCAAGAAGGGTTGAACAACGAAGAATCTTGTTGATGACAGTCAAGTAAGTACATCACACATTTTCTATTAAAAAGAATACTAAGGGATTGGTGTCCTTGGGGTAGATGCCCCTAAACACAAGGTTGGTGCCTTGAGAAGATAGGGTCAAAGCCCTAGAGGTCGGAGCCTGATGAAAGTCCAAGTTGGTGCTTGGCAACACATTGGTGCCTGTTTCATTAAAAGGGTTGGTGCCCTCACTCATCTATTATATACTATTATTTAAAAAAAGGGATTGAAGTTCTTATTAATCCTTAATATTATTATTATACACCTCTCTGTCTTTAATTGTGAAGAATCTAACTAGAAATAAATAACAATTGAAAAGAAACACTGATTCACCCCCCTCTCAGTATTTCCAACAATTTCATAAATAGGGCTACGGTTTCCAAAGATAGTAGTGGTCAAAATGTCAAGAGAAGGAGGAAATGGTAGTGAAGAAGAAGGCCAAGAGCCTAGGAGGCATCAACACAAAGGTGAAAGGATTAATAGGCTTGAACCTCAAAACACAATGGAACTTAATGCCTCTCCTATGACTGTCACATGTTTCCAAAATGTGGGGTGTTTTCATTTTTGTGAAAGAGCACAACAGGTACAAAGTCACCCTAAGCTAACTAGGCTCTTCATCCTTAACCTACATGAGAAACAATTCAATCTAGAAGGAGTAAAATTTGAGCTATCATCAGATGCCATTGCTATTGCCACCATTCCAGCAGTAGCCGACAATAAAGCATGTTTTTGGGAGGGAAATTTTGTAATACCTCAAGGGCAGACATAGCTGAAGGGGATTGAGCCAAATCTTCAACTATATTATAATTTTGTGCAGCTCTTGCTTGAGGATTATATGTTGATTTGTGAATTACTCCCTTTGGTGGCTTGATTCTCAATTCAGGAAAAGTAGTAGGTGGTACTGATTCTGTAGATGTATTTGTAGTTGAGGTAGTAGGTTGATCAGTGGCCTGACTACCGTAGTATTTTTTGCGCGTTGACACCAAAATATCTATTGAAGGTTTCGTGATAGATAACATTAACACTTGGGAACTAGAAGCTGCATCCGTAGCAACCAAATTGGTGTCCAAATTCAGAAATGGGTCTATCAACACAACTGATGCATTGGAAGTCTTAATTATTTTTAAGACTTCAACACGGTGATGACAATCCTTAACAAAGTGTTCATCATTACAGATTATGCATAGATAATGAGGTTTCCTTGGTCCAGATGATTGATCAGATGATCTTTCCTGCGGGTTAGAAGTTTGCTTTTTCTTAGATTTCTCCTTTTTCTTACTTCTAGGTTACTTGTCACTTTTTCCTTTGTCAAATGACATGGCATTAATTTCGGAAGCAGGATTACGATCAAATGCAGTAGTGTGATGTGTTTTTGCAGTTCCAATCAAGCCGTCTCTGGTGAGAGTCCTTTAATTGAGGAGGAACATTAAAATTAGATCTCGGTGCATTGGGAATTTTTTCATAGAGCATGCCAAACACAGTGTAAATCAAGTATAAATATTGGGCACGAGTGATAACTTGCTATTCTATGAAGACGCCACGCTTAGCCACATCCTCAGTTATAGATGGTAACAAGGACTTACTGAACCATTCAGCAAGTAGCTAATCCGGGACAAATGTCTTAACAATTCTATGACGACGACGCCACTCATGAATATGATATGAAATGTGAGTAGCGTTAGTTTGTTTGAAATTGGTCAAGTGTTCCGTTCCAGTTTCATATCTGATGGGTAACTGGAAATGAGTCAAAAAGACAGTAGCTAGGGTAGTGAAATTATCAAAAGAAGCTCTAGGTAATTCAATGTACCATTTTGTAGCCGAACCTGTGAGCATACGCTGGAAAAGACGTAGTCAAATAGAATCATCATTTACGGAGTTTTATGAACACCATAAATGATAAGTCATGAAATGAGTCGACGGATCTTCTCCAGGGTTTCCACTAAAA
Organism: Pinus albicaulis; assembly: GCA_034641835.2. NCBI lineage: Eukaryota > Viridiplantae > Streptophyta > Pinopsida > Pinales > Pinaceae > Pinus > Pinus albicaulis. The sequence goes on along the minus strand of CM076581.1, from coordinate 24,928,907 downwards.
TTAGGAATATCCAGGGTAATTTTTGAGGTATCACCAGCCACCAAGGAGCATAGTTGATTGGGTCATTTGTTAGCCTATTTAAATATGGTAACTCTAAAGTCGCAACAAAGGGAAACTGTCTATTAAGGTCAGGTTGAATATAGCTAGGGTATGATGGAATTTCTTGAGCAATAGGGCTTTGAGTGTAGGCATAAGGAATCTGTTGCTAGTAACCTAGATAGGGGTTGTTCTAAAAAGCGAACGCTTGAGGATTCTGTTGACCAAAACCTGGATATGATACTTGTTGAAATGAAGTTTGTGACATTTGTGCCTATGGCTACCAAGGGTTATGTCCACCAATTTTATAATCCAAATTATAAATATTTGGATTCGGTTGATAGGTATAACCAGGTTTTCGCTGTGGCATCCCATAAAATGGTAAACCAGCTTGTGAATAAATAATTCTAGATACAGGTTGTTGTAAATTAACCAAAGGATTTGGAGTCTATGGACCTAACATTTGATATTGAGTTGAAGGACCTACTTGATAAGGTTTTTGTACAACATTTTCATTCCTTAACAAGGGTAAATATGTATTAACAACTGTAAATGATGTGGGTGTAACAGGTTGAATTGGTTGGTACGAGTGTACAACCATTTGTGGTTGGATAGGAAAAGTGGGTTGCCATTGACAAGTGTTCATTTTGACATTAGATTGACCAAAAAGTGACGGAGTACTGTCACATTGGGTGACCAAAGGTTACCCCCAACATGAGGAGGATAATAAGATGGAAAATATTTCTCTCCAAATGTTGGGAGTCCAGTTGATATGGTATTTGAAGGAATAGACCGAGAAGGACTGGCTTTATATTGCCCTGAAGATTTGTATAAAGAATCAAGTCGTTCAATACTGACTATAGGATTACCAGTTAAAATACCAGATGATGACATTGGTAAAGTCCATGGGTTTGAAGATACACCAGAGAAAATTCCAGATAATGATTTGTAACCTGATGGTAGCATAGGGCCACTATGAAAATATGACTCTGGGGAAGTCGTAAACATCGACGGGGTAGCTAGGGCAGGTGCTGACGTAATTGGAACAGACATCCCAACCGAAGATGTTGGTTCAGACATGATTACTTGAAAAATGTATACCCTTTCGAATTGATGGGAAATTGAATAAATTCAGGATCAACAAAAGAAAAGGGTGTCGATTGAATAAAAGACTCGTACAGGTAAAGATCCTCCCCAAAATGGGTTGGAGTTAAAGGTGTCTCTTCTTGTGGGATTTCTTCAATCACAATTAAACCAGGTGGAATTATTTCACCATCGTGCCCAAAGTATATTTCAGGTTGTTGACTGTGTGATATGGGAGACTTAATGGTTGCAGAAACTTGTGGGATGACCAAGGAATGAACAACTTCCAGTTGCTCGACTTCAGGATTCAGATTTTCTGGCAAAGAAGAGACATGATCTGGATCAACTTCCGGTTGAACAACGTTGGGTTCAAAAGGAATGCTCTCACTGATTAGATGGATCGTGACCACAGGAAAATTTGACAACTCTGTCTCGACAACAGTAGAAAAATCAAGATGTGTAGAAACAACTTGAGCTAACTCTGGTATAAGGGAAGATGATGTTTCACTAGAGGTATGAATTGTACCTGATTCAGCAGATCGTGATCGCCATCGCCTACCAGAAGTAACTTCTAGTGGTAAAGGTGGTTTTAACGCTAGTATACACGAATGACGGGCGAAAGGATTTTGTTCTTCCATGATTATTGACTTATTTTAACCAAAAACAAATAAAAAAAATAAAAGGGTAATGCTAGGCAAAATTTTTACCAAGAAAATGTGAACTGCAGAATACCTCATGGCAAACTAAGAAGTATGGGCAGGTAATCTCTTCGAATGTTGTGTTCGGTGTATCACAATTTACAAGGCAGCCGACTCGGTTCACTATGGATGGATAGCACCTAAAATTTTTCCTCCCAAAAATACCTGAAGGTACGTGGGGGCCCAAGTCCGTTTTAGCGTTGTCTGATGCGAAACCGCATAGTGAGAGCACCCCTTTATACTTATCATACTGTAACACCGCCCGATATACCCGAAAGCACATGGATGAGCTACGATATACTTACATACGTGGAGTGAGGTATCACACTCGGAATGTATCGCAAATAAGTTAACGATAGCTGCTATGTTTTACGACGCCGGAACACGTCTCTAGCCTAGACCTTCTAAATGTTATCGTTATGGTTCCAATGCTTTGTTAGGTAAATTTAGATTAATTTCATGTTGATATTGCTTAAAAATTTGCCTTTCAAAAGGTTCACCATGATGATGTATTGCAAACTAATAATGATAAGTAATCTTTCACTTTTAGTTTTTTAATGAAAATCCTAGCTACTAGAGGGAAAGAGAAAACAATTTGCGAGCAAACAAATCAAAGAGCACAAACTAAATGCATATTTCCTAATTGTTCCTTTTTGCAAAACACACAAACCACTGCATGCAAATGCAAATTTTTCTTTTCAGTTCCTTTAATGTTATGAATGTAGAAAAGAAACTAAGTGCACTAAATCAATAAAATCAAATGCCTTATACTTTTGAGAAATGAAGAATACAAACAACAATTTCTCTTTTGAAGGAAAAATGAGGAATGAAACAACAATTTCTCCTATCAGGAAATGAAGAATTTACGACAATTTCCTTTTTCAAAAGAAAATGGATCTAATGCGACAATAAAAATACTTTGAAATTAACTTGCCAATGATAAATAAAAATGATTTAAACAAGCATTGAACAAATTTTCTTTCAAAGTAGGAAGAGGTAGATGAATTCACTGGTCAATATGAGGCTTAGGCTTTTCAAAACACATCAGCAAACAGACTGAAAAAAAACTGTAAAGACAAATTCAAGGGAATTTGGATGGCTTCAGGAGGCAACTCAGTCTCTAAAGAGAGACAATGCTTTGCAAAGCAGGCCTGAAAGGGAGACAGTGCTATGCAAAGCACTGTGTCCTATCCAAGAGTGCGTTGGGCGCAGTGTATATGGAAAAACACAGTTGTTTAACACACTTCTTTTGAAAATTTGGATCTTAAAAAACCTAATATTTGTGAGTAACAACTACTGGGTGGATAAGCAGAGAAAATAAGAGGCTAAAACACCTAGGATAAAGAGTAATCTCCCCAGCGAAGTCGCTAGTTTGTTATGACAGAATTGTGAATTACGATAAAACATGCTTCCCTGGACAGGTGCTAATCTAGAACAATAGATTAAAGACTATACGACTACTTTTCCTATCTAAGAATAGACACACAGAATGGATTGGAGGCTTACTTGGAATCCAAGCACATCCAAATGACTCCTTCTGTCACTTCCATTGTAGCTTCAAATTCCAGCCGGTTGTGCAAAATATTTCCTGCAAGAATGAACACTAAACAGCAGAAGATAGAAATAATATAGATGTTTATTAAAGTTAGTTTGCTAAATCAGTAAAGCATAAACCATATACATCAACTAAGATCTTGAAATATTGAAAATCAAAGCCAATACAGCTGCATATAGGGAAAATTAAGTTGCATTCTTTATTGATGACAGAAGGGGAGGTTACAACCAAATGACTAATTTTCTGTCACCATCTCTAGCAGCATCTATTGGAACAGGGTCTCCTACAGGCTGCGAAACTGGTCCATTTTGCATATTTTTTATTATATTTAGTCCAGCGCAGGGGTTTTAGGGTGGTTCAAAGCCCTAAAAACATTGTAACGGGTCAAAGGGTAGACCTAGAGTCCGCGAACCCTGGTTTGCGGACCACAGGAAAGATTAGGCTAGATTTTTATAAATAGAAGGAAATTTTGAGTTGTAAGGTAGGCATGGTTATAGCTTGATGTGAATTGTGGGTTAGTAGATCTGTTTGGGTTTATTGGGGAAAGGAATCATGTTGGCTGTTTGCGCAGAGATCCTAAGTCCTGTTGTGTGCGGACCCTGCTGTTGTGTGTGCAGGTTAGGTTTGGGTGTTGTAAGAAGGATCTGAAGGATTAATGAATGTGAAGGGTTGCTGAAGTATCTGAATCTATTTGAACTTATTGTTGATGCAAGTCTCTGATAGCTATTATGTTATGCATGTTCTGTGTTGAGCTACGAAAGTAACTATGTCATTTGCCTCTACTGCATGAACATATGATCTAGATCTGTTTTGTTATATTTTATGCAAGAATAATTGTAAAAGCTGCACTACTGTTTTAGGAGTGCATGATTTGTTGATTAGGGTAATTATAATTGGTCCTGTGCACGTCGATGCGAAGGAAATATATATATCTAGTTCTGGGATAGGCGATCCGGTCATTATAAAGCCGAACGTAGCTCTACTTGGCTTACCTAGCCTCTCTCAAGGTGTGGAAACCTGGTTCCAACACCTAGCCATACTGCTTCGGGTGAGACTTTGGCCTGTGCAAGCAAGTCACTGCCGAAAGGGCCAGTAGTATGGGAGTTTGTTGGCAAAACTTAACCTTTGAACCTGGGTCAGGACCCCTTGAGCCAACAAATGGTTCCATTGCCAGGACCGAAAGCATTTTGAGATAGGGATCAAGCAATGCCAAGAAAAGTATTGCAAGCCTCAAAAGAGAGAAATTGAATAATAGGTACGTTTGAATGATCTCCAATCTGAACGAAAGCACAATATGGAGTGGTAAGTATTATCGAAACAATCTAGAAGGGGATAGATCTGTCTATAGCCTGTTAAGAGGAGCATCTGCGCAGAGCCCTCTAGCTACACCGCCTTCAGGACCGCGTAAGGGTAAAACTTCGCCCGAAACCCTGCCAGAAGAAGATATGGCGGCGCACTTGACATTAGCTACCTTTAAAGGTGCAGGAGATGAGGATATGGACTGGTTTTTGTTTTTTTTAGACTCAGTATGGACTATGAAAAGTGTGGCAAGCGATGCTATGAAGAGGGCGCAGCTATCCCTGGCCTTCGAAGATATAGCTCTGGACTAGTATATGCGATACATATCTCAAAATGGAAGTGCATCTATTCGGGATATTAAGGACGCTTTGAAACAACAGTTCCGAAAGCCTAAGTCCTACTCCTAGATAGTAGCAGACGTGAAATATTTCAAGCAAGGAATGACTGAGTCTGTATGTGTAATATTCCAAAATTTTCCTACAATAAAAATGGAATATTAAATTTTGCTATTTTCACTTAGGAGTTGAATAATTGGGTGAGGAGGCCCATGCATAATAAAAACATGGATGAAATCCCTCTTAGTATGAAAGGGGATCATCATTGGGTTCTGGTTTCCACCCTCCTTGTGTAGAAACGAAGGATCATTGCGGGTGGAGACGAGAGTCCAAGTTTGGCCAAGTCAAACATGAATAAGTGGAGAGCATCTTGTGGGACAGCGCAGTGAAAGAGGAGGGAAGTTTCCTTGATGGAAGAAACCCTAAAGAGTGGGACCCATGGAGAGGGAGCTCTCACTTGTTTAAAAGGAGGGCAAGGCAGCCATTGTTTCTCATGCATATGATTATATATTTCTTGTCTACTTAGACTATTTGCAGTCTCTAGTTGTTCAGCTGAGTTGCAGTGTTGTTTAGCACGAGGGATTCTTGTTTAGGATTCCTTCTCCTTCTTGAGAGTCCTCTTGAGGTATTTCACTTCATTTCTCCACATCTTGGCTCAAGGCCAAAGCCCTTCTTTCAGCTACAACGTTATTTCTGCTCAAGTGTAATGTTGTGTTGCAGGGTGTTGGAGTGGAGGTTCCACAACACCATTTCTTGGCTTGTTTTTCAAAGGAAGGGGCCTTCCTTCCTTTGGGAGATCAGTAAGGAAAGGATTTAGAGCTCATTTCAGATCTTGGCACTTGGCCAACACTTTCTATTCCATCTACAGCACAATCACCCTCTTATACTACGTTATTTTCAGAGTGCACTTGCAGTGAGGGGTTGCAGTGTTGTTGGGAGGGTGAGATCTTCAATGTTAGGATCAGCCTTTCATTTGGAAGATCCATTGGAGGAGTTCCTAACATCAGATGCAGCATCTTTAGACTTCTCCATCCAGTTCCATTTTCTGAGTTGCAGCTGCTACCCTACAACTCCGGCATTTTTCCATTTTGTATATTTTAGCCAATCCTTCTCAGTTGATGTATTATTGTTTCCAGGGGTTGAGAGCTTGCTCCCCATTATTTTCTTGAGCCATATATTGTACATATTTCTGTTATTATTCTGTATGATGCAGTGTCTCTTATAAAATGTGTCCTCTTAGCCTGCATAAATCCATGTGTAGCAGTGTTTGTCACATTTGATGTACATGTTCCTTTGAGGCTGCATTACCTTGCTTGAGTGACTCATTCCCCAAGGATTTGTATACCATTGCTGCTATAATATATAATTTTTGGCTATCTGCATCTTCATGTTACCAGGCTTATTAAAATAACATTGTTATTCCATGATATGTTCATGCATTGTTGCAGTCCCTTCACCGGGCACTTTCTGAAGACAACTAGGTGTGGGAGACCTGTTTAACCCACCTAGAGGGATTTATTTTGAGCCACCTCTTGGATTTCAGTCTTAGATACATTGATATAAGGGATACATGTCCTAGTTTCAAATCCTGTAGCATCCATTCCTGGAAAATGCGTTTTCTAGTCATGCCTTGCTAGCAGATCCCATTTTGAGATATTACAATGGTATCAAAGCAACTTTCTTGGCTCAGCTTGTGAGTCTCAGGCAAATAAGATCAGAATTATGAAGAAGATGAGATTTCTCTCATCAGTGTTTAGATCTAGAGAGGACCTCTCCAAGGAGGTAAGGAAGATGGAAGAAGGAGAAGTGGAAGGACCATGCACTTCCTATTCTCATCAAGAAGAAGATAATGAGCATGGAAGATACTTGGATCATCTGATTCTAAGTAAGTACCTTGTTGAGTAAAAATATCAACCTAGATCCTTCAAAGAGACTCTAGCTTTCCCACAATTCATCCAGTTAAAGGAGGAGAAGAGACCCTACAGCAGAAGAGAAAGCAAAGGCAATAGATTTCTATTGTCTATCTTTGATGGGTTATCTACAGCAAGAGCTTGGGTGAGGAAGCTGGAAGCATTTTTCCTGCTACGTCTTGTAGTGGAGAAGGAGGCTGTTGACATCTCAGCATTGTACCTAGGAGGTGAAGCCCACATTTTTTGGTTCAGCCATTTGATCCATGCAAGAGTGTCTACTCTTGCTAAGTTTTCTCAAAAGCTGATCAAGGAGTTTGGCATCAAAAGAAAAGAAGAGGAAGATCCCTCACCGCCACTTGAGGAGTTTGGTCCTAACGCGGTCACACTCATGGAGGAGAAGCCACTTGCATCAACATTTGGGGAAGCCATTGCATTGGAGGAGAAAAATTTTGCAGCCCTACAAGAGATTCCTAAATCTCACCAAGGTATGAAAATATTTCTACTATCTATTGTTGCAGCAAATCCTCTTGAAAGTTGTGGAATTTTTCTTTTGCATGACCAAGGGTCAAATCACACTGCTAATCTAGAGCAACATGATTGCACTACACTGTGCAAAATTGAAACATTCAAGGTGGAAATAAACCATCATCCTCATAAGCCATTGTTGGATTACATATCACATTGGAGGTTGGGGTTTGAAGACTTGAAGGAAGATAGTAGACATCTTCAAGTGAGAAACCCTTTCTCCTTTCTAGATGACCCTTTCTCAATGAGCTCCTCTCAGCTCAAAGAGAAACTTCGACTTTCAGAAAATCCAAGACCATATTGGTTTTGGAAGACCATTGTTGAGAGGGAGATCTCATGTAGAGATTTCATTAGAGGTGCACTTCAACACATCATGGAGTGCAAGGATTTTATTCCTTTCTCACACTTGAATCTTCATGGATTCAAGGAGGAGAAGATAGAACATGGAGGACATCTTAGGATGGATAACATATCTCATGCTTGTGTGGGACATCCCTTGATCCATACACATCATGATATGAGTTTTTTTCCTACCACCTATTTGGGTACTTCTGGGGTCAAATTGATCCTAAAGAATATTGCATTTCAAAATCCCATGAAGTGCAAAGACATGAATCTGGTTTGGGAGGATGGTAGCCCTCATGGGAGGATTACCAAGGTAAAGGAGAAGAGATGACATCCACAAATGGTTGAGTGGATGTGGTTGATAAGCAAGGAGCTGGGAGGCTACTTGCAAATATATGACACCGGGAAGCAGGAGGCATGGCTGCTCTGGTTACTCTTGAAAGAGTTTGGCCATCACTTGGCATACACTCTTCCTAAGAGTAGGAGGATGGAGGAGATATGGCAGGATGCTCGCATCATTGGGCAGCATGGAGTATGGATGCATGGTGTTGATGTGATATTCATATCATTCATTGTATCTTCATCTCAGGAGTTGTATGATGGGAGCATAAGGAGGCAGCAAGCACTTTGGTGTCTTGAGTGGTTCTTGAAAGAGCATGGGCAGATTTGCTCTCACATGTTGAGTGATGTTGCAGGAATAGAAGAGGGCACTCTTTTGGTGCAAAGGGGCTACTCCTTAGCCTTGGATGATTTAGAAGCACTTCAATCTTGGGAAGTATTCCACACTTGCAGCAGCATTACTAGAGGAGTCTTTGACAAGGAGCATGTCAAAGAACAGAGCATTGTATTGACAGGAGCCTATTTTCATGAGCTCACAGTGTTGTCACTTTGGAGCAGGGATGGAGTTTCCCCAGGATCACTTCACATTGGATGCACTTGGTGAAAAAGGAGGAGGTGAGAATGACAGAGTAGTGGATGGAGACCTCTATCACTATGACATATTCTTCTTGACTTGGATTTCCAAGCATGAGAAGGAGGATCTTCTTGCAGCACATGGTTCAGTCCTCTTCATAGCATGCCAAAACACTATGGAGGACTCACTCATGGATCCATGTATCATCTTACTTCCGGCATATGGTAAGAAGTTTTTTTTTACATTTATTGATTTGTATACTCTTACCATTACTATGCAGTGCATTGCTCCATAGTGGGGCAAGATTTTCACATTGCTCCATGATCTTAGTTGGGCCAAACTATATGATGGAGGCATCCATCTTTTATGTGGCCTTGGGAAAATGTTTTATCATCACATGTATGTTCAGTTTTTGCACCCAAACATTTACTATATGAAGACATGCATGATTAACCATGTAAAAAGAAACATTTTTCCTTGTACTTTTCTGAAGCAGTAGTTTGTAAAACTGTGCTGTACATTTTTAGGAGACTGTTGGTATCTTCAAGCACCACATGAAGCCATCAGTATTTCCTTCACTATTTTACTGATCATGCCTTCATTTTCGGATTGTGTTCTTATTCTTGTTGAGAACATAATTGAGGGATTGCCACATGAGTTGGATGTGTCCTTGAGGGGAGAGAATTCCCACATTTTCTGCACTACATGTTCTAATGGGAGAATGGGAGGAGATATGGCCACCACAGCCACACATTTGTTTTATTTTTGGGTGCACCATGAGTTTGATAGCCATCCATTGTATAACCATGGGCAAGTATTTGATCATGTACTGTTGACATATTCAACCATTTACTATTCATTAGTAGACGTGATGATTTTTGTATGTTACTTGCCATACTATTTTCTGAAGTTGCAGTGGATGAGATTGTGCTGTGTCCTTTTGAGATATTGTTTGATCATGCATCATCATGTAAACTTCTCATTTGGATACTCTATGATGACCATGTCCTCTTCGTCATGGATGAAATGTTTTGGGCCAGCTTGTTCTCCAATGTTGGGGGAGAAATCTTTGGAGGATTGCTCTTCATTTTGCCACTTAAGGGCAATAATTTTGCAGCCCAGGATCAGCACATACTCTACACTCATCATGAGTGGAGAGAAGGATAGAATGGGGTAGGCTTATATGTCTACCATGTTCATATTTTCAGCCCACCTACATTGCATGAGCTCCAGGTGGAAGGATATTTTCAGGAGTTGCCATGTTGGGAGGTGACTCGTTTTGTGTGGATGATTGCTTGGGGATGGAGGATCCATTTGGGGAAGATTTTTTCCCAACACTTTTCAATCTCCATGCCTTGGGGGAAACTTCTCAGTTCTATCCTTGCAGTTTCTTGAGGAAAAGAAACATTTGGGAGGGCAGGACTGTAATATTCCAAAATTTTCCTACAATAAATTGGAATATTAAATTTTTCTATTTTCACTTAGGAGTTGAAGAATTGGGTGAGGAAGCCCATGAATAATAAAAAAATGGATGAAATACCTCTTAGTATGAAAGAGGATCATCATTGGAGCTGGTTTTCACACCCTCATGTGTGAACATGATCATTTGCAGGTGGACAAGGTCAAGTTTGACAAAGTCAAACAGCGCAGAGGTAGGAGGTGGAGGGCATCTTGTGGGACGGCATAGTGAAAGAGGAGGGAAGTTTCCTTGATGGAGGAAACCCTAAAGAGTGGGACCCATGGAGAGGGAGCTCTCACTTTTTTAAAAGGAGGGCAAGGAAGCCATTGTTTCTCATGCATATGATTATATATTTCTTGTCTGCTTAGACTATTTGCAGTCTCCAGTTGTTCAGCTAAGTTGCAGTGTTGTTTAGCACGAGGGATTCCTATTTAGGACTCATTCTCCTTCTTGAGAGTCCTCTTGAGGGATTAAACTTCATTTCTCCACATCTTGGCTCAAGGCCAAAGCCATTTCTTTGGCTACAACATTATTTCTGCTCAAGTGTAACATTGTGTTGCAGGGTGTTGCAGTGGAGGTTCCACAACACCATTCCTTGGCTTGTTTTTCAGAGGAAGGGACCTTATTTCCTTTGGGAGATCAGTAAGGAAAGGATTTAGAGATAATTTCAGATCTTGGCACTTGGCCAACACTTTCTATTCCATCTACAGTGCAATTACCCTCTTAGACTGCATTATTTTCAGAGTGCACTTGTAGTGAGGGTTTGTTGTGTTGTTGGGAGGGTGAGATCTTCAGTGTTAGGATCATCCTTTCACTTGGAAGATCCATTGGAGGAGATCTTGACATTAGATGCAACATCTTCAAACTTCTCCATCCAGTTCCATTTTCTGAGTTGCAGCTGCTACCCTGCAACTCCGACATTTTTCCATTTTGTATATTTTAGCCAAACCTTCTCAGGATTGATGTATTATTGTTTCCAAGGGTTGAGAGCTTTCTCTCCCTTATTTTCCTGAGCCATACATTGTATATATTTCTGTTATTATTTAGTATGATGTATCTTCTCTTATAAATTGCGTCCTCTTAGCCTACAGAAATCCATGTGTAGCAGTGTTTGTCACATTTGATGTGCATGTTCCTTTGAGGCTGCATTACCTTGCTTGAGCGACTCATTCCCCAAGGATTTGTATACCATTGCTGCTGTAATATATAATTTTTGGCTATCTACATCTTCATGTTCCCATGCTTATTGAAATAACGTTTTTATTCCATGATATGTTCATGCATTGTTGCAGTCCCTTCACTAGGAACTTTCTGAAGACAACTAGGTGTGGGAGACCTGTTTAACCCACCTAGAGGGATTTATTTTGAGCCACCTCTTGGATTTTAGTCTTAGATACATTTATATAAGGGATCCAGGTCCTGGTTTCAAATCCTGTATCAGCTATCCTAGAAAATTCATTTTCTAGTCGTGCCTTGCTAGCAAATCCCATTTTGGGATATTACAGTATGGGAGGTTGATCAGCGACTGAAGAAAGAAATAAGAGAAGGAGGATTTAAGTATGATGATAGAAAACATATGGAATGGTTCATTGCTATGTTTTTTCCTCATATGTGCATGCCTATGAGTCACCAAACTTTCGAATCGCAGGAAAAAGCCTTGGAGGTCGCTATGAAACTAGAAGCTGCGCCCAGAGAAGATACTTTGTTAAGAGTGCAACAAATTTAGGAGCAGTTCGGAGTTATGCACATGGAAATTCAGAACCTATAAAAGGAATGGGGGAAGGGAGCTATCACAAACCTATGGTGCATACGATGTTGGGTATCTGGACATACAAAGGATCAGTGCCCAGTATTGACAGATTACATGCAAACAGGAGGACCTAGTCCATTGCATCCAGGAGCAAGTGGAGAACCTATCCCATTATGTCTAGGCTCAAGCGGTTCTATGTTGTGGTGCGATGATTTTTTTGTAGCAGGGTTGCATGATACGAGCCATTGCCCATGGCTAGGTGCGTACGTCCCAGAACTGAAGCAACAATGGTGCAGGTTCTGCCAATCGGTAGGACATGATGAGCAGATCTATAGAACTTATGATCTGCTGATAGATCAAGGGAACTTGTATAGGGTACACTCGGACCCTGCGTCACCAAGATCTCCCACAGGCATAGGTGGCTCCCCATCTAGGGGTAGGGGAGGCGGTTGAGGTGGAAGCACGGGTTGAGGACCAGGACAGCTAATCTGTTATAACTACAGAGAAGTAGGACACTTTGCAAGGGAATGTCAAAACCCTACAAAGCAATCCTGCTGATATTGTAGGCAGCTAGACCATGTGATTGAAGATTGTCCAATCTTAATAGCAAAAATGCAGGAAAGACAGCCAACACCCACACAAAATGTGCAGAGAGTTAAGGTTGAACTACGAGACAGAGATCCGAGTGTGAATGTTGTGACACACAGTGAGATGGCCACCAAGGGACCTAAGAGGGAGGTTGTGATGGATCCTCTAATCCGACAAGCAGCTATCAAACAAGAAGGGTTGGACCGAAAAAAGGGACAAGAAACATTTGTCGCAGCCCATCAGGACTTGGTTAAGGTGGGGGAAGCTACTGTGCAGGAACCTGTGCACCTCAAGACGGATGACAAGATGAGACCATTCCTGCAAGCGTGTATGAAGCTATTGCGCAACCAAAGGATCGAAGAAAACCTGCAAGCATTGACAGATAGTTGCGCAGTGCATCCCCCCCTGCCTCCGGAAGTCCAAGATGTGCACAAACTAGGCAGATATAAGAAACACAGTGGTAGGGAGATGAGATTGACTACCTAGATTGGTGATTACGAAATGGATCAGGTTGTCTTAGATTTGGGGTCAGATGCGAATGTGCTACCTAAAAAAACTTGGTAGCAGATGGGGAAACCCACATTGGAGTGGTCCAATATCCAACTGTGTATGGCCAACCAATAGAATATTATACCTTTGGGGAGATTATCAAGGATCATGGTAGATATCACAGGGGTCAAGGTCCGGGCTGATTTTGAGGTAATTCAGATTGTAGAAGATGCAGACCCATACCCTGCGCTTTTAGGACTAGACTGGGCCATAGATATGGGTGGTATCATCAACCTCAAAAAAGAGAAGCATGGTGTTTGAGAATAATGGTACAAGGGTGATAGTACCATTATATCTTGCGGAAGGTGAAAGATACGCAGAGCCAGTGCAGGGTGAAGAAGAGGTGGAATACATTTACAAGTTAACTGCGCGGGACAAAGATTGGGTCAACCCCACGGTGGACGGAGTACTCTATTGGGAAGCGAACATTGAATGCTTCTCTAACTCTGATGGGGAGATGGAGAATTATCAAAATCGGTTGCATGATGTCTCAGCGCTACGATGTATTCAAGTCACAAAGGACTTCCACTGCATTTCCTCAGAGATAAGAGATCTACCGCACATTGATGATTCTGGTAGCATTAACGAGCTCCAGAGAATATTTGAGGCTAAGGTTCTGAGAGAACGGAGGCTATGGGCCCTTAATCTCGCTATGCGAGGAAAACCTACATGATGGTGGGACACCCACAAGGGAGCATTCCAGGATTGGGAGGAATGTCAGGATATGATGATCCTACGATTCGCACTCCTGGCTGACGTACGCACCAAGACGTTCCTCGGGCTAGGAGACCCCCGCGAGCATCTACTCACCTGGATGGACAAATGGTCCCACCGGACTACAGAGGAGTGGGTTCATCTATTTATTCATGCCTTCGAACCTATGCCCATCACATCGTACTTAGATGCGGAGCTGCATCAGTGCACCCGCCATTGGGAAACATTAAAAGATGACTTTATAGGAATGTTCGGGCTAATTGGAGGGATGGAGGCACTCGATGAAGCTCTACAGGACATCGCTGCTTTTGTATTTAATAACTCACGCCCTCACGCTGCCCCGGAGGCCCTGACATGGGAAGCACAGATGTAGGACATAGTCAACTGCCGTAGCTTGGCGATAGAAGAAGAGGAAGATAATCCTCGGAACGTCTCTGTCCCAGAATCCAAGGGGGAACATATAGTTATTGGACCTCCGCTGCAAAATATGATGTTACCCAGCCTCTCAAGCTACGAAAAATTAATATTGGGATGGAAGAACATCCTAATTTGGAAAATATTGGGGACTATAGGGACGAAGGGACCATAAGCAAAATTGTAGAGCTACTTACAGAATATCAGGACTTATTCCCAAAAAAAATTTCCGAGATCAAAAGGAATCACGGGGGACCAAGGTGTTATGCACATCACTCTGAAACCAGAGGCACGTCCCGTAAAGTAGTGGCCTTATCAGCTAAACCCAAAAATATAAGAAAAAGGTCAGAGAAGAACTTGAAAAAAATCTTGCTGCAGGTATTATTGAACCAGTTGAACAGTCTGATTGGGTAAGTCCAATGGTCGTCCAAGAGAAGAAAACAGAGGGGGAGATATGAATCTAAATGGACCTACGCAAGTTAAACGACGCCTGTGTACATGACCCCTTCCCTACACCATTCTCAGATGAAATCCTTGACTGCGTGGGTGGACAGGAAGCATATTCCTTCATCGATGGGTTCTCAGGATACCACCAGATTAGAATCGCACCTAAAGATCATAGTAAGACTATGTTCACCACTGAATGGGGATTATTTCAATATAAGGTCATGCCCTTTGGTCTTAAGAATGCACCTGCTATCTTCTCAAGAGTAGTAGTTGCCGTATTCAAATAATTCATACATAGGTTTCTGGAAGTTTATTTCAATCACTGGACTGTATTCGGCTTGGTGAAGAAGCATGTCTCCAACCTACGCATGATGTTGGATTCCTGTCGAAAGCACCAGATTTCTTTGAATATAAATAAATGTATCTTCTGCATGCCTTTTGGAATCTTTCTTAGACACATAGTATGCTGAAAAGGGCTGATGGTTGATCCTACGAAGGTCGTAGCAATCATAAACTTAGTGGTTCCAACAATGAAGAAACAACTGCATTCAATTCTTGGGACATAGGCTACTACAAAAATTTCATTCAGGGGTACGAACTAATCACAGTGCCTATGGAAAAACTGCTCAAAAAGGATGTTTCATTTTTTTGGAATGATGAATGTCAGAAGAGTTTTGAGCTACTCAAAGAAAAGATGGTCTTTGCACCCATCCTAATAGTTCCTAATTGGTCGAAGGAATTTCATGTTCATGTGGATGCATCAGGAATTGCCTTAGGAGCTGTCGTAACTCAGCCTAGGGAAGGAGATATTGATCACCTGGTTGCCTTTGCTAGTAGAAAACTCTCTTGCGCGAAGCGCAATTACTCCACCTCCGAACGAGAAGGACTGGCTATGGTATACACATTACAGAAATATTGACACTATCTGTTAGGAGGGAATTTTAAGATGTTTACCGATCATTCGGCTTTAAAATACCTTGTGAGAAAGCCTGTGTTGGGGGAAAATATTTGTAGATGGTTGTTTCTATTTCAGGAATACAATTTTGAAATCGTAGTCAAGCCAAGGAGGCTGAATGCGGGACCAGATCATCTGTCTTGCATTGAGACAGGCAAAGAACCTACTACCTTAGAGGAAGGATTACCGGACACACAGATGTTCGCCATTAAGGTCGTTGACACAGACTTCGCTGATATCATTCAGTTCCTGACTACAGGCTTGGCCCCGGCAGAATATTCGGTACAGCAGAAGAAGGAGTTGGTTACTCAGGTGGCAAACTTTACTATCATCGTAGGCCAATTATATAAACTAGGAGTTGATGAAGTACTGCGCAGGTACATTCTGGAACATGAAAGGCATGCCGTCTTGGCGGAGGCTCACGAAAGCGTCGCAGGAGGCCACTACGCAGGAAAGGCAATGGTGCAAAAGATCTTGAGAGCTGGGTTATGGTGGCCTACCCTACATCATGATTCTCATGACTATTGTAAATCGTGCGATACATGCCAATGGACAGGATGACCATCACGAAGAGATGAGATGCCATTGCAACCGCAAATAGCTTTGCAAGCCTTTGAAAAATGGGCCATTGATTTTGTAGGACCAATCAATCCTCCAGGAAAAAATACAGGTGCGCGATACATTATTACTGCCACTGATTATGTCACTCAATGGGCTGAAGCACAAGTAGTGAAGGATTGTACTGCAGACACCGCTGCGTACTTCATCTTTGAGAAAATTCTAACCAGATTTGGATGCCCAAAGATCTTGATGAGTGAAAGAGGAATGCACTTTGTTAATGAAACGATACAAGCCTTGACTGAGGAATTCCAGATCCATCACGCAAAGAGTACACCATATCATCCATAGGAAAACGAGGTGGTTGAGGCTTTCAACAAAATATTAGAGCAGGCACTGACCAAGGTCTGCAATGTCGATCGCAGTGATTGGGACGTGCACATCCCCTCTGTTCTTTGGGCCTATCGAACGACCTGCAAGAAGCTAACAGGAAGGACCCCCTTTCGGATGGTCTATGGCAAAGAGGCCATTATGCCAATGGAATACATTGTTCCTAGTCTACGTATCGCAGCATTTACAAATATGGCATAGCCTGACATCACGGAGGAGCGCCTTGTGCAACTTTTGGCGTTGGAAGAAGATCGGTTCATTGCTAACTTTCATCAGCAGGTTCAGAAGGCTCGCAATAAAGATTGGCACGATCGGCATATTTGCCAAAAGACATTCGGGGAAATGACCTGGTCCTCTTGTACGATAGCCAGTTTTCGAAACACCCAGGGAAATTTCGACATCACTGGCTTGGTCCCTACACTATTAAGGAAATCACGGATGGTGGAGCGATCAGGTTAGCTACCCTGCACAGTGATGTGTTACCAGGATATGTCAATCGCAGTCAACTCAAAACATACAGGGTTAAATGACTATATGGTTTGAATAATTGTCTCACAGAGGATAGGCTCACCAAGGATGGGGCGCTGAGGCACAAACAGGATACGCACGTTAGTCAGGATGATCAAGCAGCTTCAGGGACAACTTGCGGACCCACGGTCACAATGACTCGGGACGAGTCACAAGATTGTGTTGGGGACTATTGGAACATGGTCTCCTGCAAGCTGCGAAACTGGTCCATTTTGCATATTTTTTATTATATTTAGTCTAGGGCAGGGGTTTTGGGGTGGGTCAAAGCCCCGAAAGCATTGTAATGGGTCAAAGGGTAGACCTGGAGTCCGCAAATGCTATTTTGCGGACCACAGGAAAGATTAGGCTAGATTGTTATAAATAGAAGGACATTTTCATTTGTAAGGTAGGCATGGTTATAGCTTGATGTGAATTTTGGGTTAGTAGATCTGTTTGGGTTTATTGAGGAAAGGACTCCTGCTAGTTGTGTGCACGGAGATCCTAAGTCCTACTGTGTGCGGACCCTGCTGCTATGTGCGCAGGTTGGGTTTGGGTATTGTAAGAAGGATCTGACGGATTAATGAATGCGAAAAGTTTTTGAAGTATCTGAATCTATTTGAACTTATTGTTGATGCAAGTCTCTGATAGCTATTATGCTATGCATGTTATGTGTTGAGCTACAAAAGTAACTGTGTCATTTGTTTCTGCTCCGCAAACATCTGATCTAGATCTGTTGGGGGACTGTTGGAACATGGTCTCCTACAAGCTGCGAAACTGGTCCATTTTGCATATTTTTTATTATATTTAGTCTAGCGCAAGGTTTTTGGGGCGGGTCAAAGCCCCAAAAGCATTGTAATGGGTCAAAGGGTAGACCTAGAGTCCGCAAACACTAGTTTGCAGACCACAGGAAAGACTAGGCTAGATTTTTATAAATAGAAGGACATTTTGAGTTGTAAGGTAGGCATGGTTATAGCTTGATGCGAATTTTGGGTTAGTAGATATGTTTGGGTTTATTGGGGAAAGGACTCATGCTAGTTGTGTGCACGGAGATCCTAAGTCTTGTTGTGTGCGGACCCTGTTGTTATGTGTGTAGGTTGGGTTTGGGTATTGTAAGAAGGATCTGAAGGATTAATGAATGCGAAGGGTTGTTGAAGTATCTGAATCTATTTGAACTTACTGTTGATGCGAGTCTCTGATAGCTATTATGATATGCATGTTATGTGTTGAGCTACAAAAGTAACTGTGTCATTTGTTTCTGCTGCGTAAACATCTGATCTAGATCTGTTGGGGGACTGTTGGAACATGGTCTCCTGCAAGTTGCGAAACTGGTCCATTTTGCATATTTTTTATTATATTTAATCTAGTGCAGGGGTTTTGGGGTGGATCAAAGCCCCAAAAGAATTGTAATGGGTCAAAGGGTAGACCTAGAGTCCGCAAACGCTAGTTTGTGGACCACATGAAATATTAGGCTAGATTGTTATAAATAGAAGGAAATTTTGAGTTGTAAGGTAGGCATGGTTATAGCTTGATGCGAATTTTGGGTTAGTAGATCTGTTTGGGTTTATTGGGGAAAGGACTCCTGCTAGTTGTGTGCACGGAGATCCTAAGTCCTGCTGTGTGCAGACCCTGCTGCTGTGTGCACAGGTTGGGTTTGGGTATTGTAAGAAGGATCTGAAGGATTAATGAATGCGAAGGGTTGTTGAAGTATCTGAATCTATTTGAACTTACTGTTGATGCAAGTCTCTGATAGCTATTATGTTATGCATGTTATGTGTTGAGCTACAAAAGTAACTGTGTCAATTTTTTCTGCTGCGCAAACATCTGATCTAGATCTGTTTTGTTATATTTTATGCAAGAATAACTGTAAAATTTGCACTACTATTTTAGGAGTGCATGATTTGTTGATTACGGTAATTATAATTGGTCCTACGCACGTGGATGCAAAGGAAATCTATAGATCTCGTTCTGGGATAGGCGATTTGGTCATTATAAAGCTGAACGCAGCTCTGCTTGGCTTACCTATCCTCTCTCAGGGTGCGTAAACCTGGTTCCAGCACACACCCATACCGCTTCGAGTGAGACTTTGGCCTGCGCAAGAAGGTCACTGCTGAAAGGGCCAGTAGTATAGGGTTTTGTTGGCAAACCTTAACCTCCGAACCTGGGTCAAGACCCCTTGAGCCAACAGCATCCCAACCTCATCACAATGTAGATATCTCCAGAAAACTATCACTCAGATCAATCTCCTTAATGAAAATCCACCAGCATTTCTCTACACAATATTCATTTCAAAGACTAAGATCTGTGCTCAATTTATAGAGAGGCTGAGGTAGTTTTACAATCAATGACTTTCCAATAATAGGCAAGAGATGTTCCCAATCTTGTAGATGTCAAATGGACACATGGATTCGAAGTTTGACACATGTGAACTCTTCTATAAGGCACTAGCCAAGTGGAGATTCTGGAACAATGAGAATTTTTCTCCCAATGTGACCAACACACTCATGAATGTCAGGAAATGCTTTGCAAAGCAGCCCTAAATGGGGCTATGTGCATATGCGACGCACTTAGTCCCTTTAGAGGAAGTGTTGGTGAGCTCCCATTCACTATATTATAAACTTCAAACCTTGGAAACATTTGCAAATGAAAGTCTTTGATTGATCTGTCTTGTTCTTTTTCTTAGGGCATATAGAAATTGAAATATTAGGGGATGATAGACCCTAAACATTGGTCCTGGAGATGATGCCCAGTTAGCCAGGTCATTGGGAATGATGCCTAAATTGACCTATAACACCTATGCCCTTGAAGGTAGGTAACTTCATCTGCGAGGCCATGTCGTCTTTCGATCGCAAATGTTACAAAGAAAATTTCATAGATTTATGTGAAAATGTACTTATTCTTCTACTTCTTTGTGGTTATCTTTGCACTGCGATTTTCTCTTACTGCAAATTCCTGAATTTTCTTTTCGACCCACTCGTCAATCTCTTTCTTTTCTAGTCTCCAATGTGTTCTTGGCATTACCCAATCTCTCTCTCAAAATGCTCCCAGTCCTGGCAACGGAGCCATTTTTTGGCTTGGGGGGTCTTAACCCAGGTTCGGTGTTATGAAACCAGCTCCAAAAATAGAAGAAAAGAGAGATCAACACCTTAGAAATCAATCACTTCGAGGGGGAAACCTCCAATACATTACATAAATGAAAAATTCTTGGATGCTACAAATGACCAAAACCTCATTCTATATATAGGAGTCCATGGGCCCACAATATAATCCTGGCCGACCTAACAATAACAATGTAAGGGCACAATAATAACAATATTGGGGTTATAGGGGTACAACAGTAACAATAATGGGGCTACAATAATAACAATAAGGGATTAAACTAGTAATATAGAGACGTAACATGCCCCTCTCCTTCAAAAAAGTGTTGTCCTCAACGCTTGAGTAGCGCTGGGTGCTTCTATATAAAATCCTCATCCTCCCATGTAGAATCTTCAGTGGGTAAGTTCTTCCATTTGTTGAGATACTCTGAAATTGATCGATTTCATAGCTATCGAGTTCTTGTTTCCATGACCGCTTCAGGTTCCAATATGAATTTTCCTTCCTCATCAAGTTCTGGAAATATTGTTTGAACTGGAATATTTTCACCTATAACCTTCTTTAAGCATGAAACATGAAAACTAGATGCACTCGTGAAGAAGCAGGAAGCTCCAATTTGTATGCCATAGTACCAATCTTTTGCAACAACCTGTAAGGACCATAGTACTTTGGCGATAATTTATTATCCTTCTTAGCTTACTTGAGGGACATTTGTTTGTATGGTTGTAGCCGTAAAAATACCCAGTCTCCTACATCAAAACTTTTGTTGTTGCGATGTTGATCTGCTTGCTATTTCATTCGATTTTGTGCCAAATTTAGGTTATCCTTTAAGAGTTGGAGAACTTCTTCTTGATTCTCGATGCGATATTACACTACTTTAACCTTAAAATTTTATCCTAAAGATGATGTGATGGACGGTGGATGATATCCATAAAGTGCCATAAATGGGGTCATTTTTGCTGCAGTATGGAAGGAAGTGTTATACCACCATTCAGCGAAAGGTAACCACTTGACCCATTGTGTTTTTTTGTCATATACGAAACAATGAAGACATCCTTCCAAACATTTATTCACTATCTTAGTTTGACCATTGGATTGAGGATGATAAGATCAGCTATGAGCTAATTGAGTACCCAAACAAGAAAATAACTCCGTCTAAAAATTTCCAGAAAAAATGGGATCTCTGTCACTCAAAATAACCTTTGGGTTTCCATGTAGCTTTTGAATTGTGTCCATAAACGTAGTAGAAATTGCACTTGCTTTAAATGGATGAGATAATGCACAAAAATGTGCATACTTGGTAAGTCTATCAACTACCACCATGATGACACTCTTTCCTTCAGACTTAGGTAAACCTGTGATAAAGTCCATTGAAATATCCTCCCAACGTTGACTTGGAATAGATAAAGGTTGTAAAAGACACGGGGTCTTAATTGTCTCAACTTTATTTTGATGGCAAACCAAACATTTTGCCACAAAATTTTGAATATCAGATTTAAGGTCATCCCAAAAAAAATATTTCTTCACCCTGTGGTAAGTTTTTAAAAATCTTGAGTGTCCTCCTAAAGGAGAAGTGTGCAATTCCAAAAGAATATTTTGTTTTAGTTGGGAATTCTTACAAAGATATAAGTGATCTTTGTACCATAAGGAATCATTTTTCCAAATAAATGTATCAGATGTACTAGGATCTTGCTGCAACTTTTGAATGATTGTCTACACTTCTTTATACTTCTTCCTTTCATCCCTTGCTTCGGTTATCCAATCTGGTTGGTTAATAGAAATGGCACAAAGAAATGCTTCCACCTCTTCATTATTTCTTGAGAGTGCATCTATAGCAACATTTAGCTTCCCTTTTTTGTAGATTATTTCAAAGTCATAACCCAACATCTTTGTGACCCATTTTTTCTGCTCTTCTGAAGATAGTCTTTCTTCCAAAAAGTGTTTAAGACTATCATGATCAGTTTTTACCTTGAAGTGTCTTCCCATTAGGTAAGGTCACCATTTCTTTAGTTCATTTAGTACTGCTAACATTTCCTTATCATAAATAGATTTTTGTAAATACTTTCCTTTGATTGAACGACTTTCAAAAGCAATGGGTCTTCCTTCTTGTATTAAAACAGCACCAATTCCATTTCCCGAGGCATCACATTCCACAATAAAGGTTTTTGTGAAGTCTGGCGTAGCTAAGACCGGTGCTAGGCACATTGCCTCCTTTAGATTTTCAAAAGCCTTAGTTGCTTTAGGAGTCCATGAAAATACATCTTTATTCAATAATGTTGTTAGAGGTGCTGCTATTCTCCCATAATTCTTAACAAACTTGCGATAATACCCTGTTAACCCAAGAAATACTCACAACTGCTTTATGGTTGTGGGACTTTCCATTCCTTAATGGCTTTAATTTTGTTAGGGTCTACCTTAACACCCTCGTGGGATAAAATATGACCCAAATATTCCACCTCTTGTACTCCAAAGAAACATTTGGATGTTTTTGCATATAATTGTTTCTCCTGCAATAGTTTGAGCACCCTGTCAACATGTTGAATATGATCCTTCCAAGACCTGCTATAGATTAGTATATCATCAAAAAATACTAGCACCAATTTTGTAAGGAAGGGTTTGAAAATGGAATTCATCAACCCTTGAAATGTAGAAGGTGCATTGGTAAGGCCAAAAGGCATGACCAAAATTTCATAATGACCTTCATGAGTTCGAAATGTTGTTTTCGAAATATCTTCAGTCTTCATTCTAATTTGATGATATCCTGAATGAAGATCTAACTTGGTAAAATAAATTTCTCCATGTAATTCATCCAATAATTCATCAATCACAGGAATGGGAAATTTATATTTAATGGTGAGCTTATTGAGCTTCCTATAATCCGGACACATGCGCCATGATCCATCCTTCTTGTGCACCAATAATACTGGAGCTTTGAAAGAACTGTGACTAGGTTGAATTATACCAGCCTCTAACATTTCTGCAATCATATGTTCAATTTCACTCTTTTGGACATAAGGAAATATATAAGGCCTGATGTTTGGAGGAACACTGCCTGGAATCAAATGAATAGCATGATCATGATCACGAATAGGTGGGAGTTCTTTGGGAGTTTTAAACATCTTGCAATGATTTTCCAAGACTTTTTGGAGATCTGTAGAAATAGATGATTTTGATGTTGGAACTTCTAGTGAGCATAATTGTGTAATTATGCCTCGTTGTTCTTTATTCAGAAGCTTTGTCATGACATTAGAGCTTATTATCTTTCCCAGCTTCCCTGTGATACCCTGTAATTCGACTTCCTCTCCTTCTGAAAAAAAATTCAAGAAAATTTCTTGAAAATTAAAAGCTACTGTGCCCAAAGATTGTAACCATTGTACTCCTAGTACAACATCAACACCTCCCATAGGAATGGAAAGCATTGGTCTATTCAATACATATTCCCCCATGGTTATCTTGATATTATGGAATTTTCGAGAGAAATTTATAGTTCCTCCATTTTCAACCATCACTTGACATTCTGGTGCTGGGTATAGGAAACAATTCAATTCCTTGGCCACCTTACAATGAATAAAATTATGGGTACTACCCGAATCAATCAACACTATTACCTTTTTCTTCTTGATATGTCCTTCTATCTTGAGAGTTTGCGGAGTGGTAATTCCTGCCAATGCATTACATGATATGGTCGGACTCATTTCTTCCTCATCTAGGGTTGGCTCCTGGTGTATATCCTCTTCTTTTGAAGATTCTTGTTCATTTTCTTCTTCCTCTTCACAATCTATGCAAAATAATTTATTCTCAACACACTTATGACCTTTAGTGTATTTGCTATCACAGCTGTAGCAAAGCCCTTTTGCTCTTTTTTCTTCCAATTTTTGTGGTGTCAACCTTGTAGGTTGTGGAAGTGTAGGAGTAGCAACACTTCCATCTTTATATATATGAGTGGTAGGCTTCCTTGTTGCCATAATTTTACATTCAATTTTTCTTGCCACCGGAATTCCTTTTCCAATCATATCAAGTTCCCAAATGCGAAACTCATGTTGGATGTTATCCTTTAAATTCCCTATGAAGACATCAATCATGTATTCCTCTGGAATATCAATTACCCTTATATTCAATTTTTGGAAGTCCTCAATGTGCTCCGCCTCTAAACCCTTTTGTTTGATATTTATCAATTGGCTAAAGAAGGTGTTGCTTTTTGTATCCTCAAATGTGCTATCATTTCCTTCTTAAAAATTAACCAAGTGACAATTTTCTTATGGGAGCAAAGCCATCGATACCATACAAATGTATTTTGTTCTAAATGTAAAGTTGCAATGCGTACCTTTTGTGTGTTTTTCACATTATTGAGATCAAAATATTGCTCCATCTGTAGTATCCATGTTACGAGATCCTTGCCATCAAACTTCTTCATATCCATCTTTGGAATATGGTGGTTCTTCCATCCAAAATTAGAGTTTATGAAATCACGGTTAACATTTATTTTTTTCTCATCGTGAGTTTCCTCTACTATATTTTTGCCATTAGGAAACATTTCTTCTATCAACATTACCAAACCTTCTATGTCTACTTTTAGATCATTCTTCATGTTTTCCATTTTTTCATCGATCTTAGCTTCCATGTCATCCATCTTAGCTTCCATGCCAACTTCCATGCCCTCCATCTTAGCTACCATGCCTTTCTTCAAACCATCCATATTATTTTCCAAGCCTTTCTTCAAAACTTCCATTTCATTTTTTGTTTCTCTTTGCGATAGGTGCACTTGCTCTTGTAATTTTGACATCTCATGTTGCATTTCTTTGTCTTCATGAGTCATAGTAGAGCCTTCTGAAGGATTAATGGGTGTTGAATTCTTTTTAGGGGGAATTTTAGAACCCAATACTGATATCTATTCTTCAATATTCACTTGGAATAAATTCAAACTAATTTTTTTCAAACGAGACTTATGTAATTCGAAAAAAATACACACCTTTTTCTTTCTTTTGAGGAGCTTTATATTGAAACTGAATTATCTCTCTGATTTCAGATCTTCAATATCTGAAATTCAGCCCTGAGGTAGCCTTCTGAATCCTCTTTCGAATTCCATAGGTCTAACTTCATTCAGACTCTTCAAGACAAAGTTATGTATCTCCCACAATGACCTAATTATGGACTGGTTCAGTAGAGCGAACTTGTACGACTTGCCAGGTGTCACTGTTTCCTCCTTCGGCTCTGAAATTTATAGACAAGAAAATAAAATCCGTTTACTTGCGTACAATTTTTACAGAATATCAACGCTTAGAGAGAGAGTTATGACGTTTTTCCCATGGTCACCTCTTTGAGATGAAATTCGAGAGCCTCAAAAAATCCTAACTTCCATAGACCATATCTCCAAAAATATTGCAAACCAAGATCTAAAATTTTTACAGGAGATGCTTCAGGATTTTGGCTTCGCTCTGTGAAATTTTCAGCTTCTGAAACCACGTAGAAAAATATTTATAGAAAAAATTGAGCGATTACCTATTTAGGTTAAATTCAAGAGCATGCAAAAAGCCCTAACTTCCATAGATCATATTTCTGAAAATATTGCGAACCAAGCTCTGAAATTTTGCGACGATGTTCCTCAGGATTTCAGCTTCCCACTCTAAAAATTTCAGCTTCTGAACCTTCGTAGACAAAACGTTATAGTGAAAATTCCACGATGGCCTGTTTGGAGTAGCAAAACCCTAGAATCCAAAGGCTCAGATACCAAATGTTATGAAACTAGCTCCAAAAATAGAAGAAAAGAGAGATCAACGCCTTAGAAATCAGCCACTTCGAGGGGGAAACCTCCAATACATTACATAAATGAACAATTCTTGGATGCTGCAAATGACCAAAACCTCCTTCTATATATAGGAGTCCTGTAGGTTTTAACCCTGTACAGAAATTATCTACAAACGAATCTTAAAACAGAAAATAAACAATAGCGAGAGCATAAAACATAAAACAGATAAACACAGAGATTTTCCCCTGGATCCCAAATCGGGATGACCAGCTTGATTTTTCAATATTTTCCTAGTGTTACAACACATATATATACATGCCGAAAACCATCATGCCCCAAAACCATGTGCAAACCCATGCACAAAACCATGGGTGGGTCCGCCCACTGGAAAATAAGGCCCAAAAAATATTTCTCGAGGCACTGCTTCGGACCCTGACAGGGGGGGCTACCGCCCCCACTATGACCCCCCTGTTGCGCCTGGCGCAACGTACAAAGGAGGCTATCACCCCCCTATGACCCCTGCATGTGATTAGTTGTGGAAAGAATATAACACACCCAACATTCTCCCACTTGTTGTTTTATTTCCACAGGGGGCCACAAGGGAGCTTAGTAATTAGCCCATCTTTACAACACCCATTGTTTCTCTACACCAAGAGAACTTCTGAGTGCTCACATATTTTTTTAATGCATCTGCAAAATTCTTTAGAGTGTCCACCTTTACCAAAAACACCCTTTCAGCCTCAACCATATCTCTCACAAAGTGATATTAAACATCAATGTGCTTTGTCTTTGAATGATAAGCAGGGTTCTTAGCTAAGAAAATTGCACTTTGGCTATCACAGTATATCCTTATAGCTTGCTGCACCAACCCCATACTTGAACACAATCTCTGCAACCAAACTACTTCCTTTCTTGCATTAGTAGCTGCTATGTATTCTGCCTCTGTAGTTGAAAGAGCCACTACAGACTGTGTTTTACTCATCCAACTGAATGCACCTCCAAATAGGCCAAACACATACCCATTTGTAGATATTCTTTGGTCCAGATCTCCAGCCCAGTCTGCATCAACAAAACCATGAATTTCCAACACTCTTTCCAATCCTGGTCTTCCCTGGTAGCACAAGCCATAATCACTAGTGCCATGCAAATATCTGAAAACCCGCTTCGCTGTTGTCCAATGATCCTTCCTTGGGTTTGACATAAACCTGCTCAATACTCCCACTGCATGTGAAATGTATGGTATAGTACAGACCAATGCATACATCAGGCTACCCAATGCACTTGCATATGGAACACGGGACATATCCTCCTCTTCTTCTTTTGTCTTGGGACATTGTTCAGCAGACAGCTTTACACCTATAGGAATAGGAACATTCACCAGTTTACTATCCTACATATTGAACCTCTGCAATACAGTCTCAACATACTTCCTATGGTTTAACCAGAGCTTCCTCTTTGCCCGATCTCTCTTAATTTCCATGCCCAAAATATAGTTTGCAGCACCAAGATCCTTCATGTCGAATTTGGAGAACAGTTGGATCTTCAAATCTTGGATAATTTCTTTGTCATTTCCAATCAACAACATATCATCCACATACAAGACCAAATAAATAACACGGTCACCAACTAATTTAAAATAAACACAGTGATCCTCCTTGCTTCTAGTGAAGCCAAGTCCCCGTATATAGCTATCAAATTTCTGATACCGCATCCTTGGTGACTATTTTAACCCATACAGAGACTTCTTTAACCTGCATACCAGTTCTTTCTTCCCCTTCACCATAGAGCCTTCAGGTTGTTTCATGTAGATCTCCTCTTCTAGATCCCCGTGAATAAATGTTGTCTTCACATCCATCTGTTCTATCTCAAAATCAAATGCAGTAGCAATAGATAAAAGTAATCTAATAGAAGTAACTTTAGCAAAAGTAGAAAAAATATCACCAAAATCAATTCCCAGCACCTCGGAATAACTTTTTGCTACCAATTGAGCTTTGTATTTCTCCACCTTGCCTTCTAAATTCATCTTCTTCTTAAACACCCATTTTCTCCTGATGAGCTTCCTTCCATCCGGCAACTCCACCAAATCCCATGCCTCATTTTTGTGCAAGGATGCCATTTCATCAACCATGGCCTCCTTCCAGATTTTTCCTTCCTCTGAATCTACTGCCTCCTTGAGAGTTCTGGGATCATAATCAGTTATAGTTAAGGCAAAACTTGAATATAAATTACATGGACTATACCTTTCTGGTTGTCTTCTTTCCCGAACTGATCTTCTCACAGCTGGAGTTTGTCGCTCTTCCTCTTCTGAGTCTTCTTCTGTTGTAGAGTCTAATTCATCCTTCTTTAGCTCAAACTCTATCTTCTCAGGTTCCTTTGGTAGGAATTCATTTTTAACAACATCTTTCACCTCTCTAAACACCACATCTCGGCTATACACAACCTTCTTTGTTTCTGGGTTCCAAAGCTTGTAACCCTTTAAACCATCCTTATACCTAATAAAGATGCACCTTTCAGATTTATTATCCAACTTGGTCCTTTTTTCCTTTGAAACATGTACATATGCATCACATCCAAATAACCTCATATGTGAAAGAGAGGGTTTCTTACCAGTCCATACCTCATGTGGAGTCTTATCCTCCAACGCTGATGAAGGTGATATGTTAACCAGGTAACATGTAGTCTCCACTGCCTCTACCCAAAAATTTTGTCCTAACTCGGTATCACTGAGCATGCTTCTTGCCTTTTCCATCAGCGTTCTTTTCATTCTTTCTACAACTCCATTTTGTTGAGGTGTGTATGGGGTAGTCTTCTGCCGTGCTATACCACACTTCTTACAGAACTCTTCAAATTCCTTCTTGTAGAATTCCCCACCATTATCTGTCCTCGGCACCTTTATCCTCTTCTCTGTATGGTTTTCCACCAGAGCCTTAAATTCTTTAAATTTTTCAAAGACTTCATATTTCTTCCTCAAGAAATATATCCATGTATTCCTTGAGAACTCATCTATGAATGAAACATATTACACCGACTTACCCAGTGATGGAACCGACACAGGTCCAAACACATCACTGTGTAGAAGCTCTAATATCTTGTTCACCCTCTTACCACCAGAAGGAAAAATCACCAAATGCTGCTTCCCATATACACAATTTTCACAGAAATCAAAATCTATAGAGGTATTAGACATACCTTCTACCATACCATTTCCATGCAGTATCGAAATGCCCTTCTCTCCAATATTTCCAAGCCTTTGATGCCATAGGATGGTCTTTTCTCTAGAGACCACTAGGTTTTCCACTCCACTTTCAGGAACCACGGAACTGTTGCACCCATCAATAATAGTGCTGCCCTGAAGCTTGTACAAAGTTCCAATCCAAACTCCCCGCATTAATACCAGTGCTCCCCGAACCATCTTACAGGTATCTTATTCAAACACTGTTTTTACGCCTACATCATCCATCTTGCTTACAGAAATCAGATTTATGGCCAATGCAAGAATGTGCAGAACACCAAGAAGTGTTCTAATCCTTCCACCTTGCAACTTCAGCTTGACTTTTCCATGTCTGACGATTCTGACCTATCTATCATCCCCTAGGAAGACATCACCGCCATCATATTTCTCATACTCGCAAAACCACTCCCTATGGGGAGTGAAGTGAAAGGATGCACCCGAGTCAATCAACCATGATTCATGATCTACATGTGTATTTGAAGAAAAAGCTAAATATACATCCCCACCTTCATCCGAGGTGGTTTTTGCTTCTGCAGAAGGAGCATCATCAGATCCCTTTCCTTTCTCAGGAGCTTTAGATCTGCACTCCTTTTTGTAGTGCCCTTACTTTCTGCATTTCCAGCACACCTTTACAAACTTTCCAGGAGATTTGGATCTCCCTCTTGATTTAGATCTCCCACTTGAAACCTTATTCTTGTTTCTGTTTTGGGACCTTCCTCATACAGATAAGGCATCTCCATTATGGCCCTCCATATTTTTCCATCTCATTTCCTCCGACAGCAAGGCTAATACAATGTCATCAAATTTCAAGGTAGTTGTATTGCTACCTATTGAAATAACCATACTGTCCCATGAATCTGGTAGAGAACACAAAAAACTGATGCACTTATCTTCATCTGAGATTTTAATATCAACATATGATAGATGGCTTACCACAGTATTGGAGGAGCTCAGATGCTCTGTCAAAGAGTCTCCATCCTTCATCCTCAGGTTATACAGCTTTTTCCACAGAAACAATTTATTCACCAGAGAATCAGATTGGTACAAAGTCCCTAGCTTTTTCCACAAGGTCTTCATCGTAGCTTCCCCAGATACATTCAACAATAATGAATCTGAGACACACAACCATATTGTGCTCTTTGCCTTTCGATCCAGCTTCTTCCAGTCTTCATCTGACATTTCCGTTGGTTTAGTACCCATATCTACCGCGATCCACTGATATTTATCCACCAGCAGATCCTCCATCTCGAGCTTCCACAACTCAAAACTCTAACCATTAAATTTCTCGATCTCTATCTTTCTCAATTTCAACAGCCATCTGTTCAACGCAAGAATCAAATTCCGTGCGTATCTCCCATCACCGTGTTCACCCCCAGCTTCCGAGAAAACCCTCGTAAAGCAGCAAAGGCGCTCTCTTTGAAGCCGAAAATTTCTCTACGGTTTTATGTAGGTTTTAACCGTACGTGTCGATATCACACAAACAAACGCGTGCTTAAATAAACAATAGTTAATAATAAAACAGAAAACAAATAAACATTGTTAAGAGGACTTTCCTTTATCCAAAAAATATCACTAAACTATCGCCATCATTTTCCTTTTTAATGTTACAAACACATATATATAAAGGTTGGTTATTAAATAAACTTTAACCATTAACTTGATTAGAAACTATAGCCATAGTTCCCTGACCTTGGGACGACAAAAGCATTGTGGGGTCGAAAACCATTGCGGCTCGAAACTACAAAACCCATTCACAAAACCATGGGCAAGTCTACCCACTGGAAAATAAGGCCCAAAATTTTTTTCCCGAGGTGTTGCCCCCACTTTCACCCCTCTGCTGCGCCCAACACAACGTACAGAGGAGGATATCACCCCCCCTGTGACCCCCCCTCACATGACTAGTCATGGAAAGAATATAACACACACAACAAGTCCATGGGCCCACAATATAATCCTAGCCGAACTAACAATAACAATGTAAGGGCATAACAATAACAACATTAGGGTTACAGGGGTACAACACTAACAATAATGGGGCTACATTAATAACAATAAGGGACTAAACCAGTAATATAGAGAACTAACATTCGGAGGTTAAGGTTTTCCAACAAACCCCTATACTACTGGCCCTTTTGGCAGTGACCTGATTGCGTAGGCCAAAGTCTCACCCGAAGCAATATGGGAGGGTGCTGGAACTAGGTTTCTGCACCACGAGAGAGAGAGTGGGTAAGTCAAGCAGATTTGCGTACCCAACTTATCAAACTCACAATTAACAGATCTAGTTACGGATTTATACAACATAGCACAGTTCTAATAATTACCTTTGCATCCACGTGTGAAATACCAATCTATCAACACAACAACTATAATCACAACAATTAACATATCATAGATTCATACAACGGAAACAAAGATACTTTCACAGCTATCAAACAGATACCTTCGCAGCTAAATCATACAACCCAAGTTCACATAAATCATCTCAAAACAGATCCAAATAACATCATATATCAACAGTACTTGGCATATATTTATCAATACCAATATCTTCTTACAATCCCAAAATACCTCCTGCGCACACAGCCAGCAGCGTCCGCACACAGTAGGACTAAGGAGCTCTGCGCACACAGCTAGTAGGAGTCCTTCCCTAATAACCCAACCACAGATCTAACAATTTGTGCTTAACATCAAGCTCTATTCTCTTTTGCCTTAGACTTAACAAGGTTCATATATTTATACCGATTTAGACTATGCATCCAATGATCGGCAAACCGTAGTTTTCGGACCCTTGGTCTACCCATGACCCATTACAATGCCTTCGAGGCTTTGACCCACCCAAAAACCCCTGTGCTAGTTTAAATAATACAAAAATATACAAAAGTGGACAAAATTTGCAGCTTTTTAGGAGACCCTGTTCCAACACACAAGAAAACAATAGTTTTCTCTATGAAACGACCTAATAGTTTCGTAGCGAATATGTCAGAGGCATAACAAATTTTGCTACGAAAATCCATTTTTTAACTTGTCTTGTCAGATTTGCATGAGATTTCATTTTATGATTAGAGGAGTTATGGTGGAGGTCATTCAAATTTGTTATGATACATTCAAATGTACATAGTTGTGTTTTGATGTCATCATTACCTTTTTTGGCTTGTATATGTCATGATTGAAGCTTCAGTTGTCAATTAAACCATAAAACCTTACCTCAATTAGCCTTTTGTCATATTGTGCTTTATGCTTGCATGTCAGCCGATTTCTGCAGAGCTACATCATCGAATTCTACAGGTGTCATCAAGCAAGAGAGGCTGTGAAGACTATAAGACATCTATGGCTACAAGAAGAAAAATAAATAAGGGTGGCCATTGTCACAGTTATGAGCCCATGGACATGAATTTAATTTGAAGACCCTACTTCCATGGAGGTTTTCAGAAGAACTGGTTGCTTGCAATTCAATCAGAGGTTGCAGGGCTTTCATTTACAGGTTTCAAAATATTTTTTCCACTAACTTCACAAGAACAGCTTCAAAGGTTGGAATTTTTAACCTTACAGTGACACCAAAGAGCATCTCATCAGCTACAGGAATTCCTAGAGAAGGTGAACAATGGTTTAAAAGTATCAAATTCACAATGCAGGATTGCAAAGAGTTCATCAAGCAAGAACATAGTGAAATTGATTTGACAAATTCTATCCCTAGGAGTTTCATGAAGGAGAAGTATGCAAAGTTGTTGATGGTCATTTTGAAGTAATTTACCTGTGAAGGAAGGTTTCACATGGTCTACTCCTACCATCTCAGACTTCTTCTGCATTTTGTGGGTAAGAGGTCACTTGACTTGCCTTTTTATTTATACAGAAGTCTAGGGAAAATGTTAGATAAGGTTCAAATCAAGATAGAGGGCAATGAAACTTCTCTTTTTCATCATAGTTTGATTAGCTACAAGAATTCTGAACCTTACAGTGACAACAGAGAGCATCTCATCAGCTACAATAATTCCTAGAGGAGGTGAACATTGGTTTAAAGGTATCAAATTCACAATGCAGGATTACAAAGAGTTCATCAAGCAAGAACACATTTAAATTAATTTTACAAATGCTATCCCCATGAGTTTCATGAAGGAGAATTATGAAAAGCTGTTGATGGTCATTAAGAAGTACTTTACCTATGAAGGAAGGTTTCACATTGTCTACTCCTATCATCTCAGACTTCTGCATTTTGTGGGTAAGAGGTCACTTGACTTGCCCTTTTATTTATACAGAAGCCTAGGGAAAATTTTAGATAAGGTTCAAATCAAGACATAGGGCAATGAAAATTCTCTTTTTCATCATGGTCTGATTAAGCTGTTAGTCTTAGAGTAATTGAGGAGGTTAGACAGAGATTGGACTTCCTTCTTGTTCATGTGTGGCTATGAAATTGATGTGTTTACTCCTAAGAACGCCTCCAAACCTATAACTACTTCATCACCAACTGTGGCAGAGGAAGTTTAAGAAGAAAACAGAACATCTCCTCCAGAACCAATGAACATGGAAGCAGATCCTTTGTAGGAGACTGACACACCTCAAACAACACCTGCAAAATAGAAGGAGACAATCAGCAAACAAGGCAACAAGAGAGTCACTAGAAGACAGACATTAGCTAAATGAAATTTAGAGGATATCCTGCATGCAATTTACATTGAAAAGTCACCCATTGTGCAAGCTGAAGACATTAAATATGGAGGAAGAAAGCTGAAGAAATGTAGGACTACTAAAAAACTGGATTTTGCAGGTGATGATGCTGATTTCATTTTTCAACCTAGGAAACCAATGACCAAACATGCAAGGAAGGTCATGGAAAGCAAAGAGACTGAAAAAATCAATGAAGCTGCCCAACCAACAAGCATCATAGATTTGTCTTCACCAAAAAAGGAGGAACTGGTTATCAAGCAAAGAAAGGGTAAAGATAAAATGATTGAAAAATCAGAAAATGAAACCCTCAATGAGAATTTGAAGGAGGCAGGTAAAGAGATATCAGTTTTGAATATGGAGGCAAAGAAACACAGAGCTGATAAGGTTCAATTTGAACAAATGAGGAAAATATGGGAAGAACAAGTCACAAGTGTTTCAAAAACCGTGGAAAATATAGAAAAGTTGATAAAATGGACCTAGCCACTAAGAGGAGAAGTTAAACACATCAAATGGATAAACATGCACTTACAATCTAAAAACAAAGAATTAAGATACCAAGTGGAAGATCTTCAAGAGAAGCTATATTTAATTCAAGTGGAGTTAGAAAAGAAAGGGTTGAAGATGAAAGTGGTAGAAGAGCCCATTAGCCAACTGATTGTGAATGAAGAAGAAATGTGAAAAGAATGAAAATTTGAGATGGAATATTCTTGAAGAGGTTCATAACATGTAGAGAACCTAAATTTTTCATTTGGATAACAAATTTTGAAGACAATCTTGAAAATAGAAATTTGTAGTTTTTTGGACAGTTTTGTAGCGTACCTCGGGCTTGAGGCTAGAAATACGCTACGAAAATTTCTGTAGGTGCATTTTTTCCTCGAAACTCAATTTTGTCAAGTTTTATGAAGGGATATTGACTATTTTCAAGGTGTCTTGGCATAATAAAGGTTTTGGAATAGGAAAGGAGTCAAAGAGATAGATGGAAAAGCCATTTTTCATACGATACTAAAACTCGCTACGAAACTGGCTAAACTACCCTGTTTTCGTAGCGAGGAGATTTTTGAAGAATTTTGAGCATGTCAACAGCACATTAGCCAGTTGGAGACCTCTAGCATGGCAATATGACACATCAACAGAGAATAATTTCTCAAAAGGGGTGCCACACAGCCAGCTCATCAGTCAAAACAACGTTTAAAGTGAAGGTCATCCATCCCTAAAAAGCAGGATTATGTTCCACAGATCTAGGGGTGTTTTGAAGATGTAAAGTGGTGGTGAATTATGGTGATTTGTCCTTCGAGCATGTGACATTCATTATGTAACCATTATTTAACTGTTTCATTGATAGGGTAAATGAATGTAATAAATAGGAGATAGAGTCCTATTAGGAGTTTTTTTTCTTTAAAGGAAATTTGTCATTTTTATGTTTCAAGTTAGTGGTTTTAATTATGATAGGTGTGAGAGTAGAATTCGAAGATCTAGCCAGCTGGGCAGATCATCTAGATTGTAAATAATGTCTATTTATAGACTAAACATCAAAGAGCAAGGGGTTGGAGAATATTGCACCAAATTTTTGCTTGTATGTTTTATCCTTTATCGATAATATACAGTGGCATTCTACTTCCAGACCTAAGATTATCATGAGGTTTTTGATGTGTTATTTCTTTGTAACTTTATGTATCATTACTTGCAGTGGATGTTATCTCTAATTATTTAGAATTCATAATATTATGCTCTGACTTCCTTTAGGGGTGAAATCACTGTGTTTTCCCATGTTATGTTTATGAATTATCTTTGTTAAAAACCTCTATCTGCCTCATCATCCATGTGAAGAACCACTGTCACTAAAACTACTGATGTTGACTCCATAGCCCAATGGTAGAAAGCCTGCATTTTTCAACCTACAATGATACAAAACCAAGTCACATTTCATAGAGTTAGCCATCTAGTATTATATTTATTCAAAATCATAAACCTCCCTTTGAGAGAGCCCTCTAAAACTGAAGAGGCTAATATTCAATTAGAAGTGGTTTGAAAGAGTTACATTGAGTTGATAGATGGGGAGCCAATCAAGATCAATTTGGTGATAATAGTGCAGTTTCCTCTGGCCTTGATATAGTGGCATATTTTTGTGGTCCTGTCTTCCTTGTGTCCTTGTATGAGGTGGTTTTTCTTTCTCTACTTTTAAAATCATATCCCCAAAGAATGTCTTCCTTCCCAAATCTGCACTTTTCTTTTCCTTTTTACGACCCATCTTTCCTGTAGTTAGTTAGAGTGGGGTTTGTTTTGGTTTCTCTACTATCATAAATGCACACATGGACCCTATTTGTATCAATACTGACTGTGAGTACATTATTTCTACAGTGGTGAGTTCGCTCAAGTATGTTAGAGAGATGTGCAGGTTCTTTCCACTCGTCTTACCGCCCAACAACTATATAGCCAAATGCACGTTCTAAAACAAAAAACCCAAAACCCACACTTCTAGGTGCCCCAATGTAGAAATGGTGAGCCCACTCAGGCATGTTAGAGTGATGTACATGTTCTTACCTCTCATCTTACCACCCAGAAATTGTTGACTAAGAACACCCTATCATCAAACAAACAATTATGGTTGATTGTGTCATCACTACCATCCCCGGAAACGACACAAAAATTTTCAACTATTTTAATCACTGTTAATTGACTAAGGTAGTACACATAAATTATCAATCTAGGGACATATTTTATTTCAATGACAGTTGCACTGTCTATGTTGATACATCATACCAGAAGCAGAAATAGAACAAGAAGAAATTGTTTCTGAACCAGTTGCTGAAAATTAACACTTATGCAGGAATAAAAGATCTACAAGAATGTAATAACACTTCAAGTAAATCGGTATATAGCACACCACATGATAACTACACCAGCTATTATTTCTAATTGAATCTATGCAACAGCATAATAAATACATGAACTTGAAGTAGATTGTAATATCCCCAAATTGGGATTGCTAGCAAGGAATGCCTGAAAAACGCATTTTTTAGGAATGTATGCTACAGAAACCAAGATTATCCCTTTTATCTCTTAGATATGATAATATAAGATCCAAATCCAAGAGGAAATCAGAAACCAAGTAAACTAGGTGAGATAAACAAGCCTCTCACACCTAGAATAGCTGGAAAATGCCCAATAATGGGACTGCAACAATATGTAAACAGAATTCTGGAGCTACAAAAAGCTATTCATCCATAGAATGTGTCAAGAAACACTTTAGCATCAATTTTATGTACATCAGAAAGAAGTATGATCCATTCTACCCACAAAAGATGGGGAAAAGCAGCAAATTAAGCCCTAAAAAGGTTAATTTCACACATGTGCATAAATAAAGAGGAAAATGACGGTTGGATCCCTTAGATTCGGTCATAATAGACTTACATATCAAATTTTAGCAAAAACAAATCATTCTAGCTATGTTAAACATGTATCCCACTCTCGGTATGGCCAAAAAAGGCCCAATCCACATGACTTGACTCAACTGAAATTAACTGAAGCTTATGCAGCGTGATTTTCTGAAGGTTTAGGGCACAATGTGGTATAACATCAGATATGGAGTTTATTATATCATAATATGGAAGAAAATGGAGATTAAGCTCCTTTATACATCATAGAGAATAACCCGGCAAGGGTTTCATGAGATCCACTGCATAAAAGTGTAGATCTGCAGATCTAGATCTGAAAAATGCAGCATACTGCAGCAGTAACTTACAACTTATTTCTAGAGAAATATATTACATAAACCAATAGATCTACAATAGATTCATATGTAGAAATGTCTTTATTATACATTCCCCTTGGGGATTTCAGCAATACATGAAAGAACAGGAGTAGATCTGAGTTTTAATGCAGCAGATCTGCAAAATGCTTCAAAAATTCTGAAGTAGATACAACAATGAATCAGATCTAAAACATACATGGATTGGTTGGCCAATCCATGGATCACCACAGTGCAAGGAAGACTCCTTTACACCATAGATCTCTTCTCCGACTGAATGCCGGAATACCCTGCAACTATGCAACTAGAAATAACGCAGTCCAAGAGGATAAACTGCATTTTAGACTTGAATCACAAATTGGCCTAATGCCAAGATCAAGATCTGAAGCCCAAACTTCTAATACACTCTTCCAGGAGGTTAAAAGACACACTCGCTGAGAAGAGGCACTAGTAAAATCTAGATCTGAGTAGATCTAGTCTCCACTTGTTGTAACTCACTGAAACAAGTAAATCCCAACAGGATTTACACTGTCTAAGGGAGATTGAGCTTGGCCAAATGCCTGATAGTGGAAGAGTATTACAATGCCCTCCAAGAGCTACTCAATGGAAGGAGAGAGAATCCCTAAACAGGAAATCCTCACAATTCTTTGCTAAACAGCCAAGAGAATGAGATATGTCTAAGCAGACAATATACTCTGAAAATATAATATCATCAACAACCTTCTCTTGAGCCTTCCCCTTCCTTTCATAACATGAGAGCTTTGGAAAACCCTAAACCACCTTGATGAATTATCTCCTTTCACATGAGGGCCTCCTTCTAGAACTGCGTTGTCCCTCCATGAGGTACATTGTATCTAAACAATGTTGTGATTTTCTCCTGTTGACCCAGTCAATCTCCTCAACCCTTGTTCACATGAAAGTTTATTTTATTGAAACAGCCTTGATTTTCCTCTGTTCACATTGGGCATTGATTTGTTTGGATGTTTTTAGGAGTTTTTATGTTCTCCTTTACATTTTATTCATCAATTAAGAAAATTAACACAAAATGAAATATTCCTATTAGCTTGGGCTAATTAGGAATATTACATAGATCTACTTATAGCCAATACAACAACGGTAGCACTTCACAAATATGTAGAAGAAACTACGAGATATACTAAAACTACTTTATCATTGTTGTCCCTGTTAAAGAGGAGGGCCCTTCCTCCCTAACAGGGCGCAGGAGGAGATAGAAACTAAATAATAATTAAATATGTCAACACATGTAACAAAAACAATACGATATTCTATATTATGATGAGAAAAATTACAGAGTCAAAATGATGATATTGTTCTGTGCTAACCCCCGGACCTTAGAGGTTCAAGTGCTTATATAAAAGTTACATGTCCAGAAAATGAGGAACAGATTAGTCATGAGAATCTTATGATTCTCATGCTGATCAAAATAAAATAATTATAGTTACAGATGATTCCCTCAATAGAGTCTTGACTGGGAAAATATTGATTTCAATCAAAACTGTCTAAAGTTGTTATTATAAATGACGATATATAATTACTCCTACAGCTATCGTTGGAATGTGACAACTCTAACATAACAGATTTTGAAGACATATCAGCATCTGAAAGTTGACAGTATGAAATCAACAGCGTGACTGTAATAGCAGTTTGTAACAACAGGTATGTAACAGCGTCGCAGTGTAACAACATTGTGGTCTAATAGTAGAGGTCGTGACAGCGGAGGTGTTGAGTCTTCGTGAGGTAGCAACACCACATAACAGCACACTGTAACATCATGCTCCCAACTGGTTCTATGTGCCTGTACGATCTGGGTCACTTGTGCTTAAAGTGGTATCTGAAAGAATAACAAAAGGACCAAAGGACTTCCTCCAATATTCACCCCAGTTAGCCACAAAAAGGAAACAATACATCAGAATAATTAATGAGAACGGCAAGATAATAAACACGGTAAAGTTACATTGTTTTATAATAAGGTAAAAGGAAAAAGGAAAAGATAGTCCCAGGGTTAGAGATCAAAAGGGTCGAAATGAGGGAAGAAAACATAAGAAATGAGTACAAAAATGATACCCAATATCAAGTTTTTAGGAGTGATCAAAGATTTGGTAATTTATCTTACCCAACTTCCCATGAAAAGTATACTGATGGACATAGTGGTTGCAGACATACCATCTAGATTTGGAATGCTACTTTGGAGATCTTGGTCCAAAAATTTGGGAGGCACTCTTCAAATGGGTATGACATACGCCACTATCCCAGTCTTTGGAGGAGAATTCAGAAGA
Organism: Pinus albicaulis; assembly: GCA_034641835.2. Classification (NCBI taxonomy): domain Eukaryota; kingdom Viridiplantae; phylum Streptophyta; class Pinopsida; order Pinales; family Pinaceae; genus Pinus; species Pinus albicaulis. Next base: position 24,889,099 of record CM076581.1, on the reverse strand, counting down.
TTGTATAGGGAAACACAAATGGATTATACTATAAGTGATCAAAAAAATCCCTCAAATCATCCTATATATGCAGAAGAGAAGGAGTTGGGGTCATCCATATTACACCTTCCTGCTAATGACAACAATTTTTAGCCTGAAATTAAAAAGAAAACAGAATTCGCAGGTCATAAATGAGCAGAATTTAGAAGCAGGGCAGATCTGGAAATTATATTTTGATGGAGCCTCATCATGAGAAGGATCAAGGGCTGGTGTAGTTCTTATTTCTCCCACTCAGCAAGTAGTTACTATCACACAAATTAGAATTTCTCACTACCAATAACATTGCTGAGTATGAAGCACTTATTTTGGGTATGAAAGAAGCAAAAGATTTTGGAGTTGAATAGTTGATTGTTTTTGGTGATTCGGAGTTGGTGGTATAGCAGGTGAGAGATAATTATCAAGTAAAAAAATAAAAATTGAAGAATTACAGAAATTAGTGTGGGATTTAATTGAACGTTATTTTTCAGTGTTCAATTTTAATTTTGTGTCCAGAGAATAAAATGAAATGGCAGATTCATTGGCCATAACTGCTAGTAATTTTAAGGTTCCTCTTGATGTTAAAGAAACATATGTTGTTCAGATTAAAATAGACCTTCCATTCTTGACAATATCAAATACTAGCAAGTATTTGAAGATGATAAAGAAATTCAAAAATAATTGGAATGTGTAGAGGAATTTTCAGACATTTAGATTGATAATGAGAAGGACACAGTTGAAAGTCAGAACAACAAGCCATTTAAAAAGACTATAGTTGGGAAAGAAATTATTGATCTAAAAATAAACTTCATTCCTAAGGGCTTGGTTCCTTTAGAGAGGTTGTTTGACAATAATGATGTCTCTATAAATCCTGATAGTAAAATAGACGGAGAGAGTATAATTGACTACAATATTGGTACAAAAAATCAGCCTAGATATGTTAAAGTTTCTAAATTTCTTCCTCAAGAAACTAGAACTAAATATGTCAAGTTGTTGAAGCAATATGCACACATTTTTTAATGGTCCTATAATGATTTGAAGAAATATGACAAAAGTATAATGGAAAAAAAAATTACTCTTAAATCATAAGCAAGCCTGTGGAGCAGAAGATAAGACATATTAATCCTATGTTGCTCCCTATTATTGAAAAGGAAATCAGAAAAATGTGGGAAGCCAAAATAATTCTACCTTTAATATTTTCCAATTGGGTAGCTAATATAGTTTGGGTTCGAAAGAATAATGGCGAGATTAGAATTTGTGTTTATTTTCACAATTTGAACCAGTGTTCACTAAAGGATAATTATCCTTTACCCAAAATGGACCATATTTTGCAGCAGGTAGTAGGCTTCAAGAGGCTATCAATGATATATGGTTTTTCAGGTACAATCAAATCTCAGTTGATAAACAAGACAGGGAGAAAACAACTTTCACTACACCCTAGGTATATTTTATCTACAATAAGATGACTTTATGTTTAATGAATGCAGGTGCAACATTTCAACGGGAAATGGATATTTCCTTTACAGGGGAAAAGGACAGATTTGTAGTCATTTAATTGGATGACATAACAGTCTTTCCAAAATCTGATGAGGATCATTTAAAAAATTTGCAGCAAGTGTTTAATAAATGCAAAAAATTTGGTTTGTCTTTAAACCCAAATAAATCATGCTTTGATTTCCAAGAAGGAAAACTATTGGGGCATATAGTGATAGAAAATGGTATAAAATTGGTTTACCCAAAAATAAGAAACAGTTACAGTCATTTTTGGGTAAAATTAATTTTCTAAGGCGTTTTGTTCTGAACTTTGCAAAACTAATTAAACATAAATGTCTTGTTGAAGAAAGATGCAGAGTTCAAATGGCAAGATGAGTCAAAAAATTCTTTCATAGCAATCAAATATGCCTTGACTGAAGTCCTAGTGTTAATCAGCCCTGATTTTGGGAAGGATTTTCTTACTTTTTCATATGCTTCTGAGGAAACTATTGTGGCAGTTTTACTTGAAAAGAACAAAGAAGGCTTGGAGAGTCCTATTTCTTTTTTAGTCATGCATTAATAGATGATGATTTAAAGTACAACTTAATTGAAAAACATGCATATGCATTGGTAAAGGCTTTAAATTCTTTTCGAGTTTATGTTCTTCATTAAAAAGTCACTACTTTTGTGCCAAATATTGTTGTTAAGGATGTATTATTGCATCCAGATACAAATGGCAAGAGGGGAATATGGTTAACAAAGATTCTATAATTTGACATTGAAATCAGACCTACTAAAATGATAAAGGGATAGGGCTTAGCCCGCTTGATGGCAGAATCAAATTAAAAAACTCTAAATCTGAACATGGAGGTACCTGAAGAAACAGATAAAGAAGGTATATCTGATTATCCTGAAATAATTTATTCCAACTGGTATAAGGATATAGTGTAATTTTTATTTTATTTCAGTTGTCCCCTAGAAATGGAAAAATCAAAGGGAAGAGCATTTAAATTGAAGTTGGTTAAGTATTTCATAATGGAAAAAAATATTTATTGGAAAGACCCTGTAGGACTTTTGTTCATATGTGTATATAAATTTGATTCACAGAAAGTTATGTCAGAGATACATGCAGGGGTGTGCGGTGGGCATCTATACTGGAAAGCCACCACAAATAAAATTATAAGGGCTAGCTATTATTGGCCAACTCTTTTCTCTGATTTTTTTTCTAAAATAAGAGCTTTTACTGAGTGTCAAAAGTTTGTCGATAAGCAGAAGCTACTTCCACTACCTCTCATTCCCATTTTATAAGACGCTTCTTTCTAGATGTGGGGGCTAGACTTCATTGCTAAGATTCATCCGCCATCATCAGGACAACACAGGTGGATTCTTATTGCCACGGACTATTTTACCAAGTGGATTGATGCCATTCTAACCAGAAACGCCACTGACATAGTAATAGTTAAATGTTTGTTGGAAAATATTATGTCTAGATTTGGTTACCCTCAAAAGTTGGTGACCGAATATGAAATGGATTTTAAATCTTCCAAGATGAACCATTTATGTCATAAATATAATATTTATTTGACTCATTCTACACCTTACTACCCCCAAGGTAATGGGTTATCTGAATCATCGAACAAAATCCTGGTAAGAATCATTAAGAAAACAAAATAAATTGGGGCACTCAGCTCGTTCGTGCTCTTTGGGTAGACAGGGTGAGTAGCAAGAGATCAATTGGAGTTTCTCCCTTTCAAATTGTTTATGGTAATAATGTTGTAATGCCATTACAGTTGGCTCTTCCTGTTATGAAGTTTTTACAACATGAATCTGATGATTCAAATATCATTCAGAGAAGGATGCTACAACTTATAGAAGCTCATCAAATCCAAGAATACCTGATGGAAAAAGCATAGAAATACAAAGCCAAAGTAAAATTTGTTTTTGACAAAAGGTCAAACCAACAGGTATTTCAAGAAAATGATTTGGTATTGCACTGGGATGTAAGAAGAGAAGACCATGGAAAGCATGGTAAGTTTGATAACTTGTGGTTCGGGCTGTTAGTACCCTATAAATTATAGGATCTCAAGGTGATTGGATACTTCATATTTCTAGAAAATGTTTCATTATTGAAAGTCTTTTGAAAATTCAAATGATTTAAAATAAAAATAAAAATAGGAAAAGAAAGAAACGAGGGTATAAAAATAGAGAAAAAAAATAGGAAAAAGGAAACAAAGAAAGAAAAACCCCGAAGAAAAAGAAATAAAACTGAAAGTTCTGCAAGTTCAAATGCCACTACTCATTAGATAAGTTTGTCCAGTCATACGGTTTAATCATGATTGGACAGTTTTCAATTTCTAATGATAGGTTAGAAAATAAATATTTTCCAAGCTGTTTAATCTTGGCTTATCAGTAGATAGGTAGAAAATGATTTTGGTTCAACAACTTAATCTGAACCAATAGGAGAAATAAGAGATAGGGTTTAGGTTAGAATTTGAAAAGAAAAGTGTTTCAGGGTCTTCAATCTAAATGCACCCTAGAAAAGAAGAAAAAATGTTAGAGGATTAGTTTGGGTAGGTAGATATGCTAAGGAGGAAAATTGACGGAAGATATGAAATTTATTCTTTAAGGTACAACATCAAAATTGTATCTTCCCAGGCTACGAGAATAAATTCAAAGAATATGGCGTTTACACTCAAAAAAGTAGAAAGGGAGTTATGTTTTAAAGAGTTTTGGATTTCAAAATCATATTGAGGCATACCGTATGACTAAATTTTATCCTAAGTCCTATGCAAGTCCTGCCAAGTCCCTGAATCGCAATTTTCATCGGCATGCCGCAGATATTCCTTTCCAATCCATTTCCATCTCACAAATCCCCCGATGTGATATCAAGTGGGATCCCTTTCCCCAGCACCCATCGAAATCGGAAACTTCTATGTTTATCCATAAGTTGCCGCGGGTTAAACTTTGGCTGTTGCTATGCAATATCGGTAGGACCCGTTGTCACCGTCACCTCCGCCCAGCACAAGTCGTACTTCGAAAATCTCACCAATTATATTCGTTGTTCATATGTCAAACCTGCAATCTGCAATGTGCAGGTGGCCCCACCTTCCCAGCCATGTCACCTTCCATTCCCAACGCAATTTGCACTTCGCAAATCTCACCACTTACCTCCATTGTTCATATGTAAAACATGTGATCTGCAATGTGCGGGCGCCCCCACCTTCCCATCCATGTCACCTTCCATTCCCACTGCACTTCGCACTATACAAATATTAACACTTTACTCCGTTGTTCATATGTAAAACCTGTGATTTGCAATGTGCGGGCGGCCCCACCTTCCCAGCCACGTTACCTTCCATTACCTCTGCACTTAGCACTGCACAAATCTTAACACTTACCTCCGATGTTCATATGTAAAACCTGCGATCTCTGATGTGCGAGCAGTCCCACCTTTCCCGCCACGTCACCTTCCACTCCCCAACCACACATCACACTTTCCAAATCCTAAATATTTACACTCCATTCCTATTAAAATAGTTACCCAACCTGCGATTTGCAATATGATTCGGGTCCCACCGCCTTACCACATTAAATGACGTCCACCTTATCTGCCATCTGCACTCACCCCTACACATCAGATGGCTCACAATGCTTTTTAGCCCCCCCTCAGCTGCCGAACATTAACAAAGGAGGGGGGGGGGGTCTGAAATGGGCAGTATCTCGTACCACTGTCCTGCTACATGGAGCACCCATAGTACTTCGCACCCCCCCCCTCGCTCCATTACCACTCACCACTCATGCGCCCCTCCGAAAAGTGGTTTCTACCACTGTCAAAACCGCCGCGCTCATTCAATTCCCAATTTATCGTTAACGTCACATCTTCTCTCGCCTGTTCCCTCCATCCAATCACATCTCCTCTCGCCAGTAGCCCATTGCGCCATAAATGGTCAGGTCGTTATCCAATGGACCCATGCCAATCTCCATGGTCGCTGAATCATGGTGATAAATCTCAAATACGACATAACAATAGAGTTTACTCTACTGATTACCGTCGAAATTGGGGCATATTTTCAAATTCGCAGTTGAAGCACAGAGAGCCACAGTTGAAGAAAAGGGTCGCACTTATTCAAGGATAAATCATCAATTCCCCACAGTTTCAATCTAGGTTATGTTGTAACTCTTCTCCTTCTTTCCTTTTAATTCCCCTCCCCCCCGCCCCACGCCCTAAATTCTCTTCTGTGGCCATTTCCCTTTCTCTGTTCCCCCTTTTTCATCCCATTCTTCATTGCAGATTGAGCACTAATTTATAGAAGATAAAGTATGCCTCCCGAGAAATATGAGGAGCCCTTTAACCCCACGATCTACCCTCGGGTAGATTTAGAACACATACCCCTTGCTGAAAAAGATTACAAGATGCACGAGACAGAGTCTGACTTCGACTTGTTTAATGTCTACTGTTGCCTTCAGGATAAATTCCTGGAAGAAGTAGATGATATATGCCTCTGGAAAACCAATTTTCCTTATTAAATTTTTCCCAAAACCCATAGCTTCCCGGAGATAATCAGAAAATTCCAATCATGATATGACATTAACCAGAGAGCCATAGTTAACCCTGCAAGAGAAACCTTATTTTGCATCAATGCCCCATCCATTCAAGAGATGATGAAAGCCCCCATTGTTGAGAACGCTATCCCTTTTACATATGAGGCCCTTGTAGATCTATACCAAGAGCTAGATTCCACCAGCAAGGCCAAAACCTTATAATCAGTCATGGCCACCAGTACACCAAAGCCTGCCCAAAATCCTCCATATCCATCATCCATTTTTCCTGATAGGACCAAGCACATCATCATTTTTTTATCTTAGTTATTGGGGTACTACAATGATCAGTGGGTAGATGAAGCCATGATTAGTTTCTTATCTATCATCTCCTCGGATGCTAAGCCCACTCTTATGTTCAATTACGCTCAGTTTCTAGCTGATGCTATCCATGATTAGTTCATGAAATTCCAGACATAAGAGCTATTAAAATACACCTCTGTGATGGTGTACATGTTTGCTTGTTAATCCAACAAGTTATAATTTGATATGATGAAGCAGAGTGCTGACTCTCAATCCCAATCTATAATTTTTTGGACAAATTTATTGATGAAGGAGCAGAAAATATATTCCTACAAGAGTTTTGTAGACCTATTTGTTCATCCTACAATCATTGCACTCAATAGTACCACATGTTAGGGTCCTATAATAATAGGGTTCATAAAATTTTGAATTGACTTTGATAAGTCTTGTAAATATGTACGCACCTTGCTTTCTGCAAGTTGTTTTCCCATATTTTGAAAAAATCAAAAATAATAAAAAAATCAAAAAGAGGGTAAAAGTCCTAAAAGAAAGATCAAAGGACTTAGAAAAATATATACCCCAAAAGAAAAAAGTTATAAATAAAACATGAAAGTGAGCAAGTCCAAATTCCACTACTTTTACTTTTACTACAAAGAATAATGATTATGTGCAGAGTGTCAATAAATGCCATAATCCATGATCAGTTAAACAGTTTAATCTTAACTTTTCATGTTTCAATTTCATGTTTTAGATAGTGAAAAAAAGATTTTTCAAACAGTTTAAACTTGACAAATCAGTAGATAGATAGAGAATAATGAGGTGCTTGATAGTTTAATCTGAGCCCTTGGATGAAATAAGGTAGATCTAGATAGTTTTATGCTTTGAAAGAAAACTTTTAAGGTTGCAAGCCTAAATGCACCTACAAAATGAAGAAAAAATGTTACAAATAGAAGTTGGGTAGGTAGAAAGCAGTGGATCAATCATGTAAATAATACATCATCGAGAAAAATCACTAATTTCCCCTCCCCTATGAGTATTCAATATTCTAAGCTATCAGTCAAACAAGCTTAGAGAATTTCTCTGACTTTTGTTGGGACCGGACCCAAGGCTCTATGACTGGTTAGTTAAAAATATTGAGTTCTTACCTTAAACCCTCATTCATTAACATTTACCCTTCATTCATACATTAAAACACATTTTTCCTAAGTAAATACACATTCTTACTTAATAAAATTGTAATCCTAAAAATAATTAACTTCATCCCTTCATAAGCATTCATAAAAACCCACAAAATCAAATTTATCCTAAGTATTACTGAAAGAAATATAAAGATGAGCAATGTTTATTTTATACTATACTTAGAGATAATATGTATTTTTTTTTATTACACTACCCTTTCATATTAACCTTTAACATACTTCTATTAAATCCCTAAGAAATACCCTCCCATACTTATTAATTCCTTATATATAAATACCCCAAAAAACCCACTATTATAAAGTTTTGACCAAAGTCTATTATCCCATGTGCGCAAATAAAAACCCCAAGTTATAAACCCTTTGGTCTAAAAATTGTCATTATTTATGTATCCCACCCCTATGGTTTGAAAACTGTAAAAGGTTTTAAAAACTATATAATATATATTAACCACTCTGCATATGTTTTCTTAAAACAATTCGCAAAGGTTTTAAATAAGAAACATTAACCCACCTATACCATTATTAAAAAAAATTATATATGTTTTAAACCATATAACCCTCGCCACATATTAAACCCTTACGCCTATGCAAAAGCCCAGTCCCACCATTCTATTTTCAATACAACTTTCGAAGCAATCTCATCCCTTCACTTTAAACTTCTAGATATGACGAACAGAACATGATATCGCATAGAAAAGATGCAAGATAGCTCGGAAGCCAAATCCACATGAAATGGGTGGTTTCACCTATTTCTCCCTCCTCCACGTGGCCTTCCCTCATTCGATCGTGTTCGATGAGGTTAAAACAGCTTACCACCTGAAGCCTACACGATAACCACTCGCGGTTTTCATCCATTGCATTCTGAAACCGTCCTCCTGTTGGACAAGACCTGCATTTAATGCAATTGATATGTTTTGATAAAACCTTTGGTAAAGCTTTTATTCATTTCTTTTGCGTGTTTAACCACTGTTTCGCTTTCCCCGACTGTGTAAACCTGTTATAGCCTATTTTAGCCATTTTTATGCCAAAAACCTTCTGAATTCACCAAATAAACCCGTGAAGACAGTGGAGGAGTTGCACCTTGCTCCAGATGAGCCGCTGAAGATATCAATTCGACCAGAAGCTATAAAAACCTCTTGAAAGTCGATACCTGCATCAAAACAGGTATTTTTCTTAGAATTAAACCTACAACCAAATTGAAAAAACCTTTTTAAAGAAAGAGAATCATTTCAAAGTTTAGAAATCAATTAATCCAATTGCCAAAAAGTCCCAAAAACAGGCCAAACTTTGGCAAAATTTTCCCAGAAACCCTAGTTGTCTGCTACGCGGTATTTTCAAAGAAATTTATCAGTATTTCATAGTTTAATGATCAATTTCAAGCTCTAAAAGGCCAGAAATCCTCTGCATGTGCCCTAATATTCTTTAAATCCTTTTTCAACAGAGTTTTAGCCCATTGTTCAGTAAAAAAACTCAAAAAACCCTTGTTTTCTGTTTTATACCAGTTTTTAAAGCCTCCGAACTTATTTGAGAAACCTAATTGAGCATAAAATCCAAAAAGAGACTCTATCAGGATGCCTAAAAAAAAGAGTGTAAGCAAGCCTGAAGGTTCTAAAACGCCTAAATCTACTCCTACCATGACTCCAACTACTGGAATTGTAGTCAATCCATTACAACCCCCAAGTGTTGATATTGAACATATTCCCCTAGTTGATATTGACTACAAGATAGCTGATCCCATAGTTTAATTTAATTTGTTAGCTATCCACAACTAGTGTTTTGAAAAATATTTAGATGATCATGAAGAATTTCATATTTGGGAATCCAATCTGCCCAAATATGTAGTCCCTCTCACTCACTCTTGTCAATAAATTATCAGATTATGTCTGCTGCGCAGCTTAACGGGAGGGCGATTATTAAATTAATATAGTTGTGATATATGTATGTTCCAGCCTGCGGAACTCGCCACATCAACAAGACACTAATGGCATAAAAGGGATTGGAATTCCTCCAGATTTACAGTCAGCGGATATAAAAGGCACATTTACACATATGCAGTAGTTACACCACAGTAGAGGACATAAGAGCAAACAGATCCGAAAGAAGATAAAACACAGTCACAGAAAAGACAAAGACAGCCAAAGAAAAGACAAATGCGTACCAATTCAAAAGACCAAATGAGTTGAGCTGGAGTTCTCATTTAAATTTGAATGTAAATGTTTTATTTAAATTTTTTATTGTTTGTGATGCATTGGCAAGTCTCCGAGAGAAAACAAACTCCCACTGTAATGTTAAAATTGACACCTACAGTTATAATTTCTGAGTAAGCTGATAAAAGGAGTGAGAAGGCAGAAGGTAAAGAGACATGACTTTCCATTTCGAATTCCAAGCAGAATACAAACAGTCATGTGAGGAAATCTATAAATAATATCATCTTGATATGCAGAGTGAGTTTTTTTTTTTAAATGAAGAGAGAGTAAATCGAGAGAAGGCAGAATATAGAAGAGTAAGACAGAGAAGATTAAGAAAAGCATAACAGAAGGAGAAGCTACAGAACAGAGCTGATATCTGAGGTAAATCAGCAAACTTTCAATTTGATAAATTGAGGAAGTTGGAGCTTCCCTATCAAGTTGCAGCTTGATAGTCATCAGTTGTAGTTGACTGAGGTTGGAGCCTCCTGTAGGTTGGTGCCTGCAGAAAACTGAAGGGAGTTGGTGCTTCCTTGCAAGTTGTAGCTTGCAGAATTGAGGTAGGAGCCTCCTGTAGGTTGGTGCCTGCGGAAAAACAGTGGTGAGAGGGAGTTGGAGCTTGCCTTTGCATCACAACAATAATAAGATGTGGTTTTCTCCCTTTATGGGTTTCCACTTATATCTGGTGTCTCTGTGCATGATATTTATGTATTGATCTGATATGTATCATTTGCTTAATACCTGTTGCTCTCAAATTAAGTCTACTGCTCTATTAAACTAATACTTTTAGATTACATTCTAAGATTACTCTCACATTAAATAGAGTTTGAAATGAAGGTGTAAATAATTTTATTGAAAATTTTAAAAGATCAGGAATGTATTAAACTGATTCACCCCCCCCCCCTCTCAGTTTAATTAAATATTCAACAGTCACCAGTACTAAATTCCTGAACAAAGAGCTATTGTGAATTCCAGTAAAGAAGTCTTATTTACCATAACTGCAGAGTCAATAAACAAAATATTGCAGCTTCAATCAGACCATCAAGCAGTACCTTTGTCTATTGAGTCTCTCACTAAACTATACATTGGCCTAGATTTCCCTAAAAGGTTTATGATTTTTCAGAATTTCATGCCTCTGCATGTTGAAATTCCCAAATTAAACCCTCCATATTCAACTTCCAAATTCCCTGAAAGTTCAAGGCATGTAATCTCCATGCTTTCTTTCATACTAGGGTATTTCACTGATGAGCACACTGATGAGTCTATCTTGGGATTTTTTTCCACCTTTTCTCCAGGTCAACCACCTTCAGTTATCTTTGACTATGCTATTTTTATTGCTGATAGTATTCACTCTCAATTGACTAATTTACAACTGGAAGGAGTATTCAGATATACCTCCTATATTTTCCACATGTTTCTTTTCTTCCAATCAGAGAGCTTTCCAATTTCACTTCAAAAGTTGGATATAGAAGTAAAACCTATATCATTTATCTTCTGGACATCCATACTCAGAAAAGAAGGTACAGAGTTCAGTTATTCAGATTTTGCAGATTTGTTTGTACATCCAGTGACCACCATGTTGACTAAAACATAGCAGCCTACAATAAGTGAGGAAATGAAGAAAATATTGCAGTTATCATAACAAAGCAAAGTAGGTGATTGGTATTTGTATGAGAAATTCACTGAAATCAGAGTTTTTAGTTCTAACTTGTTGCCTTACAAGTTACCCAATAATCCATCAATGAGGATCTTTGCCTTGGAGTACATCAGGCAGATCCTAAATTCTGATTCAATTAATTTCATGGCAGCCAAAAAGAAGACCCAATTCAAACTCAAAAATCAAATTGGGCCTTTCCTATGTAATCACAGAGATGCAGAAAAGGACGCAGCAAGTCAACTACTAGAATATAAATTAGAAGAAAGTTTCCCATGGAATTATGATCCACAAGGGATCTTAAGTAAACTACGGGTAAAATATAAATTGACACCCTTTATCCATGAATCAAAGCCAGAAATAGAGAAGTTTTCTAATCAAATTGAGTGGGTTGAAAACATTTTAATAGAGGCAGTAAACCAAAGGAATACTAGTCACACTTTGGAAATTTCCAAACAGCTAGAGACATCCACTAAGAGAATCAGAGGAGAAGAATATTATACTGCAGAGACTACAACAGAAACAAAGTTTAAGATCATTTACAACAAGAGGCCAAAATTGGGTACAACAGCTAAAGGTAAAGTAACAATAGATGTTGAAGAAGCAGAGCCCTTTAATACCAACATTGAACAGCCAAAGACCAATGTGGCTACTGTAATCATCAGTGAGCAAATCAAAATGAAGAACAACTAAATAATGAAGATACACAGATAATGGAAAGGCATCAAAGTATGGAGGCTTCTTCCTCACATTCAGCTGAAGAAAATGATTTGGATATTAAGGAGAAATACAAGCAAATCAAGTTGAAGAATGAGGAAATCAAAACTGAAATATATTCTCAGTTTTTTAAGCAAAAGCCAAGTAATCAAAACAGATTCCTATCAGCATTTGGTTAGTCAACTAAAAAATTGATTATGTCAGTATTACAGCTCACAATATCAGGGCCAAAGACAGATGCAGACTATAAGAAAGTTGATATGGAAGTAGCTACAGACAAAATCCATGAATTGGATCAAATTGAGTTTCATAGGAAAACCTCAGAGACGTTGTATTCCACAGTCACAACAAAAGCTATGAGTGCTCATAAGCTTCAAAATACCATCTCTAGTATGCAAGATCAAATGAATATGGATAAAGCTTCATTATATGCAAAGGATCTAAGGATAAAGGCCTTAGAAGATTTAGTATTGCAGGTAGGATATGATCCTACAAACATCAAAGTAGCAGAAGCATTGGTAAAGAAGAAAAATGAGGATATAGCTTCCTTGAGGAAACAGCTCAAACTTCCTCAAAGTGAGCATCCTCAGACAAAGGAAGTTTTACAAGATCAAAAGGAAAAAGATGAAATGCTAAGTTTAATACTTCAACTGACAGCTCAAATTAAGGAAATGGAAGTACAAATGGACCACCTTGTCCAAGAAAAGGAGACGGTAAAAGAACTAGTGATTCCCACAGTCATCCCAACCATCACTACAGCAGTGCCTTCAACTTTAAAAGAAAAGTCGGCACCCAAAGACCCACTGGCCACTCTAGTGCCAGTGACTTCTTCAACAACTTCAGCAACTGAATCCTCTACAACAGTGTTGCCACCTACAGATGAAAGCAGTCAACTAGTAAAAGCAATGGAAGAGATGTCCTTGAAGACAAACAAAATCAACAGATTGACAAATATAATTGAAAATCTTGAGAAGACAAACAAATCAACTAGACCCTAAACCCTAAAACCCTAACCCCTAAACCCTAAACCCTAAAACCCTAACCCTAGACCCTAGACCCTAGACCCTAGACCCCAAACCCAAACCCCTAAACCCTGAACCCTAACCCCTAACCCCTAAACCCTAGACCCTAGACCCTAGACCCCAAACCCTAAAAACCCCAAACCCCAAACCTAACATAAAATTTGTCTAAAACTGACACTGGCAAGTTCTGCACCTGAGAGGATATTTTTTATGCCCCTCAAGGTTCCCTAGGCATGGTTCCGCCCCTTCACCCGCTCGTGGTTCTACTCTGCCTAGGCGCACAGGGAAAATGAATGTTTTTATATAAAAACTGGGTGGAGTTTACCACATGAAGTGTTTTGGCGTGTTGGTTAAATTAGTAGTTGGTTGAGGACGGGTCGGGGGATCAAGTCATGCCCCTCCCATTTTTCACGTCCATTATCTTATGTGGGCAGTGGTGTTTGTTGGTTTTTGGGACTGCCCGCTCTGGGTCTGGCCACGTGAGCCGGGCGGGTTCAACCCCCGCTAGTCCTGTCTTCTATGCAGCCTCCGATGGTATTTTATAATTGATGGAATTTTCAAAGGGGTAGGCAGGTCCGTCGGTGGCGGCTTGCCTCCCCACCTCCATTTGTATGCGTATAACCAACGCCAGGGTGGGAGTGGTGACAACTCACCCCCCAATAATATCTTGTACTTGGGTCATGGTGGGCGGCGGGGTTAATGGCCCGCCACCTTAATTTATATATTTTTTTGTTTTATCAGAACTTTAGTCTTTTTTTAAATATTCTCAAACATGGAGGTTATTAGGCAAATTAAACATCCAATGAATTCACCCGCTTCTCGGGTGGTAGGTTCCTTGCCGAGTGATGGTGAAATTGTGGGACACTTAAACCTGGCCCACTACCTAACTTTGACCGCATCTTTGACTTGCTCTATCTTCTTCATATGACCTCAGATTGAGGCATCGTTTGCACCGTTGGATTCAGAATGAAGAACACTTTGACATGGTCTTGGTCTTGTTGTCATCTTGACACTTTTATTTTGGAGCAATTTTAAGCCACTTGTCCTCTGAGATCCTCCTGGATCATGTAGGGAGCATTAATGCCTAGGTTAATGCCCTATTTTTCCTAAAGGGTTGTGTTACTCGTGTTTCATGAAGAATGATTGGGAAATTCAGAGTCAACTGACTGAAATTTCCAGCTTTTTCTCAAGGAGTTAGTCCAAAAAGTCGGCAACTTGTGGTGCAGGCCTTTGATTGGACATTTCTAAACCTAACTAAGCATCCAAAGAGGGGAAAATCTAGAAAATCATGGAAACATGATGGATTTATCCCTAATCAGACTAATGGAGAATAATGGAAATTTTATTTTTGCCCAAACTCTTATAAATTGGAGGCAAGGCCTCATTATCAAAGGTCGAAAGGTTGATTGTGTGAGGAGCGAAATTTTGTTAGTGTGAGGTTTCATGGTTGGCATTGTTCATTGAGAACTATTTGGCTAAGCATTGTCACAATAGGATATTGAGGAGAGAGAACTTGGAGTCGGAGGACTGAGGGAGGCTTGACCAAACCGTTGGTTGTAACCCTCCTTCATTCAATATAATAGAACTTCCTCTATTTTGTCCACTTTATATCTTATGAATGCATCTATTTCATTATTTCTCTAAGATATAGTTTATGAGTTGCCTAGAATTGTATTGTTTAATGTTTCATTATATGCTTGTCTTTGATTATCTATTGTGATAACACTATGAAGATTACTAGTTTCATTGTTTTCTTGCAAGATTTGGACTTGGAGCGGGTGAGGCAGACTTCCACCACACTACCTTGAGCTCTCCAACAAATTGGCACTACACATCGAGGTAATCCTTCTCTATTTCATATTGTCAATCAAATACTTGTATGAACATGCATATATTGTCTTTGTGAATGTTGCAACTAATCTAACTGTCTGCCTTGGGTCTCGAGAAGGCCCGAGAGGGATCTTACTCTAGCTACCACCTGTGGATTTTACCCATAAGAAATAAGGAAAGAGTTTGCATACAAAATCCTCTTCCACCCCTCCATTAAGATTAATGGCTAACATGAAATTATGGAGGTGATCTTCAGCAGGGACTCCATCATCAGGATTAAACTTGGGCAACCATCTTTTTGGATGTTTAGGTAGAGGATGAAGAGGTGCTTCCATTTGGACAACCCCTAGATTAGTCAAAGGTCCTTTTTCCATTATATGAGTTGATGAAGTAGAGGAAGATGAAAATGTTCCAGAGGTTGATGATGGTCGTGTGGAGAAAGAAATAAACCCTGTAGTAACAATGGTTGTGATAAGATCAGTTGATTTTGTTTGAGGAATGTGAGTGGAGGAAGTGATTGGTTGAGAGGAATAAAATAGATAAGGATCAATAGAAGGTGTTTGAGGAGGTGAGGAGGATGTAATCTCACTGGTAGATGTTCTCCTTCGGGGGGGAATATAATGGAAACTCAAAAGGAGTAATTCTAAGCTTCTCACTTTTGGATCAAGTTAATACACCAAAAACTTGTAAAGATGATGCTACACTTCCCTCTGGGAGTTCCAATAGAGCATCGTTTTCTTCCGAAATAAAAATTCCTTCTAATATCTCGATCAAAGTATGAACTTCCGGTGACTCTTGAGTGGAATATTGTGGAATTGATTTAGGAGGTGTACTAGGATATTTTGTGGATGTTTCCACAACTTCAGATCTTGGAGTTAGATATTTTGACTGAGATCTTGAAGTTGATACGGATTTTGAGGGAGATTGACTCTTCTTATGCCCTTTTGATTTTGGATTAGACCTTGTTTCCATTCATAGTCTTCAGGCCCTTCTTCTAGCACAAAAAATATTGAAGGCTCAAAAATCTCTGCCTCAACATCGAGGATATATATATATATATATATATATCCTGGGACAAGCTTTGTCTTTATATGTGACTCTTTACAGATTTCATGAAGTAGAGGACAATATAGATCACCAAATACTCATGAAGTGAAAACCAATAAAGATAATTTATTTAATTAAATAGTTAATTAAATTAATTGGTTAAAACATATCACATATAATATTTTGTTGTTTCTCATATATCCTGAAAGATAACAATCTCACACATCAATATTGAATAAATGCTTGACTATATATAAAATAACATATAACGAAAAACAATTTAGAATGACTATTAAACACAATATTAATATAGATATAATAGTACCCGATATATCAAGACTCTGCATGAGAAAAATAGCTATGGTTCATCCTTTCTATTCAGAAGACTTGAGAGTTACAATAGTGAAAACTTTCCAAATCTTTCCTTGGAAAAATTCAGAACCCCTTCTTCATTGACATGAAGGGGATTTTATAGTTGAAATTTAAACTACAATAATAGAAAATATATAAAATGTTGAGTTGGCTAAATAAATCAGCCTTAAAATAAAAGTAAATGACAATAATATCATTTGTTTCAACAAGATATTCAAGACAGAGAAGTTGATTGTTCTCCCATTTGTTGTCGTATTTCACATATACCTGACATAGATTTTAATTCGAGAGGATGGGCTGGCTTGATGCGCATCTCTCGTGAATACTGCATCCGAGAGAGCTGGAAGAAGATGTGTAGTAGTGTTGGCAAAACATATTAACATGAGCCATTAGTTATGAGGTTTTACCAAGTATTTCCAATGACTTTCCATATTTACCTTTTATAACTTTTTAATGTTATCAACTTTATTCTTGGACCAATCTTGCCATGACTTCATTAAAAACTTGACATTTGGTAAGGCTTCTTCTGGGAATTATTGTATTAGATTAGCATTTAGAATATTCTCATTAATAGATTCAGTGAGGTCATTTTCAATGTTCCTAGAACTAAATATAGCCATCTCTGCTTGTTTGAGATTCATATCCCAGTCTCTGAAAAGGATTTTCTTCTAAGACTCTTATATTCTTTGGAGATTGACTGCTTTCCCTTTTGTGCTATCCTACCAAGTAATATAATTAGAAAATTTCTCTTCAATAACATCAAAGTATGTCCTCAGATCAAAAAACTCATTCACAAGTGAATCACTAGATTGACACAAACCATTAATTGTTGCCACCTTTTGGCAAAAGATTACTTGTTGCTTAGCAAGGAGAGTATTGAGCTCTCTTGCTTCTTTCTTGAATTCTTCAATTTCCGGATTGTCTTTCAGTTGATCAATCCTATGTTGCAGCTCATGTATTTGAGTGTCTTTACTTCTCATATCAACTTCATATTGAAGCTTCAAGTTATCAAAGTTATTTTCCATCTCTACTAACTAAGACTGCCATTGTTGTTCAATGCTTTGCTTCTCACTTTGTAGTCTCTGCTCTAACTGTAGGATTTTGTCATCTTTAACTTTGATCAACTGTTGCACCTCTAAGGCTTTATCGATTGTAGTTGCGGCATATTCCCCTGCAAACTGTGATAGCATGGTGAGATCTTCAAAAGGATATGTTTGGGGATCTTTCCAAACAGTATCAAGAGATACATTTCTAGGGACTAAGGCATGGGACTGTTCTACCCTTCTCCTTTTTATTTTTCTACTCATTACAATCCTATGTTTGGGACTATAAAATACATCAAGAGGGGGAATTTATTCAAAATTTAAAACAATTTCAAAAGTTGGGAATGTGGGGATGATTTCCATATCATTGGTATTGACTGCTTTGTCAGAAGCCCCAACAGTGAGTGAGGTCTTCCCAGTGGTTTTAGGTGTATGAGTTATTTGTTTATGAAGTGGATTTTTTTAACTCTAGGGGCTCTAGATTTTGAATAGCTTGATTGAATAGGTCCCAAATTTCATCTAGCTCACAAACCTGTTGTGATTCTTTGGCTTTATCAATCAATGATGAGGAAATTTCCTTTACCTGTGTTGTTTCACCTTATTTTGACGAAATCGTCAAGGCATTGTCTTGTTGAGTGCTTGGATGAGAAGGTTTTAACAAATCAAGAGGCATATTCAATATCCTATTATTTCTATATTGTATGAATTTATTAAATTCTTCAGGAGCAAGTTTATTTGTTGCTAGTTTCTCCACTTATGCATAGGTCTGAGCCGATCCAAACAAATCATCATAAATATTTGGTTCATGAGTGAACTGCCTAATTTTTACCATTGCAGTGGAAATTTTTGTCGTTTCATTTGGATAAAACTATTTATTAGGGTCAGTTGGGAGTTTTAAACATTGAAAAAACATTGAATTTTCTCAACTTCAAGCAGAGCATGCTTGAAATTATCAAGGGCATAAATTCCACATGGGATAGGAAAGGATGGCCACATGGATTTCTTGGCATCTTTTATAACTTTGGATAGGTCATTTCAAACAATTTGGTAAGCAATCTCTAGGGCTAAAATCTTATCGAGAACATATAATGGTAATACATGTGGGTTGGAAAAGCTACCAAAAACCAGAATGTAGATGGAAAACTCCTCTCCAAACCATTTTCCTATAGATATTAAATCATTGTGTGCTTCTCTGTAGAGCTTGGGGTTTTTTCATTGAAAACATCCTGGTAAATAGGCAACATAACTTCATGACATATTTTATAAAAATGTGGCTCAAACTTGATTTCCCATAGTATATCATGGTAAATATGGATGGGTACAGGGTCTTCAATTGTCCATTTTCAACCCATTGAAGTGAAGTCGAAAGTAAAAGAGACGACATCCATAATATATTCGCTCATGTAAAAAGGGGCAACAATATTACTTGAAAATTTTTGATTTGTCCCTGTAGGCTAGGATCTGGGTGGCTAAACTATTGGAAAGAATAGTTTCCCAATTCATAATGTAACCATCTGAGGCTGCATCTATCAAAGGTGTCCATTGCTATGACAATTTATGAGTATTTTGATACTCATATAGTCTACACAACATAGTAGTGATATAGCAATAATGGCCAAAAAGGGAAGCGATAGAGTATCTTGTTAGGATCCTTTCTCCACTGTCTTATCGGCTCTGAATGATCTTCATTTTTGCTGCAAACTTTTGGACAATTTTTTTCGTATATCTTCTGTGGCTTCGGTGGATGGTACATTTTCCTCAAGTATTCGCTCATGAAAGACCCAATTACTGTTTCCCTGGAGGTCAGAAAGGTCCTCTTGGATACATTTAGGTTACCATTGATCCATTTAGCCATATCTGTATAAGGCAGAATCGTAGGTCAAGTGGCAAATTGATGAAGAAAAGAGTTCGCTACATCAGCCTAGGTGGTCTCGGAAGTAGACGATGAATCATCAGTTGCAGGACTTCTTTCAAATACCTTCGGCTCTTCATCTTGGAACGATTTGTATAACGCTTCCCAAGAAGAATTTACAGTTTCATGGGTACATGTTGTATCTGTGAACAACATAGGCATTTCAGTGACTTCACGACTTGGAGGAGCTGGAAACACCTGCGTCGTGGGCTTCTTGTTCTTTTTAGCGACTTTATACATCTCGTTGGAGTTATGTTTATCAGGGTTAGCTTGCAAGGATAGATTTCAGAGGATGATTAGCAAACTATCCGAATTAAAGAATTTATGACATCAAATGACTTAAGTGATAATAAAATATGCCTTAATGAATAAAATCGATCAACAATAAATTGCAGCGATCAAATCATTTGTGTTTCTAAAAAAACATAAATTCTATTACACTTGGCCATTAATGGAGAAACGTGGGTTCACATGGCTTTTGTACAGGTCACTGCTTTATCAGAGGTTTCACATCGGAAGTTTCATTTGGAAGCACATATTGAAACTTGTGATATCGACTTTCACTGATATTCGATTGAATTTATATAACGAGCATAATATAAATGCGGGAAGGATTTATCGGAGACTTTATATCAGAGTTTTTATATCGGGGATTCCTAAGGGGAGCTTCTGATTGAAGTTTGTGATACGAGTTTTGCAATGGGATAATGCGATATGGTGTTGCGATAAATCAATGCGATATGAATTTTCAATAAAGCGATGTGATATTGGGAGGGAGGCTCTATCAAAAGATCATAATTATTTAGATATCGGTGCATCAGAAGTGATGCAAATGTTTGTCAATTAGAAAGTGCCGATATAAAAATCGTGATACATGACGTGGATATTGGCGGGGCCGACCTTATACATTATATGCGCGCAAACCTTTTCGTATTATTTTAAGCTTTTTAAGATTGAATCACATTTTCTCTATCGGAGAATTTATTTCGGAGATTTCATTTTGGAGGCATAGTGCTTCTACAATTTTCGTGATACATGACGTGGATATTGGCGGGGCCGACCTTATAAATTATATGCGCGCAAACCTTTTCTTATTATTTTAAGCTTTTTAAGATTGAATCACATTTTCTCTATCGGAGAATTTATTTCGGAGATTTCATTTTGGAGGCATAGTGCTTCTACAATTTCCGATTGCGATGAAGGAAACCTTTTAAGTGCGTTTTTCACCTTTTGAGACATTACTTTAATATTAAGTCCCGATAGGTTTATTTCTTGTCAAAATCAGCTAAAATGTCCTATTTTATTCACTTGAAAAAGATTTTGACTAAAATTTTAAAAGGGTCTCCATTATTTATTAAGTAAACTATTAACCATAATGGTGGGGTTGTTGAGTAGTACAACACATATGTAGGTTGATTAGGCGTAGACAGTTATTTATCCTTCTGATTTATGATAAAGACTCATTACTGAGTATCCATACCTGCAAGAATAAGTCTCTTTCTACATATAATGGCCAAGTAATATGAGCAATAACTATTTCTACTGAAATAAAAAGAAGATTTCTCCTCTGGAAATGAAAATGAATGTATGTATACCAAAAATATTAATTCTCTTTCTCTATCTAATGTTCTATTAATATGCAAAGAAGAGAAATAAAAATAAAAGAGATGTTCCCACACTCCTGATAATATTGGAATTAGACGCTTCGAATGCTTTCTTCTTCCTACATGGATCACTTTTCCATTAGTCGGTCTTACTGAAGATTTTGATACTTTACTTTGAACTACAACCCACATTTGAATCTGGATCTAACTCGAACTTCTTGAAATAATCATGTTGGAATTGACCCTAAAGTTGACATCTCTAAAGATATCACGTGCTTGTTTGGTAATAGCTTTTACAGTCTCTACAAATCCTTTCCATAAATAATGACAACCTAATAGCTTGAATTTTTCATCCAAATTAATATTGAGGTCTCGAAAGAAATTGTAAGGGCTCCCCTATTCCGTCACATTTAGGATATTTGCCCCATAAATTTGACAACAACATCATTCATGAAAGTTAGCCTTGGAATTCACAAATTCCCACTTGCATATCTAAGAATAAATTACTACAAATTTAAAACGCTCAAAGATAATTGTAAAGGAACATAACCATGATAATGCTTCCCTTTGACACATGAATAGGTATCATTACTTGGATCACAGTTAACCTTGATGGCTGAAGTCAGAGCATTAGCATAGCGGATAATCAATCCCGTTGTTTGCGATATTAATAAAGTTCATAGATCATGGTATGCATCAAGAAATGAGAAATAATAGATAGCCACATGTGGTTGGAAATAAAATATCTGGTTGCCACTAAGGTGTTTACACAAGTATTTGTGTACAATTGTGTAGTATATCGAGATTGTGTTTATATACATTCTATTTTCTATGTAGATAGAGTGCTTGTAACTATAAATTGGCGGAAGTATAAAACTAGTTTTGGCAGGGTTCAATATGACAGTGTGTCAAGACTCAAGTTTAAATCAGTTCAATTCATCTCCTCCAACTAGAAATATAACATGGGAGAAAAACGCTACGAATTCTCTGATGCCCCGGTGGCTGTAAATCTCGGAAACATACTCCCTGCAGCTGTGAAGGAATTGTAATTATAGAAGCATTTTTTATCACTCTTTGGAGGATTGAGATAGAATATCGTTGAACAGATATTTGGTATAACTGGAATTAAGATTAAACATCCAATTGGAGTGGATATCACGCATAGTACACACTTCTGGTGAAACCATTGCCTGTCGGACATTCTAACATACAAATTTAGGGAAATACACATCCTCTCCAACTTCTCGCCGAGTCTCCAGTCTCCACTTCTACGCTACCAACTCGGTATATCAGGAGCTGTGTGTAAATCTTTGTAATGTTTTTTTAATTCTCATAAATCGATCGATGCCAATAAAACCGAGCCACTATTTTAGCAAGGTCAAGGCTTATGAATAACGTACAATTGTCGGCTGTGATAATAACTATTCGATAAGTATATGCTCCATGTGAAAAGAAAACAAATCAAACACATTATCGATCAGTGAAAAGAAACTATTATGCATAAATTAGTATAATTTTATAAACTAGTATACCCTAGGAGAAGGGCAAGGGAACAAGAACGCATAAAATGGGGATATCAATTTTTAAAGTTGGTAGGCAAAATATTTGTATATCCCATTGGGTTAATTAAGGGAATAGAAACAAACATAATGAGAAGAGAAACATTGGTCGGTTTTGAGGTCATTGATCTAGTTAAAGGAACTACAACATATGTGGGGTTAGTGGAAAGGTTAGGGGAAGGAAATGAAAGCGATAATATCCTTGGAGAAATTTAGAATAAAATTAAATGGAAATGAATAATAATCATATCTCTAAATCTGATGTAGGAATAAAGAATACACAATTCCTACAAATCAATTTTTGTAGTAAAATGTATAAATTTCACTTTGGCCCACACTTCCCTTAAAACAAACTAGTTTGCTTTTGTATTTTCACAATTTTAATCAATGTCAAATTGCCCAATTTTCCCAGCATATATGATGTGAACCTCTTGAGACCACATACCATCTATTTTTATCAGAATAGTATTCCTTTTTCAAACCCCATTTGAAGATTTATTATTTATAATTGATCATTTTAAATTTGAATTCATCAAGAATTCGAATACTGTGATATTCCAACCCAGCATATAAAATAATTGAAACCCGACACATACAATGGGTTAATTATCTACCACACACATATAACCGTTTGACAACGAGCTTGTAACCGCTACCTATGGTAGGAACCACATCTTAAAACCGTTACAGCCATATCTTAATCCACTTCTTGCAATGTCACTTCAATCTGCAAACCATTTGATCCCAGCATATCATTTGAATGTTCATTAACCATGTATCTATTATTCACAACGCATACATATGTATCATGGCACGTACGCATCATTGCTCTCAGCCCCTTCATGTATCACGCACGTAATGCAACACTCATAACACATCAAACCTGTGTATTTCTCAAACTACATCAAACGAACAGTGAGTCAAACCTGCGTGGCTTCCATTTCACAGCTTAGTGGTCGAATCCGCCTTCAGTTGTTGTCTTGGGTTGCGCACAGAGAACCGAATCAGGTGCATTCCTTCATTACCAAGAACGCCTTCAATTAATACAGTAACAATTGTATGCGTTGATTTGGATTTTACAACTTCTGTCTCATTGCGCCTCTTGCAGACATAGCTACAACGTTTTAATCTCCTGCACTCATGAAATCCAGTAATATGTATACATATAATGAAATTGCAATTGCAGACTAATCCATAAGACGTTTCATCTTATATAAATAATCTACTGATCAAATTTTTATAGACTCTAAAATCTACATATTGACGAAAACAAAAACTTGAAGTTCCCTTACCATCCTTCAACTATTTATATTTGAGAAATAAAACTACTTCCTCTTAGAATAGACTTCCTCAATAAATTTCTACCTTCCTGTCTTTTAGGCTTATCTCTATGTTGGCTCTATATACATGCAGGGAGAGAAACCAACTTCTATTATTATGCCCAATTTAATTAAATATAAAACAAATTAACAATTCTCTAAAAATAAATAACAAATTTAATAATTAAATTATTAAACTATTCCTAAGTTCATTTAAATTCCAATTAGCCACAACATGTGACCAAGACATCACATTGTTGGCTAGGTTCTCGATGCTCCTACATCAGACTCCCGGGGAAGAAAACTAATCTTTTAGTAATTTGGAGTTGATCCCCAATCTCTATAGTTCTACTGCAGTCATCCAATTGGCGTCTTCCACTGGCTGTCCTTTCCACTTGACCAAATACTGATAATAAGTTTGGCTCCTAGTTTTCTTTGACACTCTCGTTTCTAAATTGGCTTCCACTTCCCTCTTTTTTGTTGTAGGCATCTGTTCTTCCCAATTTATTGTTGGGCTTCCTTCTTCTGTAGTGTCCCCTTGTGGTTCTTTGCCTGGTTCTCGGTATAGATACAAATCTACAATATTGAATATAGGCGATATTCCGATTCCTGTTGGCAAATTAACTTCATATGCATTTGAAGAAAATTTCCTTACAATTTTGCATGGCCCTATCTTCTTGAGTTTCAATTTATTATAAGTCTTAACAGGAAATATTTCTTTTCTTAAATACACCATAACTAAATCACCTACTTGAAATTCCTTTTCTCGCCTTTTCATATCTACTCTTTGCTTGTATTTTGTATTGCTTTCCTGCAATCTTCTTTTGACATCTTCTTGTAATCCCTGCATCTGTTCTGCAAATTCTTCAGCCTTTGCACTTCGTCCTTCTTGCTTTCCTAGCTCTCTAAGTTCATATACACCCCTTGGATGCATTCCAAAAACAATTTGAAATGGACTCATGCCAGTACTACGATTCGGAGTGTCGTTATAAGAAAACTCAGCATGCGCAAGTGCTAAATCCCACTGTTTAGGATTGTTATACACCAGACTTCTCAATATTTTTCCCAGACTTCTATTCACAACCTCAGTCTGTCCATCCGTTTGAGGATAATATGCCGAACTGAAACTAAGGTTGGTACCTAGTTTCTTCCATAGAGTTCTCCAAAAATGTCCCACGAACTTGGTATCCCTGTCAGACACAATTCTTACAGGCAAACCATGTAATCTTACAACTTATGAAAAAACAGGTTAGCAATATGTGTCGCATCACTTGTTTTCTTGCATGCAATAAAATGAGCCATTTTTTAAAATATATCCACTACAACATAAATGGAATTATTTCCCCTTTGAGTTTTTGGTAAACCCAAAACAAAATCCATACTAACTGCATCCCATGGTTGGTTGGGTATTTTTAATGGCTGATACAATCCTGTATTCTGACTTTTCCCCTTAGCATGCTGAGAAATCCTGCATTTTTCCACAAATCGTTTAACATCAGTTTGCATCTTCGGCCAGTAATAAAAAGTATTTACCTGAGTGAAAGTTTTGTCGTGTCCAAAATGTCCGGACATACCTCCACTGTGCTTCTCCTTAATTATGTTTTCCCTCATAGAAAAATTAGGGATACATAACTTGTTACTTTTGAATAGTAACCCCCCCTAGATTGAATAATCCAACCACTGGCTCCTGTTATGGACTGCTGTATAAATATCTTTAAATTATGCATCATCTTTATACATGTCTACCATTCCTTCAAATCCCACAACACTGACCTGCATTTCTTGCATAATAAAATTCACCCTACTTAAGGCATCATCAACTTTATTTGATTTCCCACTTGTATGTTTGATTACAAAAGTGAAGCTTTGTAAATATTCTACCCATTTAGCATGTTTCTGATTCAATTTTGGTTGATTGTTTATAAACTGTAATGCGTGATTGTCAGAATATAACACAAATTCCTTTGGAAATAAATAATGTCTCCACTTCTTTAAGGCCTGTATGACAGCATAAAATTCTTTGTCATATGATGAATATTTTTGTTTAGCTTCATTTAGTTTTTCACTAAAATATGTTATGGGTTTTTTTTCCTGGCTTAGAACTGCTCCAATTGCAATTCCACTAGCATCAATTTCAACTTGAAAAACTTTCTCAAAATTTGGTAAAGCCAATACTAGTTTCTCAGTAATCTTCCTCTTTAACAATTTAAAGTTTTGGTCTGCTGCTTCTGTCCATTTGAATGGTTGTTTAACTTCTCTGATTGTTTCAATGATAGGTGCACAAATTTGACTAAAACTTCAAATAAATTTGAAGTAAAAACTTGCCAAACCATGGAAGCTCCTTACCTCAAATGTATTTCTAGGAGTTTGCCAATTTACAATTGCCTGGATTTTCTCTGGATCCATTTTCAGCCCTTCCTTAGAGACTACAAACCCTAAGTAAATTAGTTCTTCCTTCATAAAGCTGCACTTCTTTAGATTTATTAACAATTTCTCTTTTTGCAAAGTTCTTAGAACTAATTTAAGGTGTTCTAGATGCTCTCCCTTATTTCGACTAAAGATAAGTATATCATCGAGGTAAAAAATCACAAATTTACCTATGTATTCCTTCAAAACCTCATTCATCAATCTCATGAAAGTAATAGGTGCGTTAGTAAGTCCAAAGGGCATTACTAACCATTCATACAAACCATTATTTGTTTTGAATGCAGTTTTCCATTCATCCCCTTCTCTCATTCTTATCTGATGATACCCACTCTTCAAGTCTATCTTAGAAAAATAATTCGACCCACTCAAACAATCCATTAAATCATCCATTCGTGGTAAAGGGAAACGATACCTGATGGTGAATCCATTTATAGCTCTAGAATCTGTGCACATACGTCATTCACCTCCTTTCTTTAGACTAAGTACTGTTGATACTGCACATGGACTGAGACTCTCTCTGATTAACCCTTTATCCAGCAGTTCATGCACTTGCCTTCCAATTTCGGCATTTTCCTATGGTGTTAACCTGTAGGCTACTTTATTTGGAAAACTGTCTCCAGGTATTAAGTCAATGTGGTGACTAATACTCTTGATGGGCAGTAACTCATTTGGCAACTCATCCACAACAATGTCAGCAACATCATTCAACAAATTTCATATTTCTTCAGGTAAATATTCTAAATTTGTAGAAGTTAAAATTACCTTGGGTCTCCAACAATAGCAAAATGCATTTCCTCACCCTTCTCAACTTCCTGCAACAAAGTCTTCCCACTCATCAGCATAATGTTGTTTCCAGGTGTTTCCTCATCAGCTTCAACTTTCAATGGTAGCAATGTATGCTTGTTCCCATCCTTTTCAAGGGTATAAGTGTTTCTTATGCCATCATGTATGGCTTTTCGGTCAAACTTCCAAGGTCTACCAAGCAATATGTGACATACATCCATCGGCATTATATCACATAAAATAACATCCTTATAAGTACCAATCTAAAAGTCAAATTTACATTTTTCAGTTACAATAATTTGATGGCCTTTCTGAAGCCACGATACTTTATAAGGAGTGGGGTGTATTGTTCTTTCGAACTTCAATTTATCTACCATTTCAGTAACAACAAGGTTATTAGTACTACCACTATCAATTACTAATTTGCAGCACTTACCCCTTGACTTACATACAGTTCGGAACAGATTTTCCCTTTGAGCAGGTTCTTTGGCCTCCTTAGCTTCTTTAAGCAATACCCTCTTTAGTAACAGGGATTCTCCGGCTTCTGGTGGTTCTTCTTTGGCTTCAGGTTGAGGAACCTCCGCCTTGGCTTCAGCAACATTCACATTACGTGGGTTTGCTGACTTCTGATGAGGGCAATCCCATTGCATATGTCCCCATTCCCCACATGCATAGCATTGTACATCTCTTCCTCGGCCTCTACCTCTGGGTACGAAGCTTCCGCGGCCAAAATATCCTCTTTGTGGTGATCTATTGCTTGCACTCCCTGCCTCATTCTGAGAGTGTTGAAATCTGGATTTAAATGTTCCTTTTCCTTTTGCTAGAATTTTACCCCTACTTCTCTGGTTTTGTTTGCGCAACATATTTTCTTCAGCTCTCAAGGTTGCTTTATAAGCGTCCTCAATTGTCTTCAAATTTAATAAGCTGATCTCTTCCTGTATTTCATATCTCAAACCATTTATATATCTAGCTACCTTTTCTAGATCATCTTCAACATGGTTAGATATAATACTCAGCTTATAAAATTCTTCAGTATATTCCTTGATTGTCATCCCTTTCTATTTTAAGTTCTGCAATTGTCTAAATAGATTTAATTCGTAATCCTTCGGAAAAAAATTACCCTTCAACTTACTTACCATCCTGTCCCATTGCTTGATTTTGGGCTTCCCTTTTCGCTCCCTGGATAGCTGCAATTTGTCCCACCATAAGGCTGCATGGCCTTTCAATCTCGTGGCTGCAAACTTCACTTTCTTCTTGTCATCGACTTCTTCATAGTCGAAGTATTTATCTAACGAACTGATCCAATCCATTAGCACCTCCACACTAAGACTTCCATCATATAAAGGTACCTCTACCTTTGGTCGGCTGCTGACCTTTGTGAGCATTTTCATAACTTTGGTTGCTTCACTTTCCTCCTCTACTTCTTCGTCAGTGGTCTCTTCTTCATTGGCACTGGCGATTCCACCATCTGCTACTCTCCTCTAAGTGGTTTCTACTGTAGCCAGTCTCGTGCGCAAATGGTGGATCTCATCTAGCAAAACTGCGTTTGCTATAGGTCTCCCTCGAACTATTCCAGCTCCTCTTCTGGGCGGCATTCTCTGCAATGCTCCAAAAAAGCTTAACAAGCTCTGATACCAAAAATGATGTAGGAATAAATAATACACAATTCCTACAAATCAATTTCTGTAGTAAAATGTATAAATTTCACTTTGGCCCACACTTCCCTTAAAACAAACTAGTTTGCTTTTGTATTTTCACAATTTTAATCAATGTCAAATTGCCCAATTTTCCCAGCATATATGATGTGAACCTCTTGAGACCACATACCATCTATTTTTATCAGAATAGTATTCCTTTTTCAGACCCCATTTGAAGATTTATTATTTATAATTGATCATTTTAAATTTGAATTCATCAAGAATTCGAATACCATGATATTCCAACCCAGCATATAAAATAATTGAAACCCAACACATACGATGGGTTAATTATCTACCACACACATACAAACGTTTGACAATGAGCTTGTAACCACTACCTATGGTAGGAACCACATCTTAAAACCGTTACAACCATATGTTAATCCACTTCCGGCAATGTCACTTCAATCTGCAAACCATTTGATCCCAGCATATCATTTGAATGTTCATTAACCATGCATCTATTATTCACAACACATACATATGTATCATGGCACGTACGAATCATTGCCCTCGGCACCTTCATGTATCACACATGTAATGCAACACTCATAACACATCAAACCTGCATATTTATCAAACTACATCAAACGAACAGTGAGTCAAACCTGTGTGGCTTCCATTTCATAGCTCGGTGGTCGAATCTGCCTTCAATTGTTGTCTTGGGTTGCGCGCAGAGAACCGAATCAGATGCATTCCTTCATTACCAAGAACGCCTTCGATTAATACAGTAACAACTATATGCATTGATTTGGATTTTACAACTTCTATCTCACCGCGCCTTTTGCAGACATAGCTACAACGTTTCAATCCCCTGCACTCATGAAATCTAGTAATATGTATACATATAATGAAATTGCAATTGCAGAATAATCCATAAGACGTTTCATCTTATATAAATAATCTATTGATCAAATTTTTATAAAACTCTGGAATCTACATATTGACGAAAACAAAAACTTGAAGTTCCCTTACCATCCTTCAACTATTTATATTTGAGAAATAAAACTACTTCCTCTTAGAATAGACTTCCTCAATAAATTTCTACCTTCCTATTTTTTAGGCTTATCTCTATGTTCGCTCTACATCCACGCAGGGAGAGAAACCAACTTCTATTATTATGCCCAATTTAATTAAATATAAAACAAATTAATAATTCTCTAAAAATAAATAACAAATTTAATAATTAAATTATTAAACTATTCCTAAGTTTATTTAAATTCCAATGAGCCACAACATGTGACCAAGACGTCACATTGTTGGCTAGGTTCTCAATGCTCCTAGATCAAAATCGCAATGAAGGAAAGCCTTGGTTGGAACCTTGCAATGAAGAAAGTGAATTTAGGAAGTTATATCAAGTAATGGAAGGGAAAGAATAATATGTCAAACCAAATGCTATACGAGATTCAGTGTACTTAGGATCACCTTTGTTTGTGGGGAAAAATTAAGATACTAAATAGTATGATTGGTAGATGGAAAACTATTATTCAAGAGAGAGTGATTGTTTGTAAACAACTCGGGAAAAATTTCATGTAATAAAAGTTAATAAAGGAAAAATAAGACCACATTTAAGGGACACTTTTTCCAAGTTGAATGTTGCGAAAATACATCCTAGTTGGGCATCACTGGATATGTTTATGGCTAAGAAATATTGACAAAGGCATTAAACAGGAAAAAAGTATTGTTGGCACATTTATTTATGAAAATAAAGGAAATTAGGAGAAAAGGAAGGTAAAAGGTCAGATGTTTCATGTGAGGAGGAAAATGAAGGAAAATAATGGAAAATGAAGAAAATAGAGGCCTTATTGATAAAAAGGTTTTTGGGGATCAGTTTGGTACCTTCTGTCACTTCAGTTTTGGAGCTCTCTCATTATTCTCTCTCTCTCACACTCTTGGATACTTCAATTTTTCTTGGAGCATTCCAACATTGAGCCAAGAAAGAGGAAATCCAACAAAGGAAAGACAGGGAATGGAAATGAATGCAAATATCAAGGAAGGAAGGGTAGGATCTAGCAACTTCAATAGGAATACTTGCAGGTAACATATTTCATGTGTGATTTCCTAGCTGGTTTGGACATGCAAGGCATATGAATATTGATGTTTGGTTCTCTTGCTATCGGTGGCATAGTTTTGTCAGGTTTTGACAGTGTTTTTCAACCTTGCCTTAACTTTTTTTAGATGCCATGGTGTGTTGGGATTTTGATCTCGTTTTTTAGCTTTAGAATTTCCAGATGGATTTCGAAATCCAGAGAAGTGGTGGTATCAAGGAAAATTCCCAAAGGTCTAGGAATCTATTGATTGGTTTTGGCAGGATACATGCTAAAGCCTGAGGGTGGTGTCTCAGTTTAGGGCCTAGTGATCTAGGATTGGATTGCGGTAAATCATGAGAGACAAGGAGACAAAAAATCCTCAAGGATAGTGATGTATTTCCAGAGGCATTCCAAGCTCGGTTCGATTTTGTGATCAAAGCACCGTTTTCTTTTGTGATCATGGTATGGTGAGGGTGGAGATGGTTTAACCTATGGAATCCCTTGGTTGTTTTTGGATTGGTTTATCCATGAGATCCCACATTCATGCTTGGAATATGGCACAGGGGTGACTGGCTGAAGAGATATTTAGCTCAGCCTTGTCTATGGTCGGGTGGTACGTGGAAGTCCTAAACCTAGTCAATTATTGCCTATGTTTAATGCAACCTAAGTTATCTTGATTTGTAGTTATTAATGTGTGGATTTAATGGCTATCATCTCACTGTTATTTACATGGTTTTATGCTGGTTATAAGAATGGTTTAATGATTGGTTCATGTCATGGTTATTTCATGCATTTACTTGTAAATGTTAATATAATGGATGCAAGACATAATTGATGTCATATCAATTCAAGGAAGGGGGCGTTGATCCTTCTTGTAATGTATGTCAAGAGTTTTCAGTCATTTGTGATTTGTCTTGTATCTTATACCTGTATATTTCATTCATGCCAAGTGTTTGACAGTATTTAAGTCTTGGTTGGGGACAGTCAGGCCTAGTCCTAGAGTTATTTTTTAGTTCATTCACATTGTTGCCATGTTTTTGATGAATTCTAGAAGCGAAAATAAGTTCTGGGAAGTGTCTGGGATTCTGCACTTAAAAATTCCCTTAAATCTTGCGGACGTAGGCACAATTCTGGGTAAAATAGTCCTTGGACACATGCATGTCTATGTTGTGGGACCATTCTGAGCTTCCAAGACACACCCTTGCCCATATCAAGGGAGCGTCGAGGTTTATTTTCTTCAGTAAAAGTCAGTGGGACCCAGGGAAAAATCACCTTGATGGTTGGGATAGCCTCTGGGGGTCATGTATCAGGTTCAACGAGTTTGTGTTATCGTTTTCCATGTCGATTCCACTTCCTTAAAGTCACCAAGGAGGTTGAGTCTGCTCTTAATTTCCTTCAACTCATGTTTACCCTAGTTGGCCGGTTATGTGGGTAGATGTGAGGGGAGGTGTACATTAACGGCGGTATCAGAGCGTGGTTGCACTCTCCTTGGGAAAAGTATGATGTTTTCAATCTTATTTTCATCATGCATTCATGTCGGTTGTGCATGTGTCTCTCATGCTTGTGTTCTGTGTATTGGTCGCATATGCATAGTGTTGGTCATGGTGGAAGTGATGTCGCCATGAAAGGAATGATGGTGTTGTAGTAAATGTGTTTTCATGAGCATATGACTAGTTATACATGTTAGATTCTTACATTTTGTTAAGTGTACAGTGGTATGGTTGAGTTTTTCATGCATGAGGGAATGGTGTGCAGTTGATATGGCGTGCATTGATGATTGGACTCTAACTATAATGATGTTTATGTGTTGGTATACCATGTTTTACAAGTATATAAGTTGTTATGATTATGTCTATACATGTATTATGTTGATTGGTTGACCTTGTAGATGATATATCCTCCTTGAATTATGCTAAGGTACGTTGGTTTATTTTGATTTGGTTTAAGCTTAGATGAGATGCCTTGTAGGAAGAAATCAAAGATGGATAGCAAGATGGTAGACTACAAAGATTAGCCTTATGAATCTGATGAGAAACATGGTGTTGGGAACTCATTTGATTTATTAGATACACTGAGAAGTTTGAAGGAAAAAATAAGGAGTTGTATGACGAACAATGACAGAACCATACAGGCATAAGAAAAAAAGCAGAATTAAATGGGACAATATTTCAGAGTTTGTCAAATTTGCAGCAACAGGGACCACTTCGGATCAGTTATGGACACTGAGGATGGAACTAATGGGGCATATGGCATTAGGTCTCCTATTTTTTACAGGTCAGATAGAGATGACATGATCATAGATGTAAGATTCTTGGACACTCCGGATAGGAGAGGTGACATACACAACTATTATTCTAGTTTTGTTTTTGATAGGCATTATGATCTTCATTGTTGTCATCCTTATAGGAGGAGTAATAGGGGATATTTTTCAGATGAGTTTAAGAAATTAAATCCACCTAAATTTGATGGAGATATGAAGAAATCATAGGATGCAGAGGCATGGTTTCTTGGTATGAGGAAATTCTTCAGGTTGCATGACTATTCAGAAAACATGAAAGCTAGAATAGCCACATTCAGTATCAAAGGTAAAGCAGATATTTGGTGGGAATATGTGAAAAGTGTCAAGGGTATTTATGAGGAGGACCTGACTTGGAGTGATTTCAATGAGCCTAGATCATTGGAGGAGTCCATTCAAAAACTAAAGCATTGTTATGAGTAGTCAAAACGCAAAGTTGTGTCTAAACATGATTTGAGAGGAAATGAGAAATCTAAAGGAAGATGGCCACCAAAGCGGGTAAAACCGCAAGATGCAGGTGAGAAATAAAATGTGGTTCCTTACAAGAATCTCAATACAACTGGGAAGGGACCTAGAGAGAAGTAGACTATAGGTTATGGTAGAGCATTGTTGCAATGTTGGATATGTGGCAAGGATCATCGTAAGAGGATTTTCTGCAGTATCAGGGTGGTAGACCCCAGATCTATAGTACATAGGAGGCACAGAAAATTGGGGATGTTGGTCATAACATTCCTTAGATTTTTGCAGTTGTGGACAATAGGCAGGAAAATCATCATGCTTTTATCATTGAGATGGATGGTAAGCTTTGTGATCAAGTTGTTTCTATTTTGATTGATCCTAGATCTAATTATAGTTATATTAATCCTGAACTGGTGGATAAGTGTGGCTTGAGAAAATACATACATGCAAAATCTTGGTTATTATATTTGGCTACAGGTACAAAGAAAAGAGTTCACCATTGGATAAGAGCTTGTGCATTTGAGTTTAATGGCATGCCTACAACAACGCACTTAAACATATTGTCGTTGGGATCATAAAGCATTCTATTGGGTATGGACTAGCTATACCTTCACAAGACAAAAGTGGACTTTTATGATAAATCCATTGAGTACTTGGATGAAAATGGGGAAGCAAGAGTCTTACAGGGAAGGAAGAAATCCACATCAGTTAGGATGGTGACAACTATGCAGACCAAGCGTAATCACAAGAAATGGTGTGTACTATTTGCAATACATATCTCTAGTGACAAAGGTAACAAAGTTGAGGATGTAGATATTTTGATCATGTATCCAATTGTACAACAATTTTAGGATGTATTTCGCGCAAATATTTTAGAGTTTCGACCTCACAAGGAAGTAGAATTTTCTATTGAGTTGGTACCAGGGGCAACACAAACATCAAAGGAACCTTACATGATGAGCACACATGAGTTGGTAGAGTTAAAGTTTCACATGAAAGGGATGCTTGATAAGGGATACATTAGGCCAAGTGTATCGCCATGGGGTGCACCAGTGTTGTTCGTGAAGAAGAAGGATGGCACTCTCAAATTGTGCATTTATTATAGGAAGTTGAACAAAGTGACCATTAAGAATAGGTAACCATTACTGAGGATTGATTATTTGTTTGATCAATTGAAGGGAGAAGAAATGTTCTCTAATATTTACTTGAGATCAGGATATCATCAGGTACACATCAAAGAAGATGATATCTATAAGACAACTTTCTGGACCAGTTATGGAAATTATGATTTGTTGTAGTTCCATTCAGTTTGACTAATGTTACAACTACATTTATGTGTTTGATTAATAGTGTGTTCTATCCTTATCTAGAAAATTTTGTGATTGTATTCATCGATGACATATTGGTATACTCCTAGAATGAAGAAGAACATGTCGAGCATTTGGCAGTAGTGTTGAGATTTTTGAGAGAGAATAAGTTGTACACTAAGCTTAGCAAGTTTATTTTATTTTATACTGAGGTACATTACTTGGGACATGTTGTCTCCAAGGAAGGAATCATGGTAGATCCCAAAAATATAAGGGCCATCATGGAGTGGGTAGATCCTAGAAATGTAGATGAGGTGAGAAATTTCATGGGAATGTCAGGCTATTACAAGAGGTTCATCGGGAACTTCTCACAGATTTATTATCCTATTACATCATTGCAGAGGAAAGGTAATAATTTTGAGTGGACAGAGGAGTGTGAGGCTAGTTTTGAGCAACTTAAGCAATTGTTAACACATGCTCCAGTGTTAAAGACTGCATATCCAGACAAAGGGTTTTTAGTATGTACAGATTCTTGCAAGATAGTACTTGGTGGAGTCCTTATGTAGGAAGGACAAGTAGTATGATACGAGTCACAAAAACTAGATGAACATGAGCATAATTGTCTGACACATGATCTTGAGCTAGCAACGATCATCTATGCATTGAAGATGCAGAGGAACTATCTGTTGGGCCTTAATTTTGGTCACTTTTTCCTATCCTAAATCCATTTATTTACCATCCATATTCCATCCTATTTTTTTAGTCCTATTTTTCATATTCAGGTAACTAAATTAAGTTTTTCAATTTTTTGAATATTTTGTAATAATTGGGTTTTAAGAGTAGTTTTGGACTACATTAAAAATTCTCGTAATAGCTCCATTAAAGTCATATGTGCGGGACACTTGGGCAAGATTTGAGCACATATTTGGAAATATTAGGAACCACATATGGAGAAATACATATTGGTTCAGTCAAACTAAGAAAAAACAAGCCTGGTGAACGCTTGTCAAACTTGACCTGTCATTCAGGAATCCCTAGTGAAAAGGGGCAGATTTATTATTTTGTGGGATTTTTCCTAATTTTGTGAACCAGAATTGATGAGTTCGACCTGAATGGATGGATTAGGATTGATAAGGTTGTTAGAGCCATTATAGAAAATTTTGTCTATGATTTGCCTATTTAAACAAAGGTAATATGTGTAATTTGGTATTAAGATTATTGGAGACTTTTGAGATAATTTGAAGAATAATTTCTACTGTTCTATTTTTTGTTCATGTTGTGGATGCTTTATTAAGTTAGCTTTAGCTAAAGAATTATTCAGGTGTACAAGGCAAGGTTGGAGGGCCCCCATACCAAGCTAAGTACACTTTGATTAAATTTTGTATAAATTAGCATAGTTTTGATTCAGTATTTCTTGTTTCAATTTTATGATTCACTTACTTATATGTGTTATGATTTATGTACGATTTTTTTGGATGATTTTGATTTAAAATCTAATTTGCGTACGAAAGGACAACCAAGGATTTAAGTTAAATTCTCCTTCTATCAAGTTATGAATCACAACTAAAAATCATCCTTTTGCATTTCTTGAATTGTTTCTTGAATTCCAATTTATGATTTGATGTAATGGTAATGTTGTTGGAGTAGAACTGTGAGGAAGGAAAACCAGGACCTCCTAATTTAGGAACCCCTTCTCTTGATTTATACACATCGCAAACTGCTGCCCTTTATTTTCTCTTCTTGAGGACAATACTGTGGGGAAGGACAACCAGGACCTCCTAAGTTAGGAGCCTCTTCCTTTGCTTACTACATCTTGAATAAGAGAATTTTTAGTTAGAAATTATATTTTTAATATGAACTTCCTTCAACCTTTTAACCTTTCCTTCCGAAATTTATTTTATCTTAAATCCATATACTTTGGACATGCTTCCAAGTCTACAAACCTGGATTGACAAGTAAAACACCTGTTTCATTTGCTTAGTAAATTGACCTGACATTTTTGGCGTCGTCGCCAGGGAAGCATGCTTAGATAGAGCTAATTAGGAAGATTGTTTAGAAAATATATAAAAAATAACAAATAAAAAAACAAAACATAAAAACAAAAACACTTTTCATTGTGGTTATTCATGCTTAGAGAAAGAAATTAAAAAGGTAGATCCCCAAAAAAAACCCCCCAATCATTAAAAAAAAACTCACTAACTACAAAATCCATTCGAAAAACAAGATCTAAAAAAATATGATGTTAAAGAAGTCATTTAGAGAAGGAGGGTATGCCACCACAAGGATCTTCTCAAATCCTTGTCCACAATTTAAAATGGTCACTAGGGAAGAATCATCATTTTAAAATATAGAAGAGAACAAAGCATCCATGAAGAGGATCCACAGGAAGAGAATCTAGAAGCTTCTTATAGTTATCTTTGTAAGGAGATCAATGAGTTATGGATCACATGCAATGAAGTTCAAACAATAGAGCTAAAAATTGAAGAATATCTATCATATGTATCACAATATCCCTTGTGCATTCATGATTTTGAGCAAGTTCCACAAGAAGAAATTTGTGATATGACAATTAAGGAAAGCCAAGAAAACATAGATCATTTCAAAAATTGGTTTCAACTAGTCATTATGCCACAACACCACTTGTTACGGGAAAAGTTACCCTAAGGTCCTGGGTTGAAAGATCTAATAGAGCAGGAGCATGCCATCACAAGAAGGACCCAAATTACCAACTTTTATGCTTTAAAATAGAAAGTGAGGATTGCAGATCTTACTCGTTTATCCTTCGTTTGTAGTAGATCCCGTAGGTTTTAAACCCCTACAACTCCTCGTGCTACAAAACCTGCAAATCAGTCAAGAACAAGAAAAAAACCTAGTTGTACAACATATATGTCCTAGATGTTAGCAAATTAGCATACATGATCTCATAAATATAACATGAAATAAACTATTTATTAAGCATGTATAAGGGACATGTAAGACATGAACAACATGAACATGATGGTACTTCTTTTATTGATAACATGTATAGAAAATAATAGTGGAGAAATCACCTGAGATCTACCACGGCCTTGAGAAAAACCGTCCTCTGGATTTGTCCATCCCTAGCCTCACAAAGCTTCTTCCATAAATGGTACACAAAGGATGTCACATAGAATGAGGGTGATCATCACAAGGAAACAAGGGTTTCCTGAAAATCTGGGAAGTGTAGGAGGCACAGGGGAAATATTAGACTTGATCAGGGCTATAACATGCTATAATATCAATAATATTCTCTCTCTCCTCTCTTAGGTCATTCCCTTGAGGGGTATTTATACTTCCTCAAATTAGTTTTTTCAGTTGGGGAATAGTTAGGCCAAGAGCTAGGGTAGTTAAGTTAAAGGAAAAACTGTAAACCCCGCCTCAATAATATGGAATTTTTATATTTTTTAATATTTTAAATAGCATATGTGGGAAAAACTGGGCATAGTCGCTTATGGATTTTAAAATATTGTTTTTTTAGAAATGTGACCAAGTCTGAATGGAAGGGTTGCCCAAGGCCAATGCATAATTCATCAAGTATATAGAGGTGATAAATGATGATATAACATATTCCCCCTAATATATGAGGTCAGAAGGGGTACATGATGGCCAAAATGTATTATATGCAGAGAAAGAACCTTGCGAGGACTAGAGAGGACTTCACCAGATTTCAGCCTACCAAAAACCAGTGATAGAAATCAGAAAGATAACTCATGTCTGAGGCGGGCATACCCATGTTCAGTGAAAGAAAATCATGTCTGCATATGAAGTATGGAGTGGATCCAATATGTATACAAGTATAACTGAAATGTAAAGTACATAGTGAATTATCTGATCACTGCCCAGAAGTATAAGTCAAAATCATGTCCAAGTATCACATATAAAAGACTGATCAATGATTGTGCATAGATATTTGATCACTGAAGTCACAACTGAATCTCCAAGTACCAAATCATAAGTGGTGGAACAAATGGTACAACATGCAACTCGGGTGCCAACATATAAGATGTTGCTGTGATGAAACTGCAACATATAAGGGTGGATGGTGTCACTGGCAGAAAACTGAAGGAGTTGTCAAAGTGAACCGAAGCATCCTGATGAAAACCCGAGGTATTCACCGATCACCATGGCACAATTCTACACAATGGGAATAACTGAGCTGAGGTCAACCATGTGAGAAATCATTTGAGTACCGGTCATTGATGTATATTGTTAACAAACGTGAGACAACCTACCGATAATGATAATGAGTGTTCAGGTGCCCCAGTACAATATAACAAGTGTGAATAAATGAGTTGAAGTCGAACACTTGAGAGAATATATCAATCATGAGACATTTATGTATTCTCACTATCAATAGCGAAGGAGTCTGCCACTGATGAGTGCCAACCCTAAGCTACTGACAAAATGACTCTAGACCTTATTCCCAAAGAAATGAGTCGGAGTCGATGGGAAAATATTTGCTGGAAGGAATGCATTAAGGCATCCCAAATTAGTCCAGCCCAAGTGTAACCCACAGGCCAACTTTTGGAAGTAATCGGATGAAGCAAAGTGAAGTAACCAACCTGAAGTACATTTCCAGCATGCACAAAATATAGCTAGCGCACAACAGAAACCCTTTGAACCAACCAATAATGAAAGCTAACAAAGGGGTGAGATATCCACCGATAGGGTCAAATGGAAATCAAGGTACTGCGCGAATCCCAGGTGTGATAATGTAAGTTGAAGTCGAACATAAGGGAAACCACTCAGTCAAAGACCCATGATGTTGATAAAATGATGAGCATAAGGTCACCTATCAATGATGTAAATAGGGCCAGGGTGTGGATCTAGGTTTACTCTCAGAGCAATATGTCGAAGTCAATAAGAGACAAACCCGCTAGCAAGAATTCAATGGAGACCTTCTCAAACCGGTACAAGGAAAGGACCAAATAACTGATGTGACAGAACAAGATACTAAAAAAACCGGGATGGCTGATTGAAAAATGAGTCAAGAGACATCGCAGAAAGGCCAACTCAGGTTAAATTACCTTGAACAAAGGCACAACTCATGTTGACTATGGTAGCGAATGATAACTTTGTATAAGTTTGTCATGTAGGAGGCATAAACAAACCCTTCATATGATTGAAAGAGATAACCAATTGGGGGAGTACTGACTCGATAACAAGGTTATGGATTCTCCTAATTCAAAAACTAAAACCATCCCAAATGGAGAAAAGACTTAGCTTTTTTTGTGCTTTGTTAAGGGTGACACAACTGACGTTGTAGCTTCCATCAAGTATGGAAGTATTGTCTTGTTCTCACTCTTTTTCAAATATTTAATGTTTTTGTCTTTTTCATATTTCAAATCTTGAAAAAAAATAAAATAATGCAGTAGTGTCGGTAAACAAATGCACTAGTTCCTGGGATAGGAACAATCCTATGCTCAATGCAAGGTGGCGAAAACTGGTAAGTGACACTCAAAGGGATGTTCCATCCATGGGTAAAGGTGTCAAGTCACAAAGGCTAAGTGATTTCATGGTTAACTTGTACATAAATACATGGTCAAAAGAGGGCTTAAACATGAGTCCAAATGAAGCCGGCTAAAGGCAAAGATAAACAAGTAGTCAATATGCAATGCAATAATACAACTCGAAAACAATGGGAGCCTCTAAGGTAAATG
>CM076581.1:24609620-24848522 GCA_034641835.2 Pinus albicaulis | reverse complement strand
CCATTTTAAGGAGTGTTTTTAAAAAATAAATGGTGGAAGTTTCGTCCTAACTAATTCACAAACTGGTATCTATCTTGAGTTGGGAGGTTTGGCTACGGATTTCCATGTAGAGGAAGTGGTTTGCCACCTCTCATGGAAGCTTCCTCGATGATAGGGCCAATCCCATGATTATAGGGATCCCAACTCTCCTTCCTCCATCTATAAAAGCTTGCTCTTCTCCTTTGCAAGCTAGTTCCCAAGAGCTATCAGAGCCTTATGTTGCAAGAGCCTTGATTCATTCCCTTAAGGCCAAATCCAAGCAAGGAGACTATCATCAAGATCTGAAGAGAGAGTCTTGTCCCATCCTAGACAGGCTTTATCGAGACATGTTCTGCTGACGACCCACCGAAGGAGAATTCAGCGTCGGAGCTATGGTTGTATTCTTCCTTTGATGAATTAATAATAAGCGACTATTGGTTATGGTTCCACTCTTGTTCTTGATTATGATCATGAGTTATGTCTTCTCTGACTGACATATAGTTGTATATACTGGATTTTACGCTTGTGTTTGTTTTGTTTCTTGCATGTGCAGGTGTCCGGTCATGGAGATCGTGAGGATTGTGATTTGCCAGAGCAGAGGAACGGGAGCACTACCTCTTCTACAAATGACAGCGTTGGATTCCAGGTAAGCCTTCATCGCAAGCTTCCGCTATTTGTCACCAGGAACCCGTACTATAGCATGTTTGATTGTTGCTAGACTCAGTTTAGCCAGTAGGATCGTCATCCATAGAGGGGATTAACCTCTTCAACAGAAGAAATAAAATCCCTCAGTATGAAAGGGATCATCAGATTAGCTCTATTTTTCACCCTCAAGTGTGAAAAGGGGAAAATGCATGAGGACAAGGTCAAGCTTGACCAAGTCAATAACGCTTGCATAGTGGGAGTGGATCACCTTGAGAGACAACGCAATGTGAGCAAGGAAGAGGTCATTTGGTGGAGGAAACCCTAATGTGTGGGGGCCAAGGCCAGGAGGCTTTCATTTGTATAAAGGGAGGACAAGGCAGCCATAGATGGATATATTGATGAATATAGAATTTGGTCTGTATGACTATTTTTTGTCTTTAGTTGTTTAACTGAGATTGTTGTGTTGCTTAGCACAAGGGGATTTCCTATTTAGGAATTATTCTCTCTTCTTTAGAGGCCTCTTGAGGGATTTTACTTCATTCTCCACATTTCAGTCTCAAGGCCAAGCCACCTCCTTTAGCTACAACGTTATTCCTGTAGCAGGAAACATTGTGTTGCAGGGTGTTGCAGTGGAGGGTTCCACAACACCATTTCTTTGGATCATATTTCAGAGGAGGGAGATTATAATCCTCTGGGAGGTTAGTGAGGGAGTTTCATGAGCTGATTGCATATATTTTGCATTGGGCCAAGCACTTCCTATCTCCTACAATGCATTCCATCTCCTTGACTGCGTTATTTCTGAGTGTATTTGTAGTGGGAGATTGCACCACTATTTTGGAGGGTGAGATCTTTGGTGATTGGATCATCCTTTCACCTGAAAGATCCTTTGGATGAGATTCAACCATCATATGTAGCAACTTCAGCTATCTTCATCCATTTCCAGTTTTTGAGTTGCAGTTGCTACCCTGCAACTCCAGCATTTCTGCAGATTTGCCATTTTGTGCATATTTCAGCCAATCCTTCTAAGGATTGTTGTATTAGTGTTTCCAAGGGTTGAGAGCTTTGCTCCCCCACTTATTTGAGCTATACATTTTCATATCCATGTATTTACATTATTTCTGTAGCAGTGTCTCTTATAAACTGCACGGTCATAGCTTGGCTTTATCATATGTAGCAGTGTATTTCATGATTCTTGTACATGTGCCTTTGATGGTGGATTTGCCTAAGCTTGAGTGATCATTTCCTCAAGATCTTGTACACATTCTGCTGCTATAACATTAATAAGATGTCTATGAGATCTTATTACATTTTCTAAAGTTTATGTATCATTGTTACTCCATTGGTGTGTTTACATATTGTTGTTGCTCCACATTTGGAATATCTTTAGATATTCCCAATAGTGTAGATTTTCCATATTCTAGGATATTGCACATGTCTAGTTAATTCGCTAGATGTTAGTGGGAAGGATTAAATGAGGTAACAATTAATTAGTTTATGGTGGGATAAATTTATTAGGATAACAGATAAATGGTATGGGTAAATGTGGGAGTGACAGATGGGAGGATGTGAATGGATGTTTGAAAGTGGCAGCAAATATGCTTCTCATACCTTCCCCCTCTCCATTAAACTTTGAAAGCGTGGGGTGGGCTCGATGTTCATCCCCCATCGTTGATCTAGGCGGGTGTGATCTCCACCAGTATTTACCAGAAGTTGATAAACGGTCAAATAAAAAATAATTTATTACAACATAATTAATCCTTGATTAATTAACATAAAAAGGATTAAATATTAATATTAAAATATAAATTCAGCGACATTTAAACTAGCATGCCTACATTACGAAATTTGGATATATATATATATATATATATATATATATATATATATATCCCATTTTATTATTTTCTTTGTATTTTCAATTTTTATTATTTCTTTCTTTTTCTATTCTATTTTATTTTCTATATTCGTTCTATATATTTTTTCTTTTTCTATATAAAAGGAAAACATAAAAATGACATGGTAAAAAAATTTACAACATTGGCTCCATCTGGGGATTGCTTCCCCCTGTGGGATGCAAAGAACTTGTAGATCCGTGTGCCTTCTCCTCGAGATATGGAGTCTTTTATGTGAAAATCACACTTGACAGTGAATTTAAAAAAAACTAGGAATTTACAATGAACCATGGTTGCAAGCATTTAATACTAAATGTAATGTTTCATATATTGGTCATTGATTGGCAATGAATAATATTTTCCTTCTATATTTTGTAAAATAAAAGTTTTATTACCCTTCACTTTTGCAATACTGAATGGCCCCAACCACAAATTGTCAAATTTTGCATGCTTGCTTCTTTCTTCTCTTCTAGTACATCTTAGAACTAGATCACCTTGTCTGAAGTTTCTTTGTATAGCATTTTTGTCAAATAAATTTTTGATTTTATTTTGATATTAACGAAAGTTTGAATTTAACTTCATCTATTTCTTGGTTTAACTCGACATTCGATTAATTCTCCTTGAAAAAATCAACATCTTCCCCGATATGATTCCTACAAAAATTTTATGATCGGAAATGCTAGTTGTGTGGGGAAAATTGCTTCCAATTCCATAGACAAGTTGAAAGGGGACTTGTCAATAGATCTTTTAGGTGATACTCTATTTTCCTAAACCGCATATTTTAGATGACTATCCCAACTCCTCTTATGATTTTCCAATACTTTCTTAATAACCTTAACTAGACTCTTATTTGATGATTATGTTAACCCATTACCTTGAGGGTAATATGGTTTAGAATGATGTAATGCAATCTGATATTTCTAAAAAAATTCTATCATTTTAATAATGTTGAAAGCTTGTGAATTATCTCAGAATTATTTTTTGTGGAAAACCAATTTAAACAATATATTGTCTGCAATGAATTCGATGACTACCGTATCTATTGCATTCTTTACAGAATTTCTTATACCCACTTGGTAAGTATCTATAGCACTTAGAATCCTTTTGTATTGGTTGCTTGAAGTCGGGAATTATTTCATGTATGAAATCTAATCCACACTGTAAAAAAAGGGTGCTTCAATAAATACCGGAACAATGGGTAGTGTTGGTAAACTTTGCTTTTCAACAAATATCTATATGAATACAACTTCTCTCACTTAGTCTAACTTCAGAAAATAATTCTAGGCCAAAAAAAAAATCCCTTCTCTTGGAATTTTTTTATGCAAAACAGCCTTCCAAGCATACTTTCCACAAATTCCTTCATGAAACTACTCAAAAACTCCTTTTGTTTCACTTTAGTTA
This sequence comes from Pinus albicaulis, assembly GCA_034641835.2. Lineage (NCBI taxonomy): Eukaryota > Viridiplantae > Streptophyta > Pinopsida > Pinales > Pinaceae > Pinus > Pinus albicaulis. The sequence continues at coordinate 24,844,566 of CM076581.1, read as the reverse complement.
GACATAATAAAAGTATATTTAGAGGATTCTTCCAATATAAATTGGCATTTTTGATACATTATTTCATAGCTTTATGTTTATGAGATCTAGATTGATTCCTTATAAATTTAGGAGGATACTTTAGATCTCGAAGAAAATTCATTGTCTCTATAACAATCAAAGTAGAAAATTTTCATCAATGTGTAAAGGAAGAGGAACAAGATCCGGACCTGAAGAAGATTCTTGTGGATTATTCTTTACTTGAACTTTGAGAAGGTTCTTGTGATTCTTCTTAGCTAAACTTTGAGAAGGTTCTTGTGGATTATTCTTAGTTGAAATTTGAAAAGGATCTTGTGGATTCTTCTCGCCTGAACTCGCAAAATGGTATCAATTCCAAGAACCTTACGTATTTGATTCAAATTTCCAAAATTTTAGCTAAACCTTGTCCTTTTACCAATTTGGCTAGTATGATATCTAGATCAAATTCAAGTCTATTTGAAATCCATATTCCCCTCTTTCCATCCGTATGAGGTTGTGTTAAGATTGTTTTTACCGCATTGTTTGGAACATAGGAAATAAGAGGATAAATGGAAAACACAAATCCTAAATGATTTCAAAGCTTGTATAAGGTAATAGGCTTGTTTTTCTATGATGTCATATCTCAATTCAACATCCGTCATCACGTTACCGAAAAAGGCTATTGGTTTCTGTTATATCCATCATCATTTCTTTACAAGAGAAGAACAACTAAAGTAGCGTCGTATTCAAAAGAGAAGATACTACAAGGTTTGGAGTAATCTAGACTAGCTAATATCGTGGGCTTTAAATGTGTCCTTCTTGATTTGTGAAAAATTATATCTAGCCTATACCGTCCATTTGACTTCATGATCCTTTTTAAGCATATTAGTAATATCTTTGACTATCTCAACATATATAGGTATAAATATTCTAAGAAAATATTTTTCCTAGAAATTATTGAATTTCCTTTTTTATTTATAGGTAGACTAATTACCTCAATTACCGAGACACTCTTTGGATCAATAAAAAATCCTTCCTTTGAAATTATGTGTCCCAAAATCTTTCCTTCTTTCATTGCAAACAATGACTTTTTGAGATTAAGTGAAATCCCATATTTCATGCATCTTTCAAAAATTTTTCTCTAAGTGTTTCAAATGTTTGTCATCGTAATTAGATATACAAGTAAATCATCAAGATAAATAAAAATGGATTTATTTATCTTACCAAAAAATGGATGATCCATTTCTCTTTGAAAATTTTCTCCGCATTGATTAGATAAAGTGGCATTCTCAAGTATTACATAAATGTACCCAAGGAGTTGTAAATGTTGTCTTTTCTCTATCTTCAATACCAGCGAATCTCATTGTATCTGTAAAAGCCATATAACATTGAATTGTGTTTGAACTTGAGACTTTCCTCGAGGTAATTCATCCATATTTGGTAATGGATAAGTATCCTTTAAAGACAATTTTTTAAAATTTCTAAAATCGACACACAACCTTATTTCACCATGTAGGAATTTACAAGGTGTTCCTTAGATCAAACACGTAAAGGCCACCGCTCACAAAATACCACATACGTACACTATTTGATCTAGTAAAGGCCCTCGAAGAGGGAAATAGTCCATGGCCTCGAGCCAACATGGCTACTTCGAGAATTTATTAATATAAAGAAAGAAAATTACATAAGCTTCTCTCATAAATGGTTACCGGACAAAATGACCCTCCATGTTTCTTAAATAGATATCATGGACTAACTGTGTGTTAAGCCATAGATCAAGTGTCAAGAATGCCAAGGAGAGAGCGAACCATCGCATCACTACTTATCGTGACCGTCGGATAATAAGTTACAAATGTACATGGTAAAGAAACACACTTTACCTAACTCTACACTAGACCAAGTTATACTTTTAAATATTTCTTATGTTTCTAAATATCCTAGCATCCCTCTCTTAAGAACAACTTGGGATAGGATTTAAGGATTTACGAAGGTGACACAATAGGATACTATTTCCTATGTGGTTTTAATATCCTAACATCCCCCCTTAAGAACAACTTGGGATAGGATTAAAGGATCTACAAAGGTGACACAATAGGAGAGGGAAGGAGGCATTAGGAGCCCATTCCCCCCTTAATGATAAATTTCAAAACTCACAGCATAGATCAAATTTTGCAAAATTTGCGTCTCTGTGAGAGCCGTTGTAAATATATCGACAACTTGATTATTGGTTGAAAAAATACCGCACTTCAAGAACATGATCATGGATGAGCTTTTTGGATGAAGTGTATGTGTAGCTCAATTTGTTTCATACGCCGATGCCAACCGGATCTTTTCATAGCTGAATGGAATCTATGATTATCACACCAAAGTGTATTTGGATGTTATCGATGAAGACCAAATTTGGACAAAATTTGACGAATCCATAGGGCTTCAATGCTAGCTTCTAACACCAAGAAACTTTCTTCTCCCGACGAAAGAGAGATGGCACTTTGTTTCTCTAAAACACCATGTAATAGGTCTTGAACCAAGAGTGAATTCATAACTTGCAATAGACTTTCGATCATCGTGTCTCCGTGCCAATCGAATGAATGAAACCAATTAGCAATGGAGATGCTCCCCGTACCGTAATGAATCCCAAAATGAATTGTACCTTGAATATGTCGAAGTTATATTGTTTTATCTCTGGCTTCAAGTTGACTTTCATGAGGTTGGTGCATAACCGAGCAACAATACCAATGACAAAGGAAAGGTCAAGACAGTTTGGGTTAGAGCATAAAAGTTTACCAAATGTTGATCAGATAAGGCAGAATCAAATTTAGTGGAAGTACAAGTAATCGAAAGTGAGAAGGGGCTAGCCATGATTGCGCCTCCATGTGAAAGTGGTGTGGAATATCAGCGGCATACTTGGGTTGAGAAAGGGTACACTTTGGATTGCAAGACTTGAAGACCAAAGAAATAATGCGAGTATCCTAAGTCTATCATTTCAAGTTTATTTTCGGGTACAGACTTCACATGGTTTATATGGTTGGGACTACTACTAGTAAGGATAAGATCATCAACATAAAGAACAAGGATTATTAGGGACTTTCCCCCTTTCTGTTGTAGACAAAATGGCTTCAAAATGACATCTAGAAAATTCATTATCTAAGATAAGGCTATCCATTTTGGTATATCAAGCTCGAGGGTCTTATTTGAGACCATAAAGAGAATTCCCGAGGCAACAAAAAAGGCTAGAGCTGCCTGGATAAAGCCGGGGTTGTTCCAAGTAGATTTCTTCATGCAAATCCCCATGTAAGAAGATAGATTTAACATTCATTTGATGGACTTCCCATTTAAATGAGGCAACAAGGGAAATAACAAGGCAGATAGAATTCATTTTGGCAATAGGGGAGAAGGTTTAAGTATAGTCAATGCTTTCAATTTGTGAAAATCCTTTAGCAACAAGAATATATTTATGTTTATCCACTCTTTTCCATCTCGGGTCCAAACTTTGTTCTACAAACCCATTTGCACATGAAAAATTTTCTTCCCTTTAGAAGAGGAACAATATCCCAAGTATCATTTTCCAATAAGGAGGATATTCCTCATTCGCAGTTGCATCCCAATATGGGATGACCCGAAGCTTCTTCAAAGGTGTCTAGAGCAATATTTTCTCTCGAACTTGGAGCCAATAAGGAAGAGGCTCTCAATAAACTAAGAACGTGTACGACATTGATCCGCAGTGGTCACCTACAAGAGAACCCGCTCGCATCCCGTAGAGAGCATACCCATTTTGGAAGATGTGGAGTTGAAGGAAGATCTTCGTAGGAGGTGGAGGAGGATTTTCATCCCTTCGTCATCATTTGAACTAGAAGTAATGTCGTTAAAAATATAAGAGATACAAAGAGGTGGCACATATACGAATCAGGCTCACAGCCAAAGATGGCCCACTCGCCAAACTAGGATCACAAGCCAATATATTTTCATCAAATTTTACATCTCTTCTCTAATGATTACATTTTTGATTTGGGTTGAAGAAGTCTATATCATTTGACATCTTCATAATATCCAACAAAATGATTTTTTTCACTCTTAGGTTCTAAGGACTTTTGTTTCGCATGTAGAATATGGGCCCAAGATTCACTTCTAAAAACATGAAAGTCACTTAAATCTAGTTTGATTGAGCTCCATGCTTCTTCTCGATTTATATTCCTTAAAACCTTAGTAGGATTGTGATTTACTATGTAATTTTCACATTTAATTGCTTCTACCCAAAAATTAAAACTAATTCCTTTAGATTGAAGCATACATTTAACCATTTATTTTAAAGTGTGATTCTTCCTTTCAATTACACCATTTTGTTGTGAAGTATATGGAAGAGTATGTTGCAATTGAATTCCATGCTTTGTGCAAAAGTGGATAAATTTGTTGCTAACATATTCTCCTCCATTGTCAGATCTTAACTTAAGAATGTGATGTCCAAATTGTTTCTCACCAAAGGTCTTAAAGGCCAAAAACATGTTAAAAATTTCACTCATGAGTTTTAAGAAGGATACCCAAGTGCGAAGGGAGAAATCATCAATGAAAGTTAAGAAGTACCTGCAGATAGGGAAATAAACAATTGGAAGTGGACCAAATAAATCACCGTGCACAACTTGAAAAGGGGTTGAAGCATGCCAAGAAGCACATTTGTCAAAACTATCCTCGATGATGTTTTCCTAGGCATACATCCGGAACAAAACACCATCTTGGCAAGATACCATAGAAACACTTGTCACCATATTTTCTTTACATAGAGTTTGAAGAGAGCGATACTTTGAGTGACCAAATCACTCATGCCAAATATTGCTCACTTCATCATTATGAGCAACAAAAATAGAGGGAAGACATGATGACCCAAATTTGTCAAACTTATACAACCTTGTGGAATCATTAGCAATGCCGTAGGGCTAGAATATGTCTAGGATATTTTAGGTCCTTAATTACAACATCATGAGGTGAGAGTTTTATTGTTTTCCTTCACATGAATGAGTTATCTCGATAAATAGATAGAAGGTTGTAGGAAAAGGTAGGAACACATAATATATCATTAAACTAACCATTATCTAGATGAATGGTTCCGTACCCTACAACACTAAGAGATCTATCATCACCAACATAAATGTTTTTGGTGTTACAATCATTTAAAGAAGAAAACATGGCTTTATTTTTTTGCCATGTGGTAAGAGGCTCCAAAATCAATGAGCCACTAATGAGAATGAGAAGAAGAATATACATTCAATGCATTACTAGATCTTCGACAAGCTTGACAACCACAAGAAGAAAGTGCCATTCCCGAAGATGAAGTTGAAGAGTTCTCCAAATTTATGTTGTGCTTCTTAATTGATGCTTCCAAGACTTCATTCTTCTTAAAAAAATTTTGACTCTATGTGGCCATCATGATTACAAAACTTGCAATGTTTATCCGTTTTCTTCACTTTATTTTTATTTTCCTTATGAGTTTGTTGAGTTGCTTTTCTACTAGGTCAAATTGCTTAAGACCCTTGTTTGGTTTAGGACCATTCTTTTTAGGATCTTGCTTCTTTAGATTCTTTGGATATGGTTGTTGTTGTGTTGCTAAGACTTTCTTAGAAGATTTTCTAGTATTAATATGACCAAGGTGTAAGAGTTCTTTCTTTCTCTCTTATCAAATAATCACAAAAGGCATCGAAGAGGGGGACTTTTAGGATGTTCCTTGAGAAATGAGGGCTTCTCTAGTGGAATGTAAGGGGGAAACAAATAAAATTATGCAAGGCCTAACTTAGCAAGAATGGAATAAATAAGGCTACGATATTCTTTTTTGATCTTACAACCTTCTAAAAGAAGTCTAAGGGTTTTGAATTTGGACAAAAATCTTCAATAGAGGAGAAAATTATTGTACCAAAGTAAGAAACTTATTTTCAAGTCGTGTGGGCTCGATTTCATTTTTAATGCCAAAAAAAATATTTAGCTTTTTCATAGCTATTACGGGTAAAGCTACCCTAAGGCCTTGGGTTGAGAGACCTAACAGAGTGGAAGGCATGTCATCATAAGAAGGACTCTAATTACCAATTTTTATGCTTTAAACTAGAAAATGGGGATTGTGGACTCCTACCTGCTTATCATTCATTTGAAGTATATCCCGTAGGGTGCGTACACCCCGCTACTCCTCGTGCTCCTAACCTACAAATTAGTCAAGAAAAAGCACAAAAACTAGTTTTACAAAATACATATGTCCCGTATGTTAGCATATTAGTACACATAAACTCATAAAGATAACATGAAATAAACTATTCAAGATTATTAAGCATGTATAAGAGACACATAACACATGAACATCGTGAACATGATGGTACTTATTTTATTGATAACATGTACAAGAAACAATAATGGATAAATCACTTGAGATCTACCACGACCTTGAGAAAAATTGTCCTCCCATCTGCCCGCCCTAACCTCACAAAGCTTCATCCATAAATGGTGCACAAAGGATGTCACATAGAATGAAGGTGATCATCACAAGGAAACAAGGTTTTCCCGAAACCTCGGAAGTGTGAGGCACAAGGGAAATATCAGACTTGATCATGGCTATAACAGCTATAATAACAATAATATTCTCTCTCTCCTCCCTTAGGCCACTCCCTTGAGCCGTATTTATACTTCCTCAAATTAATTTTTTCACTGGGAAAAGTTAGTCCACGGCTTGGGTATTTAATTTATAGGAAAAACCATAAACCACACCTCAATAATAGGGAAATTATATATTTTTTAATATTTTAAATAACATACATGGGTTAGCTATGGATGGGCCCACGTACAGCATGAAAAAAATTGCTAAAAGTAGTCTCGTATAGATTTTAAAACATTTTTTTTTGAAAAAATTGATCGAATCTAAATGGAAGGGTAGCCCAAGGCTAATGCATAAGTCATCAAGTATACAGAGGTGATAATGATGCTATAATATATGCTCCCCTAATATATGAGGTCATAAGGTGTACGTGATGGCCGAGATGTATTATTTGCATAGAAAGAACCTTGCGAGGACTAGAGAGGACATCACTAGATTTCTGTACTGGCCAAAAACCAATGATAGAACCAAAAAGATAGCTTATGTCCGAGGCGTATACCCATGCTCAGTGAAATAAAAGCATGCCCACATATCGCATGGGAATAGATCCAATATGTATACAAGTATGACCGAAATGTAAACTACATAGTGAATCATCTAATCACCGCCGTGCTTACAAGTCAAAATCACGTCCAAAAATCACATATAAAAGATCGATCAATGGTGCTTCATAGATATCTCGATCAACAAGTCACAACCGAATCTCTAAGTACCAAAATCATAAGTGGTGGAACAAATGGTACAACATGCAACTGGTGCCAACATATAAGATGCTGCTATGATGAACCGCAACATTTAAGGGTGGATGAACACCCATAGAAAACCGAAGGAGTTTTCAAAGTGAACTAAAGCATGCCGAGATGCAAACCCAAGGTGTTCACCGATCACCATGGCACAATTCTACACAATGGTAATAAATGAGCTAAGGTCGACCATGTGAGAAATAATTTGATTACTGGTCATTGATGTATACTATTAAGAAATGTGAGACAACCCACCGATAATGATAATGAGTGTCAAGGTGCCCCGTTATTAATCTAACAAGTGCAAATAAATGAGCTGAAGTTGAACACTTGAGAGAATTTACCAATTAAGAGACATTGACTTATTATCACTCTCAATAGCAAAGGAGTATGACACTAATGATTGCAAACCATAAGGTACCTACAAAAGGGCTCTAGACCTTATCTCCGCAGCAATGAGTCGCAGTCGATGGGAAAATTTCTCATTGAAGGAAGGCATTAAGGCATCCCACATCACTCCGCATGAGTGTAACCCGCAGCCAAAGATTTGAAGGAATCGGATGAAGAAAAGTGAAGTAACCAAATCAAGCACATTTCCGCATGCAATAAAATGTAGCTAGTGCAGATGAACCCTCGAAACAACCAATAATGAAAGCCGACAAAGAGGCAAGATATCCACCAATAGGGTCAAATGAAATCAAGGTACTTCATGAATCCCAGGTGTGATAATGTAAGCCGAAGCTGAACACAAGGGAAACCACTCAAGCCAAAGACCCATGATGTTGATAAAATGATGAGCACAAGGTCACCTATCAATGATGTAAATAGTCAGTAAGTGCGGTTTCAGGTTTACTCTCGCATCAATATGTCGAAGTCGATACGAGACAAACCCGCCAACAAGAATTCAATGGAGACCTTCTCAAACTAGCACGAGCAAACAACAAAATAGCCAATGTGATAGAAAATATACCGATGCACTGTGATGGCCGACTGAAAAATGAGTCAAGAGACACCGCAGAGGCCAACCCAGGTTTAACTTCCTGAACAAAAGCACGACTCATTTTGACTATGGCAACAAATGATAACTCTCCGCATAAGTTTATCATGTAGGAGGCATAAACAAACTCCATATGATTGGAAGAGATAACCAACCGAGGGAGTACCGACTTGATAACAAGGTTATGGCTTCTCCTAAGTTAATGGCTTCTCCTAAGTCAAAAACTAAAACCATCCCAAATGGAGAAAAGAATTAGCTTTTTTGTGCTTTTTTCAAGGGCGACAAAATTGACACTATAGCTACCATCAAATATGGAAGTATTGTTTCGTCTCCATCTCTTTTTCAAATATTTAATTTTTTTTTTGTATTTTTCATATTTCAAAGTCTCAAAAGAATAAAAGAATGCCTATAGTACAATGGACAACGTAATGAGTGTTGGTAAAATGTACACTAGTTCCCGGGATAGGAACAATCCTATGTTCGATGCAAGGTGGCAAAAACTCGGCAAGTGACACTCAAAGGGATGTTCCATCTATGGGTAAAGGTGTCATGTTGTGAAGGCTAAGTGATTGAATGGTTAACTTGTGCGTAAATACATGGTCAAAAGAGGGCTTAAACATGATTCCAAATGAAGTTTACGAAAGGCCAAGATAAACTAGTGGTCAAAATGAAATGCAAAACAATACAACTCGACAACAATGGGAGCCTTTAAGGTATATGCATGTAATAAAGATAACGAAGAAGAAGCAAGGAAATGAAGCTTCAACACATAAGTCATGATGGGACTAAAGAGGACTCCCGAGCCTATATAGATTGCAGCATGGGCAACAAATGCTAGTGAGGAACTAACTAGGAATTCCATGTAAAGGATGGCTCTACCACCAAGTCATGATTAAAAAATCAGTGAGTGAAATGGGTTAAATAATCATGACATGATGGGCTCGACCCTATGGCAAGTGATCAAAATGGAGGATAGTATGTAGAAATGCAACGGAAAATGAATTCCCTAGCCTATATGCTATTTCAGAAACAAATACCTACCATGACAGGTCAACGGTCATGGATCCGAAGGAAATTTGAGAATATCTCAAATTCACCAGAATGTACCTGAAAATAAATTTTCCCAACACTTATAAACCAAAAGGTTAAACAGCCTTAATCAAATTCAAAAAATAGACACAAACAAATTTTTTGAAAAAATTTCAAATTCTGTGCATAAATAATTATTTCGACTCACATTTTGGTCATTTGTGCAGTGTAGAAGTGGAAAAAGAGCTCTAGAGCAAAAAACCCCCTTCTTGCAAACGAAGCAACCAACCACCGAATCAACTCAAACCAGTCAGGTAAGCCTTGTACTCATCTTGTTATCAATTTCATTCCTATTTCAAGCAAATATTTTGATTTTTGACTATAGGAAATATATTTTTCTTGAAACCCTCTACGTATATGCGAGTTCATCATGAGGAACTTGCGTATAGATGCGACTGTGTCTGAATGAAGTTGCGTATGCGCAGAGCAGAATTCAAAAACTAATATCTAATGGGTCAATGCATGAAATTGTCCAGGATGACTATCAGCTGGAGGAAAGAAATCACAGTGAAATTGATAATGAAGTGATGGAGCACCAACAATCATTAGATATAATTCAGGGTTTCGGTTTACTCAAATTTTTCAAAATGCCAAATATGAAAGCCAATACTTAATTTCTCGAGATGTTGGTCAATCATTGGGAACCAGATGAAGAGTGATTTATGATTGATCAGATGCCATTGAGAATCGAGCTGGAAGACATCGATTTTATCATTGGACTTTCCCGGAGGGGAGAACCAGTTGATTTTCATGGTAAGCCCACTGGAGGGCTTAATGTAGATGACTATGTCTAGTTCTACTGTGTGGATGGTGCAAAGAAGGTGGGGACTCAGATCCTAATCAAGGATGTATGATACTTGTACATGAAAATCCTTCTTTTCACTATTGGCAGAGTGGTAAGGTCAACATCCCTTCACCAGGCCTCACACACTCATATGAGTCTGGCAGTGGAGTGCTTGGCCCATCTCTATGATTGGTGCACAATATTATTGGCTAATATGAAAAAACAACTTACTTCCATCTAGTAGGTAAAGACAAAACACTTTGTATACGACATTATTATGTTGACATTCTTCTTTGAGAGAGTCTCAAGGCTTCGACCCAAGATCATCTCCTCCATCAGCAGCCCAAGAGATCCGAGGATAGCTCGATGGGCAGACTTGATGAAGAGACTGGGTGGAAGTGAAGTTCCCCGAACCACATGGGATGATGAGTTCTTCCAGTGGTGGGCAGAATAGGTCATCTCACTGGAGGACTATCCCTATGTTGGGATGGATTTTCGATCAGATCCTGATTTGGTTCTTCTACCCGAAACAACATGGGGTGCAATTGGTAAGATTGCACAATGATTTTTTGATTATGTGATTTTTTTTACTTTTCAATTTATATTCAAAATGAAAAAATGTTTTTGATAGGACAATATGACTTACAAAATTTAATGATCATGATACAAACATGGGACTTGTTACACTAAAGGGCTACCCAAGACATAAGCGTTGTAGAGGCGAGGCAAATGATTCTGAAGACCCAGGAAGGACCCTCCATGCCATCCAGAAAAACTTGGAAAATTTAACTCGCCAAGTACCCATGGTAGCTATAGAGGACCTTCCTGCGGCTATCCAGAGGAGGGTAGTGGGAGTACCATGAGACTGGGTGCAGTTATTCCGCCGTGTAGCTACTGCTATTGTGTTCCATCGGAACACAAATTTTGGGAAGGGTCCTCAGGGATAGATTTAGATTTGATCGGATGACTGTATTATTATTTTTTATGACAGACATGATCGGGCATAAGCCCTAATTTTGTAGGACATGATGGTCCAATTTTTTATATTTTGAACACTCTAATCTATATATATATATATTATATGACGTGATTGTCCCAAATGTACAATGATGAATGATGTTTTGATATTTTTAAAGTATTTAATGATTAATGTGCCAATCAAGTGCTTGATTAGCTAATGAGTCTGCTAACAAATTATCAAATCGAGGAATATGAATGAACATAATAAATTGAAATGAACGTTGTAACAAATGTACCCTAAAAAATAATCGATGCAAAAATGGGTCTCTGACACGATAAGTGTTGTTTAATTGTTAAACCACCAATCTGAATCCAAGTGAACTACTAACGAATCAACACCAAGAGATATTGCCTCCGAGAGTACGTTGACCACTACAATATATTCTTCCACATTGGTCGAAGCAGGACCAATGAAGACACCTCTTGAAACTAACAACTGACCGGATGGATAGTGAATTACCCAAGAAGTGGAAGCCAAGTTCCGGGTATGTCTACTAGCACAATCGACAAAGCCAAAATGACTCATATCATCCAATAATACCTGCCAAAGCAGATCAAAATCATCAAATTCACACCAATAATAAAAAATCAGACATGTACAAAGAATACAATATATACAACAAAGCAAATGCTAGGCCGAAACATAGGCATAATACGTCTTCAAATAGAGCCCATTTCTGGGCTCCGCCAGCTCGTTCCCATCAAAATCAACCAAGGCATAAGCTCCCTTTTTCAAGAAATTTTTGGCAATGAAGGGGCCATACCACATGGATTTGAACTTGCCTACCCCCAAGGCATCCTTCTCTTGGACATAAACCAAGACAATGTCACCTTTAGAGAAAACCTGAGGCTTGACCACCTTATCGTACTGAACCTTCACTCATTTCTTATGCGCCTCATTCATCGTAGCTGCATCTCGATGCTGCTCATCGATATTTTCTAGATGGATAAGGCGTTCTTTAAGACTAAAAGTGTCAGAAAGAAGTTCAACTGCCATCTTAAGGGAAGGAAATTCACATTCAATAGGAAATATAGATTCCAACCCATCAACTAGTTAAAACAGAGTGAAACCGGTTGTATTCTATATAGACTTCCGGTATTCCCAAATTTCAGGGTACAACATGACGTGCCAATTGGATCTGGCATTATCAATTGTTCGTTGAATATTTTTCTTCAAGGATTTGTTAACAATTTCGACTTACCCATTGTCTTGAGGATAATAAGGAGATGAATGCTCCTGCCGAAAACCCAATTTGAGAGCCAATTCAACCATCATATTGTTATGAAAATGAATTCCATGGTCAGTTACAATCTGTTTGGGGATTCCAAAATGAGAAATTACTTGATTAAATAGAACAGGGATGTTGTCTCACCATCATTCCCAAAAGTAGGCATAGCCTCAACCCACTTCGTAAAGTAGTCTACAGTTACAATAATGTACTTGTGGCCTTAGCCGAAGGTGGGTTACAAGTAGTATAATCAATAACCCACTTTGTGAACGGACCAACAATGATGATGGGAAAGAGTGGAGTTGGATGATCACACATCTTCCGAGTATAAACTTGACAGGGATGACAATTTTTTACTGCCTCAACACAATCTTTGAAAATCGAGGGCCAAAAGTATCCTACACGCAATATTTTATGGGTTGTAGCAAGCCCAGATAAATGACCACCACAAGCTCCACTATGGCAATCGTTCAACACAACCTTAACTTCTTTGAGAGTTAAGCAGCGTTTAAGGATCAAATCGACCCTGCAATGATATAAAGTGTCACCGATAATCAAATAAATTTTAGCTAAGAGACACAACTTTCGACGCTCATCTTTCGAAAAGGCTAAGGGAAACTTCAAAATCTGGACATAAACTATGAGATCTCTGTACCAAGGATCATGTGAAGAAATGAGAAAAAGATGTTCATCAGGAAATGATTCTTCATTAACAATCTCTTCTCCATAGGGAAACTCAGAAATCAAATCAGCAAATACCAAAGATTTCTTTGATTTGGAAGACAAGAATTCGAGATCAAACTCTTGCAAAATAACAATCCATCAATTGTATTTTCCCCGAATCACTCGCCTAATGAGAAAAAATTTAAATGGACTAACTATCGCCAAAACATAAGTTTTGCGAAGGAGGATATAATGTCTGAGCCGCTGGACAACATGGACAGCTGCCAAAGCTAGTTTCTCAATCGGAGAATACCAGAGTTCAGGACCCACCAAGCCTCGACTAAGGTAGTATACAACATGCTCGCAAAGAGCATCATCTTACTGAACCAGAACCATACCTATGGTATATTCTATTGCAGCGAGATATAAGAGGAAATCCCTACTATAATCAGGTGGACTCAGTAATGGAGCAGAGGTAAATTATTTTTTCAAAGCATCGAACGAGCGTTGAGAAAATTCATCCCAAAAAAATGGAACTCCTTTCTTTAACAAACTCATGAATCCCTTTGTAATCTCGGCATAATTCATGATAAATCTCCATAAGAAATTAGCTTTTCCTTGTAGACTTTGAAGTTGACAGATCGAAGACGGGGGGGGCGCAATAGAAGTATTGCCTCAACCTTGAAGGGATCTAGCCGAATCCCTTTCGTATACATGATTAATCCCAACAACCGACCGGATGTGACAGAAAAAATTCACTTAGTAGGGTTCAACCGAATTTTATAATACCGGCATTGTTCAAAAACTTAACAAAGGTGTGAAGGATGATCAATCCTCTTGTGGGAACGAGTAGCTAAATCATCCAAATATGCCTCGATATCATGTTTGATGTCGTGGAAGGCATAGGACATAGTCCGTTAAAAGGTAGCTCCAAAAATTTTAAGGCCAAAAGGAATCTTCTTGTAAGCAAAGGTACCCCAAGGAAAAATAAAAGCAATCGTATGCTGATCTTCAGGATGGATAGTAATCTGATTATATCCCAAGAAACTATCCATGAAGGAGAAAATCTCATTTCTTGCACATTCATTGATAATCCGATCTATAAATGGTGTGGGGTAATTATCTTTAGGACATGCCTTATTCAAATCCCTGAAATCAATGCAAACTCTGATCGTTCCTTGTTTCTTGTCCATAGGAACTAGATTCAAAACCCACTCAGTTAATGGAATGGGGTATATGAAACCCGCCTTTAGCAGCTTCTTCACCTCGGCTTTGATAGATGTTGCCTTCCTAGGGTTGACCGAATGAAGCTTTTTCCAAATAGGCTTATCATTTTCGTATGTATTTATCTCATGTTGGACGATAGATAGATCTATACCAAGAATTTTCTCATAAGACCAAGCAAACACATCCTGAAATTCTCGAAAGAGATTGGTGTAAGTTTGAATCTCTTCAGGGGAACATTCAGCTCCAATGAAGACATTCTCAATGATGTTGGGATCTATGGAGATGTTCACCGAGGTAGTAGCAGAAATGACAACCATGTTCCCTTCAACAAATACATGTGCTGGTGCTAAAGGATTCAAAACTAGGTGAACAAGACCAGAAGACTAAAGGCTGGAGAAACTTGTTTCAACTTCTTGTAAGTTTGGTAGAAAATAGGACCGATGATGCAAATCATCCCACGGTCTCTCTATAGAATTCATTGCTTCAAGGATGGCATTTTCAGATGTAAGAGTGGTATCAAGGAAATCTTGAGTAGAATATGAAGTAAGAGTCCAAGTCGGAGCCACATCTCCATCCAATTCCTCCGACGAAAGATAAATTGGCGTGGAGTCTGGAGAATCAGCAATAGATCGATAAGCAATCTCATTTGCAGACATAGGAAATGCCATTCCACCCACCTGGCCTTCTTCTAACGTGGAGGTAGGATAAGGCAAGGTCCAAGGGTTCAAAAAATAATGAGTTTGAAAGAACTCTCTTCGAGTAGGAACCTTGGAGGATGAAATAAAATTGATATGAACCAAAGGAGGCGAAAAATCAAAAGTACCCATCAAATATGTATACATTCCAACCCCCAAATTCTCAACAGGTTGCTTGGTATCATTCACCAAGGGAACAGTCAAGTGATCTGATGCATTTGGATCTACAAGAGAATAGTCCATTTGATCAACAATGGCAATCCTCCCTTCGTGAGGGAAACATAAAGTGCGAAATAATGAGGAAGCAATAGCATCCATCTCACAAATTCAGTTTCACCCCAACAGAAGGTTGTATTCTAGATTTTCATCAACTATCTCAACCTTGATATCAAAAATTTTACCCCCAACACAGATGGTTAAATCTGGAACAGTGCCATGCGACCTGTGAGAATGACCATCAAATGCAGTCAGAATAGTAGCAGAAGGGACAGCTAAAGGAGATCCAATAGCCTTCTAGCATGCAAGATGCATCACACACGTGGAAGCACCCTCATTAATAACTATTCGAAAGATATTAAAATTCCGATATGTAGACTTAATCTGGAAAGTCATATGATGAGGAAGTCTCTTTTTTAAATTCGACATGTAAAATGTGATCATCAAAGAATTCTTTAGATCAACAATCCCAATAGCAGTGAGCAATACACTCCTTTGTGCAGGACATGACTGGAGTACCTCTAACGCAGACATGGCACAAGGACTTTGGGCCAAATCTTCTACAATCGAGTAGTTTCAGGTAGCCTTAGCATTAGGATTGATTGTTGTATTCTTTGTAGACCCTTTCGGCATCCAAGGTATAGGCTCAACTGCAGGCCTCTCTATATTGAGTGGATTAGCATTACAAGGAGCACCTTTAGCTTTCGAAGACTCGGCTTCACCATAATCACGAGATCTTGTAGCGATATTTGTGTGAGCACTCATCATGTGTATGTTTGATAGATTTTACCCTTCTTGGTTGCCCCCAGAGGGAGCTCTAGTATTCACATTCGTGCCAGCAAGCAATTGCTGCCCTTGGGGAAAAGGGTTTTTCAGTACAGCCTGGGAGAAGAACCCTGCTGAGCTAACAAGCACTGAGCATCCTGAATTTTAGGGAAGAAGTGAGTAAGATGGTCTCCAGTGCACAACTTTCATGGAAACTTAACCTTATTTTTATTATCCCACTTACCCTCTCCAACATGATCATTGGATATGTTCACATTCCCCTTCCCATCCTTTCCTTCTTCTTATTATTTCTTCCCTTCTTCTTCCCGTCAGATTGTTGATTTTCTTTGGGGTTAGAAGCTTGAACAACATTAATAGCTAAGGGATGAGAAGGAGTTGACACTAAAGGCATAACCTGACCAGAAGGAGCATATTGTATAGACAATTGCTGCAATTCATTTAGCAGGTTAGTCGTACCACTATCGATCGTATCAATAAGTCTGTCACCATGAGGGCCGAGTTTGGTTTTGGCTAAATCTAGCTTGGATTGAGGAGCATCCGAAAAGATTTTATTAAGGACCCCAGACTGAGAATAGATAAGTTCTAGTTGTTGAGCCCTAAAAATAGCCTGCTCTTCAAAAAATACCCCTGAAAGGGATACATCCTTTGAGATTTCTGGCTGCAGAGATTTCAGACACCATTCGAGAAGGAACTCATTCAGAATTTGGGCTCTGATTAGCCTCTTCCTTCTCCTCCATTTTTGAATATGATAAGAAATGTGAGTTTCTTTGTCCTGCTAGAAATTGGCCAAGAGATTAGTCCCGACATCATAATGGACAGACAACTGAAAATGGTTTAAGAACATAGCAGTCAACTCACCAAAAATAGTAAAATTTCCTCCTATTAGCCCAATGTACCATTTCGTTGCATTCCTAGTTAGGGTTCATTGAAATAACCTCAACCTGATCGAATCGTTGATAAGGGAGTTCGATGAACACCATAAGTGGAAAGTGGTGACATGGTCCGTTGGATCCTCACCGGTCTTCCCTTCAAAATTTGGAATGTCTGAGGGTATTTTAGTGGGGACCAGAGGCCAACCCACACTATACCGAATAGGATCATTTGTCAATTTCAATAGATCTGGCAAGTTTAAAGTTGCCAGGAATGGTAGGCGTGGAGGAGCCTAGGAATTCCATCCCCCATAGGAAGGATTCCCCACATTCTGAAAATAATAGCCTAGATTTTTTGAGGCACCAGGTTGCTAGATGTTTTCATAGAAAATGTTGAGCCATAAGAGAAGCCTTGTGACCCAACATTCGAAGAAGGACCCCCTCCCATCGTAGGGTTATTATAGACATGGATATTCCCTCAATCGAAGTGTTATAAGAGGAAGAAACCCCTTAGTAATGGTTCCAAGAATTAGTGAATGGAGAAAATACTTGAGAATCACCTACCGAAGGGAAAGGAGCATTCCCTTGCTGAGCAGAGAAAAACTTACTCCCTGCTCCTAACCCTGTAAAAGCAGGGTTTGATCCCGAAAAAACATTAGAGCCTTGACCTCCGGTGAAAGGATTGAATCCTTGATTTTGAGAGGTTAAAGTAAAATATCCTAAGGAAGGGTTCAAATGAGGAATATGCCCTCTACCAAAGGGGAAGCCCTGAAATGAAGCTGATCCACTAGCCATAGAAGGCATATGCATGGAGATAGTTTAAGCAGCGATAAAGGAGAATGAAGGAATTGCACTAGAAGGCATTCTAAAAGAAAAGGGGCCAAATTGAGAAGCATATGCTTGGGTGCTTCCACTCGAATATGGAATAGAAGTAGAGCCAAACATAGCAGCACTAGAAGTGATTGTCGAAATGGTAGTAGTGCCTCCTCCTTCAACTGAAAGAGGAGTATGAACACTTGCAGTGCTCATAGTCGAAGTTGTGTTCCTAGCCATGGCCATCGAAAGAATGGGATATGAAGGAAAAGGGCTAACTGGTCTCTGAGACTCAGGCTCAATGTGCAAAATCATGTCAGGAAAACTAGCAGGAAGAGGAGATGAAGGAGTCTCAGGAGGCTAAGGAGCTTCTTCAACTTCAACTTCTTCTGCCGGAAACAAGACTCTAGAGATGCGTGGAATACTCCTCTCTACAATAGCACTAGTACTAGGACCACCCACAAAAACAACAAGCCTAGACGGAGGATCACTCTTCGTTGCGTTCGAAAACACTGGATAAAAATCACCCACTGAATTACTCCTACGCCTTCTTGAATAAGGCTTGACACTTGTAGGGGAAAGCCCACGAAGCCTCCTTGATCAACGAGGTTGTTGTTCAACCACTTTATGAGATTAATTAGACTCAAAAAATATAATAAGCTAAGAAATATAGGAGCAAAGAGAACACTCTAAAAAGACCCTAATATACAGTCAATCAAGCGGCCTTCAAGTATTTCTGCTCCAGGTGATTAGGACCGAACACCAAAATACAAGAAAGCGAATAGGAGGACCTTCCGAAAATAGTTTGGGGTAATTACGCCCCAAGCCTACTAGCGAAGGTAACATAAACAATTACGCTGACCTCCTGACAACAGCCTTTACCGGTGCAAGTCCCGAGCTTCATAAGGGAACCCTCGAGAAGTACTGATGAAATCAATGCAACGTCTGTCTCAGGTCCATGGGTATTCCCCCCGACAGTCACCTGTGTGGCCCCTAGGAGAGGCAACTAAGGTCTTAGGTCAAGATTCAGCAAATAGGAGAGGGGGTATCTCTCTTCTCCTCCTTCACTCTCCCTCGCTCTTAACTCTCTGGAGGTAGAGCTTTCCCAGTCCACTTAATGGAATTGGATTTCGCTCATTAATAAACTTTCTATGTTTGACAGTTTTGAGCGGCCTTGGAGATTTAACTCTCCACTCACCTATTCCAAGGCCCTATGACCTAGCTAGTTGACGTATGATTAATGACAAATAAAAAAACTTCTAGTTCATTTTAATTATAGCGCTTGATTTTAAGTGGTTGTTACTTAAGTCAAAGGTATACGAAAGTGAAAACGACGGTGTTTTATTGATGCAAAATAAATCAATGAAAACCTACTACATGCAAATGCAATATTTTTCTTTCGATGAAAATAGATTTGTAAATGGGTTCTACAAAACTAAATAAACAAAAACTTGTTTTTATTTTCAGTTATCACTCTTCACACACTTCATGAAACTATGAAAAAATACTAAAATGCTTCAGTGCAACTAATGCAAACAACCAATGATATGAAAATTATAAGATTACTCACTAAGGAATCCAAAAGAGTTTCTAGGGAGAAATGGTTCAATCACTTTTGAAAAACAAGCAAGGCAAGTCCCAACAAGAACTCCTTTACATACCAAATTCCAAAATACACTTGATACAAAAGAGAGAGAAATCTAGAGAAAGAGTCCTTTCAAGACCAAGCAAACGAACCAAAAAAAAGAAACTAATCAAACTGCTTCAAACTGTATGAAAACTGTAAAAAGGAAACAAAAACAAAAGCAACGGAAAACAAGAAATATTTTTTGGCTTTTCACTTTTAAGGAAAATGAAAAGATTTCAAAAATACAAGCACAAACCTACTCAAGAACCGGAATCAAGAAAATGAGCGACAAAGAGACTTCAAAATTCATAAGCCAACTATGCTACTTTCATAGCAGGACTCAAACGAGAAATAAGAAGTGAAAGACCCAAGAAACTAATTCAGCATAGTAACACACACTTCCAGTGATCAAAAACTCAAAAACAAATAAACGTTCACTTCAAGATTCACTAAAAGGCTAGTCCCAAGATGTCAAGAAAACCAAAGAAGTCAAAAGAGGAAAAAACCAAAAGTAGAGAAATGCATAAGGCCAATACAAGCAAACAAGTAGAGGCTTACTGTTGTGAATGGTCAGAACAACCAAGAGCTCCAGGAAGAGGTCTTGGTGCTACAGCCATAATTGCAATTTCACAAAATAGGAAAAAACATAAAATGACTAGGTCTTCACAAGAAAAAGAGAGAAACTGACATACAACCACAATGAACACAGTCTAGACACCTAAAATGCACCACAGGAGTGGCCAACTATAGACAAGAAAGGCTTACAGGGCCTCAAAATTCATATTTTCAAATTTTCCTAGGCATACACGGGTTCGTTGTGTGAAACACGCGTGTATATGCAACTGTAACCAAAGAAACACACGTATATGTGGGTTCTTTTGGAGAAAAAATAAGGCATACGTGACTGTGTACAACCGAAGTAGCGTATACAAATAGAAATAAGGAAAAAAATAAATATTCAGGCCTGATCAAGAGATCAGGGCTACTGTCTAGCTGGGAAAAAGACTTACTAGACTGCAAATGTGATTAACCTGTCAGGGAACCTACAAGACAGATAAAACAACCCAAAATAGGAATTACATGGATGTAATCCCCAGCAGAGTCGCTAGTTCTGTTACGGGAAACATTTCCCTAAGGTCTTGTTTTCAAATATCTAACAGAGCAGGGGCATGTTATCACAAGAAGGACTCAAATTACCAACTTCTATTCTTTAAACTAGAAAGTGAGGATTACGGATCTTACTCGTTTATCCTTCGTTTGTATTATATCACGTAAGGTTCAAACCCCCTGCAACTCCTTGTGCTCCAGAACCTGCAAATCAATCAAGAACAAGCACAAAACCTAGTTGTACAACATATATGTCCTAGATGTTATCAAACTAGCACACACGATCTCATAATGATAACATGAAATAAACTATTTATTAAGCATGTATAAGAGACATGTAACACATGAACATCGGGAACATGATGGTACTTCTTTTATTGATAACATGTATAGAAAATAATAGTGGAGAAATCACCTAAGATCTGCCACAGCCTTGAGCAAAACTATCCTCCAGATTCGTCCAGCCCTAGCCTCACAAAGCCTCTTCCATAAATGGTGCACAAAGGATGTCACATAGAATGAGGGTGATAATCACAAGGAAACAAAGGTTTCCTGAAAACCTGGGAAGTGCAGGAGGCACAGGGGAAATATCAGACTTGATCAAGGCTATAAAAGGCTATAATATCAATAATATTCTCTCTCTCCTCTCTTAGGCCATTCCCTTGAGGGGTATTTATACTTCCTAAAATTAGTTTTTTCAGTCGGGGAACAGTTAGGCCACAGGGTGGGGTAGTTAAGTTACAAGAAAAACTGTAAACCATGCCTCAATAATAGGGAATTTTTATATTTTTTAATATTTTAAATAGGATACGCGGGAAAAACTGGGCAGAGTCGTGTATGGATTTTAAAATATTGTTTTTTGAGAAATGTGACCAAGTCTAAATGGAAGGGTTGCACAAGGCCAATGCATAAGTCATCAAGTATATAGAGGTGATAAATGATGCTATAACACCACTCCATTTTTCAACATTCTTTAGCGTCAAATCTTTATGATCAAATAATATTTCATGTCCAAGCATTCATTAAAGTATATTTTTCAAACTTGGATGTGAGTTTACTTATGATCTTGTTACGTAAATGGATGCATTGGAAATTCTCTTATACTTGAGAGAATGAATTATTTTTCTACAATAGAGTATGATAGAATAACATAAATAAACAAATAGGTAAAATGAGTTCACAATAAGACTTTTGGTTTAAACTCTCATGAATAAATCTTCACATCATTGTTCAATACTCATTTGAAAGAATTTCATGACAACATGCAGTAAGGACAATCTTATTTTCGATAACCGTATAGGATCATTTTTAAAAGCATGTTTTTAAACAAGGTATCTCTTGAAATTTATTTTTTAAATTTATTTTGAATTTTTCAATTTTGAGCACAAATCAAAAAAATATGATCAAAATGAATACTAGGTCTCAAGTGAAATTTTTTAGGATAGAGTTAGTACAACATTGATTCGAGGGTTCTAGTGGAAATTTTTTTACATGATATTCATAGGGAAGATATACCTTGGCATACAATTTCCAAATCAATTTTAATCACCTCAATCCGACATCATATGAAAAGTCTATGCTCAAAATACTAACTGCTTGTCAAAACATCTACATGGTGACAATTCTAGGTCTTCAATGTTCATTGGAATTTTTCACCAACTAAATCATCTTATTTTCAAAACCTTATTCTAAGGGAGATATATATTGAAGTCTAGTTTATGACACAATTTTAATAATCTCATTTGAAGGCCAGGTGAAAACGTTATTCCACATTTAGTGATTGCATGTCTTAAAATCAACATAGTCAAACTCTACCTCTTAGGTATGTTCATCACCAATTTGGTGATATCAAAACTAATGATTTTAAAAACCTGTTTCTACTTAATAGAAAAAAATGAAACTAATTTAAGGTATAAGTGAAGTCACATTGATCTGATCTTTAACGAAAACATTACACTCCAAATAGTGATTGTTGGTCTAGTCAAAAATTCACAAGAAGCTCTATCAAACATGGTACTTCTCATCATTTTTATTACATCATTTTCAATCATTTAAAAACATATTTATATTGGATGTAGACATATGAATTCAATTCAACTTGGCTTTGGAATCACTCTAATTGGACATAAAACTAATATTTTATGAACAAAATATCGCTAGGAGGTCTAGGTATGCCACCATTCCTCAAGAGGTAAACAAATGTATTTTCTTTGTATATCATATTTGGACTTGTTTTCAAGCATTGATTATAATTATTTTATATATTTCTTGGAATAAGAGATATTGTACACCTCTCTCCCTCCATCATCTAATACTGAATTGTAGGCAAATGCTATGTTTTTGCAGGTCATAGGAAGATTTAAGAGGAGAACTCCATGGACAAATGAATTTTCAAAGTCAATTTTTTAAAATTCATATTTCAGAATATGAATAAAAATGTTCAATTCAAAGCAAAGTGAAAATTCACCTGATGTTTAGTTCATTTAATGAAACTCAAAACTCGTGAAGCTTGTTTTCAATTGCTGACAAACAACACCAACAACCCTATAAGATGATCGAGATCAAGGCAAAAGACATGAAGCTAATAATCAGAAGAAGAAGTCAAGTTTTGTACCATGTCAAGTCACATCCATTGCCAAAGAAGTCTTTCATAAGCCATATCATTCATGATATCATTTATCGTTAAGTTCCGCGATCATGGATGTTGAATTCTAGACCTATTATCTATCTATCTATCTATCCATCCATCTACTCTTAGATGATGAATTCAACCTATCTTACTTTCATAAGCATTTCATACTTCTTGACTCCGTTATACCCTACCTCCATCCCAAAAAGAAAAGAAAAAAATAGAAAAAGATAAAAAATAATAAAGGAGTTTGGTTGTGAAAATCTAAGATACTCGCACAATACAAACTCGAATTCATATCGGGAAACAAAATTTTTTGGCCAATATGAATTCTCTTTTATGTTTTTCAATTTCATTTTGTAGAATTCATACTCCAAAATTCAAAGACTTGAGGGAAAGTCTCAAAATCAGCAAGGGGGAAGATTCATAATAAGCTAACAAATTATGCAACTAGTTTAATCTCAAGCAGTTGTATTGTAGAAGGGACTTGATTATTCATCTTAAAATCAACATCAAAGGGAGCTTAGAAGAAGCTACAAGCATCTACAATCCAACAAAATCATTCAGCAGAATTCATTTTGAGGTCAAAGTATCGTCATCATTAGCAAAAGGTCAAGTGTTGACAAAAGAGCTAAGGTCATCATCAACAAAATAAAAGCATTGATAATGAGCTATCAGGTGAAAGGAAAGTATTGTAAGTTTAAAAGTATTCTTAATGCCTTCAGTTTTAAAATTTTTTCTAAGATTGATAAACTAGTTTAAACTTGAATATGCAGTACCCCTATCCATGTATATATCATCCTACATTATCCTACATTACCTTATAACCTACATCACCCTACATTATATACATTTACCTCTTACATTATTCATTCACCTTATTACATTCATTAACCTTATTATAACCTTACATTCATCAATTCATCATTCACTCAACCACATTCATTTTCATTTTTTAACAAACTTTTTGGCCACATCTCCTTTTTGGGGCCAACATTTTTTTTTGGCCTCATGGAAAATTGCCTGCAAAGCAAGAAGAATTAGTTTCATATGCCTACAAAACAAGAACAAAGCGAGTTAGTATCATTAAAAATATACTTAACATCTTATTTCAAAAATAATTTGATTTGAAATGACCCAAGATTATGGTAATTTCAAAACAAATCAATACATAAGTATATGTAAATTATGAAGAAAAGATGGAAAATATGCAATGGTGCACATAAACATAAAAATCGTTTTTTTTTTTTTTTTTAAATCAATTAGTGACAAATGTTCATACAAAAAAACAATATGAAAATCGATGAGTGATGAATGGTCATATAAAAGGACAAAAAGCAGCAGGATAGTTGTTCAGCCACGATGGAATTCAGTTCAGGAGATACAACTCCCAACGTAGAAGCTCAGGGAGGAAACAAAGGCTTAGAATTCAAAATGTTGCACATTTCTGTTCCAAGAGCGCCATTCATCAATGCAGACGCAGAAAGGGAGATTAAAAAAAATTGCACATAGATAAACCAAGCATAGTGCTACAAATGAAAATCTCATGTGGGAAAGCGTAAAAACCCAGAATCAAGATCGATTTTATAGCACATTCATGGTTAGAATTGATTTGAAGAAGGAAGGTGTGAATTTTCTAAGGTATATGGTGTTGAAGAGATCTGGAGCATATCCTTTAAAAATGTTGAGTCTCATTAAATTGATTTGTAAGTTACAAATCCCCTGAATCATGGTGTTTGAGTTTAATTGGGAATGAAAATAAGTTAGTTTTTAAACGACTTCCAATGTAGATATCAAATCGGAGTTGAGGTGCGTTGTTGGCAGCCTAAACTAGATTCTAGGACCACAAGATACAACATTGACAACATAAAATTTGAGCTCTTAAGGTTATGAACAGTGTGTGAGCCCAAAACAGTACTCACGTTGCATTGATGGTGAGAAAAGTCGGTGTTAAGGCTGTGAAATGTATGAGTGCTGGAGTTAAACTTTTGGTGGAAAAAATAAATCGTAATTTCCAATAGCAGAAGACTGTAAGTTGCATAATATTTTCCAGAAATCGATTTCAAAATACAGAGCTCTATCTTTGTGAGTAAACAAAAATTACAAAGTTGGTATTTCATCCCTAAAATCCATAAAATTGAATCCGAGATTTTATTTTCGGTGATTTAATTTTTAATCTCTGATTTGAGCATGTCAATAGTATCAGTTATATACAAAGTCTGAGATTTTCATTTAAATAACTGGCAGCGTAAAACCTCAGCTAACAACGTGATATACTCTGAGCTAGGAAAATGTTGGTGGCAATCTGAGTTTCAACTACATAGTGGCATCAAAAATATGCGTTCAAGCTACAAGTGTGTGAAATAAGTCCAATTTAAGTCTGAAATGCATGGGGTCGTTGCAGAAGCACCCAAAATTTTGATTTCCTTCTAGAAATTGACTTCTGAATAGGTAGTGAATGAATGAGTGTAGAAAATGGTTAACTTAAGCATTCTCTTCAGCATCCAATTTCTGAGAAGATAGAGAAGTTAAATTTTTAAAAAAATCATATTTATAATTGCCAAACTTAAAAATTGATTTCTCCAGCATAAGAATTATCTCCAGCACTTGATTTATCCAGCATAAGTACATATCCAACATTTGATTAGAAGGATAAATAGAGAGTTAATTTGATTTCCCAAATTCAATTTTTAGAATTTTTAACTAATATCCAAAAAATTTAATTGATTTCCATAATTCAATTTCCATAATTTTTCATCGATTTCCAGAATTCAATTCCTGAAATAAGTATGGTGATGATTTTAAGAGATGAGGGCAGAGAAGAGTAGTGTTAAGAATATTGCTTTCAAAGGAATTTTGATAGATAATTTTCATGAAAGGCAATTTTCAAAGCATTAAAATTTCAGAGAGTGTCCCACAGTTCAGAAATTTTGTGTATACATTGCAGAGTCTTGGTAAGAAAACACCTGTGTAGTAAAAAATAGAAGGAACCAAGCCAACTGGGAGTGGAAGAAGGAGGTAAGGATTCAGGCACCATATCTTCTATAAAACATTGAATTCAACTGCAGTTTTAAACTTTTGAAATTTTTAAGAAGCCACTATTTTCCGTTGTTTTTCTAAGCAAATTAAAACAAAATTTGAAAAGTGAAAACATGGGGTTTCTTCATAAGGAGCCCAATGAAGCTCTACACAAACATTTTTCTCAAATTCATTGCTATTTGGGATATTTTCCTGGTTCTTTCGACCCATATTTTGCAAATTGCATGGGTAAAATGCTGGCTAAATTGAAAGTGAATGCCAATTCATAAAAAGGATTGGCACAAGTTATTTTGTAGTGGATTTATGGCAAGAAGAAAACCCCCTACACAAGTGAAAGAAGCTTTGATGTGTTCGATTGGTGTTTTCTCTGTCACTGTGCGGCATTGTAATATTGACACAAGAAGATGTTGAGGGTACATGAAGAATATAACTTATTTGTTGAAAATGAGAACTTCAGAGTTACAGTTTTCAAAGCATAAAGGTATCCTACGTATAAAGAAAACAATCATTGATTATGATTGTGTGTGTGTGTTTGGCGCACAAATGTACCAAATCAGAACTGCTTAAGAGGAGTGGTTTTTTTCTCTTAAGTTCTTGGTAATGGGCAGAAAATAAAGGGAGTCAAGCAAGTTAGGGAACATGCTAAGATATAAACATACTAAGTAGCATGCATATTCAAACATAAAAACTAAACTAAAACAAATAAAACAAAAACTCTAAATAGAGTCAAACAACTTCAATAATCCAAATGGTGGTAGGAATAAAGGATGAAATGTTTACCCACTTGCCAAGGGGCCCTTAGAACTAGGGAGTTCTAAGACCCGATGCAAGGATGTCTTTACTTCCGAGCTACCTTGGCGCAAAGTCTCCTTCTCTCTACTCCGGTGGACTGGAGTTGTTGGATGGCCAAAAACTGAGTCCCCTTTATCTCTGCTTCGAATCACACACTGTTGGATAGCTTTGGGCAATTATGGCCAGCATAAAAATGTGTTCTCCTATTATTCATCTCTTGGTGGCCTTTTATAGGAGAATTCAAAATCTCCTTCCCTCTCTTGGTACATTTATGGATGGTGATCCAAGATGGGAGGGTGATTCCATTGTGTGCCACATTTATTCCATTGTGTGCTCCCTTGAGGTCCTAAGGAGGCTTGGGTGGCTGTCCTTAGGCAGCCTCAAGAGTGGGATAAATGTCCTAGAGTGTGCCTTATGGTCCTGTAAAGTGACTTCCGCCACTCTCAAGTCCGCGTGGATTTTTTAGGAAAAGCCACGCTTATCGAAGAAAAGTGTGCACAAAGGCACATTTTGCTGGTTCCTTCAGTGCGCAATTTGATTTTCCTGTTAGACCTTAGAGATTTTTAAATGCTTCAGAATCTCTAATGTGCCTCAACCCTGTAAATCCTTATGCCTAGCATTTAATAATGTCATCTTTTCTTTTTTGATTTTCCAGTGATAACAGTTTCCCCCTAATGTGTGAGGTCTAGGAAGAAATGTATAGTTGAAATACATTATAGTTTATTTTATGTGTACTGTGTGGAGATATAGAGAGACCCGAATGTAGCACAGAGTTGGAGACACCTTACACTGGGTCGAAGATCGACCATGTCCTGTGGGAACCCTGCAAGTAATGTTATAACACAATAAATACAATTTTTCTACGAGGC
Source organism: Pinus albicaulis (assembly GCA_034641835.2). NCBI lineage: Eukaryota > Viridiplantae > Streptophyta > Pinopsida > Pinales > Pinaceae > Pinus > Pinus albicaulis. The sequence goes on along the minus strand of CM076581.1, from coordinate 24,816,750 downwards.
GGGCATGTCCCATGCTCCTGATGCTTTGGCTAGTTAAACAAATCTATTTGACAGATATAAATTATGTCTCTGTCACTATTATGGTAGTGATCTGTTGGTTAATGACGACGACTGTTGATGCCCTCAGGGGAATTTTTTCTTTGACAATAGGTGGAGTTTGGTACCCATATGCGTAAAATTGGCATGGCATATAAATGTGCATTGTACGCATAGGTTGTGGTTGGGACCTTCCCGTGTAAGCATTGCTGAAAGAGATGCTTATAAAGGCATAGGTCTTCGACGAATTTGATCAAAGTGCAATGGTTGTAAGGCACGATACCATCTTGACATGAAAGCTTGTGTTGTAGTCGAATTTCAGGAGGATCGATGACATCTCTGGGAAATTATGTCTCCCACAGTGCCACCCGAGGATGTCCCTTTTTTGGAGAGGGGTGATCCAAGGTACCGCTTCCTTTTTGGAAAATAGGTGTTGATCTCAAAAAAAAGGAAGCCTCAACCAAGCAAGAGAGTCATTGATACAGGGGATTAGGACCCTAGATGTGATGGGTTTAACATAGGCATGACGACAAGGGGTGACTGAAAATTGATCATGGGGATTCAGTGGCCCAAGGTCAAAGTATAAAAAGCAGCTTGGCGGCAGTCATAACTATTTCTGATGGGGAAATCCCTGGAGTCAGGAGGACATCCAGGGTGGGGATATATTGGTTATGAATGTCATGGTGGCTTAGGCGTGAGGGTGTTATACTCCGACCAAGGGTGACCAACGACTGCTGCCATGGGAGAAAAAAATGGACGGGTGGGTGGGGGACATAGTGCACCATTTGCAGTCTTTATACACTTACCAAAAGAATAAAATAATGGGGTTTAGTTTGTACAAAACATAGAGACAGGTTCCCAAAAACATGAAAGTGTCCACTCACTGATGATGTGAGGAAGGTGTTTTTGATGAGGGTGTGGGCCCCATTGGTTGGTCTCATGTGTGTGGTTGATAAAGCGGATGGAAAATGTCGCGAATGGGCTATGCTAATGGAGGGATGATAGGCCAAATGCGAGGCACGTAGTGCGCTTTTGATCTACTTGAAAAACCTGGAAGTCCAGGAAAGGGGTTTTATTTCGATATGGTAAAACTTGACCTGATGCATGGTGAGTGAAAAGGACATGAGGTGCTTCCCGGACTAAAGTGGTATGGCCATTAGGGGAATTTTTAGGTCTAAAATGGGCCTCCTAAGGAAATTATAAAACAATAGTGGAAATAATAAAATAAGATTTGATGATGTCATCAAATTTTAGAGGGAAAAAAGAAAAAACTACTTTTTCAACTCATATTTTCAACTTATCTCCCAAATTTTTTACTCAAATTTCCAGCGAGAGTACTCGTTCGATGAAAAATTTAATTCCTCATCCAAGGAGTACCCTGTTGCATACTTTCGAAGGGTCCCGCTACATAAAAAATGAGAAATACATGAAAAACATTATTGTATTCACGTTTTTTTATGTATTTCTCATTTTTCGTGTAGTAGGGTCCATTGAAAGTATGCAACATGGGTACTCCTTGGATGAGGAATTAAATTTTTCATCCAATGATTACTTTCACTTGAAATTTGAGTAAAACAATTGGGAGATAAGTTGAAAATATGAGTTGAAAAAATAGGTTTATTATTTTATTATTTTTTAATATTTTACCCTTTTACTTAAAAATGGTGAATCATCCCCCATGGTTGACATCATCATCTTGAATCCTGTTGGTTCTTATAAAATTTATTTTTGCTGTACATTTTTCTTAGGAGGCCCATTTTAGACCTCAAAATTCCCCTAATGCATGGCATCACTATTTTTATATATATATGGTCTACTGTGGGTGACGGGCGCCATGAGGGGAGGCTCTACCAACCAACGAGGATGTTTATCATGTGCAAGGTGGGGTGATGATAAAAATGGCAGATGCTTAGAACCTATGGTTTAAAATGATGTCAGGATATGCAGAGTTTTTTTGGGACTCTATCATGCTGAGGGTAGAATGATACCTGCTTTGGAACTTTCAGTGGATGGAGCGATGGATGGTTTGCACACTTCCTGAAAAAACAAATACCCCAAGCGAAATCATCTTCTTTATTCAAATATTATTGAAATACATGTGCTTTTATAAAGAAGATGAGAGAGGCCATACCTATCGTCACTAAAAAATTATTTTATCGGGGGTGCAAATGTGTGGCACCGCCCTTGGGCGTTATGGAGTGTTGATCACGATGTTGCTTTCGGTCCGGTATTTGGGCCTTCTGAGCTCTTGTTATGGTCCTCAAAAGTTTCTGAAATGGGTGACATATAGGCGAATATGGCTCAATTCAGTTCATTTGTGTCTATTTGAGCATTCAAGGTTTTGAGAGGTCAGAGGTTTTTGTGGAGCATTTCTTGTCGTTGTGGTCAGCCTGAGTACCTGGGACTAGCGATTTTTTAGTCAGGTAGGCCTCATGACATCCTGAATTTTATTTTTTTCGGTGTGTCGGTGCTAGGGTCCGTACAAGATGGGTTTGTACGAATCTTAGGCTAGTTTTTTTCCTTGACCACACGGGCGATCAAGGCACAGCCACGCCTTATTCATGCAAAATTGAGGGTTTTGCGCGAATTTATTGTGCTTGCACCGACTTTGAGCGCGCCTTCTTCGTGACTGTGGGAAGAACATAAGAAACCTCCTCGTGCCTGTCTGAGGAACAAGCGTGTGGAGAGACGAAGCACAACTATGGAAATTTTGTCAAATGTTTGGTGATTTTAATGTTATTGATGTGTTCCTATATTGATGACAGGATGTTGTGGAGGGAAAGGGATTTGCATGATCTCCAGGCTGCTTTGGATGATGATGGCAATGCGTGCCAACAGCTGGCATGCTGGGGTCTTCTCAAGTTTATGGAGAATGACCTGCTTCGATCACAGGATTTCCTTTTGCGTTACCTTGTTCGATGGTGCTGCGGGGGTGCGACCTTGTTATCCGTCCTGAGACGGATATCTATTTTGTGACTGGGTTGCTACCTCAGGGTGAGGCACTTATCCACTTCCTCCTGGGAGGGTGGATCTTGAGCGGTTCTGGGCACATTGTGGCAGGGCGCCTCTGACAGAGGGGTGTGTAGCGATTGCTACTATGACTGACTTGGCCGAGCGGTGTGCTCTGGCGGCCATTGTGCGAATGGTGGGTTTGTCTGATCCTCATCGGGTATCGGGACTGCAGATTGGTGTCTTGCACCGGCTGAGGGCCGGGCAATTTTTTGACTTTGGTTGTTTCTGTTATGACGAGATGCTGGCGCAAATTTACAAGGTCCGAGATGGATCAAAGCTGTTCACTTATGCTAGCATCCTATGCAGCATCATGTATGAGCGGGTGGTGCTGCTGAGACCTACGGTGGTTGTGCGTCCTAGGGGGCCACGGGAGCCTTGCATGAGGAAGTGGGCCCCTGTGATGCCTCGCGGACAGGGAGGTAGGGTGGGGCGTTATTAGAACGCCACCATGGAGGCTTGGTTTGAGGCCAATCCTCAGATGTTCCTACCATTCCCTTATGTGAGGATAGACTTCCCGCGAGACCCAAACATGGGTCTTCCTGCTAGATATACTTGGGGGCCAGCATGTATGTTTTTGTGTTTTATTTTGCTTTTAATTGAGTATATATGTTTTTTACATGTATTATTATGACACTAACATAGTTTGGTTACTCTTGCATATGTTGGTGAGGTCGAACGTCCCGTGGCTCGGTTAGTGGGACACCATCTGATTCAACAACCTCAAGGTGGTCCTCGCGGGGGACATGGAGGAGCTCCATAGCAGCCTCTGGGTGGAGCACCTGGCGAGGGGCTAGTCCCTTGGGCGAGGGTAGTATCTTGGTTTTTGTCGAGGCTACTGCTGAGCGGGCTTGTGCCGAGGTGGCAGAGGCTCGCATTGCTGAGTTGATAGAGTAGGTGGCTACTTTAGAGATCAGAGCTCAGGTGGTAGAGGATGCATGGGGTCGAGTGGACCGCTTGACCCAGGGGATGCCTACTTGAGGTTTGTGGATGACCTCGACGATGTATGGCTAGAGACACTATTGGCTGAGGAGAGGGGCTATTGGCTGATTTTACGCTGGGTGGCAGTGTCTGTTTTGATAGCGGCTCTAGTACTGGTACCAGGAGGGGATGTGGGTCCAAGTGCCCCACCCGAGGGAGCACCGTCCTAGAGTTTTATTCTACATGGGGAAAGCGCCCATTATGAGGATTCTTCCCCTATTTTTGTCGACTTGTATATTTTTATCTTTTTGGGCTGACTTATGGGTCAGACACACCAATTTTTGTACTAAAACACATATATTTTCTGGTATTGAGAGAGATATTTTTTGCGGCTCTACATGGTGTGCCCCTTGTTTTTTTTATGGATTATGCTATGCTGATGGATATCTATGTTTTCTATGCTTTTTTTATGTATGATGGTTTATCCAGAATGCATTCCAGTTTAGAGTATTGTCAGCTATGCGATCAGTTGTTTGGTTCTAACTCCTTGGCACATGTGTGAATGTAATGTGGTCAAACTGTTGGCTTAATCTTTTTGCATGCAAGTATTTTCTAAATATATGTGAATCCCTTATCTCAAATGCTTGGTTTAACTGTGACACTACTAACTGGGAATCAAGGTAGATATGCATATGGCGTATGCCCTTGTTGAGGGCATCGCACATAAGTCCGATGACGGTGTCATATTTTGCCTGATTGTTTGTTGTTGAGCCGATACAAACACCATTGGTGCAGAGTGGTGATTAATCACGTTGATAGGTAACCCAGGCAACTACCACTAAACTTTGATACCATCGACAAATCCAAAGTAATGGTTGGGTTGGTAATTTATTGTGACACTAGAGCGCTTTTTGTGACAATTTTTTGGTCAAAAATTTAAAGTGGTTGGGTCGGTGTACGTTGACTCCAGGGGTGGGCCTTATTGACCCTTATGGGTGTAATTTTTTGAGATAAAGGTCGTTGACAGGGTTGCTAAGGCATGTTCCATCTGGATCAGTCAAGATGTATACTCGATTGAGGAGGAAATGTTTTACGATGTAGGGTCCTTTCCATAAAGTTTCGAACTTTCCTAGCCCTAGGACTTCTTTTGATACATCGTAGTGGAGGACTAGCTCTCCCTCAATGAAAGAGTGAGGGTTGATGTGGCGGTTGAATGATGCTTTTACCCATTTCTTGCGGGCCTAATTGTGTTGTAGCGACTGTCGTCGGCTTTCGTCGACGAACTCTAGTTGTAGTAAATGTTTTTCTAGAGGCTGGGTATCATCGAGGAGTTCGATGGCGGCATGTAAATTTGGGATCTCACTTTCAATGGGAATCGTGACTTTGACCCTGTATACCAAGTGGAAGGGAGTGAAACTAGTGGATTTTTTCACAGCCGTGCGGTATGCCCACAAGGCGGAGAAAAGCATATGGTGCCAGTTGGTTTTATGGTTATTCACCATGCACTGTAACATAGTTTTGAGGACTTTGTTCACAGCTTATACCTTTCCATTGGATTGGGGGTAGTATGGTGAAGCAAATTTGTGGGTGAATCCGAGGTGGTGAGATAGCTCCTCGAAAACTTCATTCTCGAAGTTTTTCCCATGGTTGGAGACTAACTCCTTGGGAACGCCGAACTGGGAAATAACATGGTTAAACATAAATCGAGCGGCAATTTCTGCGGTGTTGTTGTATGTGGGCATAGTTTCTGTCCACTTGGTGAAATAATCGATGGCCACAATGATGTATTTGTGATTTCATGATGATGCAGGGTTACAAGTAATGAAGTTGATCCCCTATTTTCAAGAGGGTCCATCGACGATGACAGGGTGTAGAGGAGCGGGAGGGGCTCGTGCCTTATGAGCGAAGCACTGAAATCACTCGCATCTCTTGACTGCTGTAATGAAATCGTGAAACAAGGAGGGCCAAAAATATCTTGCCCGTAGGATGTTTTGGGTGGTGGCCATCCCGGAAAGGTGGCCGTTGCAAGCTCTGTCATGGCAGTAATTAAGGGCTTGTTCTTCTTGGTCATGAGTAAGGCATCGATGTAAAATGGTGTCGATACCTCGTCTGTATAAGACATCTCCCATGAGGAGATATCAAGGGGCCTGATGGCGAATGCGCCAACAGTTGTCTCGAGTGAGATGAGGTCCGAACTTTTGGGTTCGTAAAAACAGGGGAATATATCCGTACCAAGGGTCATCGGTTACTACAAAGAAGAGATGTTAATCTGGTAGCGAATCGTTTACTGGTTATCCTTTGGTATGTCTTGGGAGGTTCATAATGAACTCTACTAAGATTAGCGCCTTTTTTTCTCTTGGGGGAGCGAAACTGTAAGTCATATTCTTGGAGGATGACTATCCAACGGGCGTATTTGTGGTTCATTATGTGGCACGTGAGCAGATATTTGATAGGGTTGATATCTATGATGACCGTAGTGGTATTTAAGATGATGTAGTGGCGAAGATTTTGGACTGCATGTATTAATGCTAGGGCAGTCTTTTCTTTGGGTTCATATCTTAATGTTGGGCCTGATAGGTTTTATTGATGTAGTAGATTACGTGCTCCTTCCAATTTTGTACTTCCTAGATCAATACTCCAGCCAAGGCAGTCTCAGAAGATGATGATACAGGATATAATATTTCTCATAGTTTGGGGGATTGATGAGCGGTGCTGAAGACAATGTTTCTTTTAGCGCATCGAATGCTTGTTGGGTGTGATCATCCAATTTGAATGGGATGTCGTAGCAAAGGAGGCACAGGAACCCTTGAGCACAAGTGGCATAATCTTGGATGAAGCATCTCAGAAAATTGGCCTTCCCCTACAGGCTTTGTAGTTGCCTGAGGGTTCGAGGTGGGGGTACTTCTTTGGTGGCTTGGACCTTGAGGGGGTCCAGTCGAATTCCTTGCTGGGACAAGATAAAACCTAAAATTATTCCTACTGTGATGCAGAAGACACACTTGAGGGGGTTCAAGCATAGGTTGTATTTTCGGCATCGTTGGAATACCAATTGCAGATCCTCGAGATGGTCTAATCATTTCTCTGATAAAACGGTTAGGTCGTCCAAGTAAGCGAGGATAAGGTGTGCCAAGTCATGAAATATGTAGTTCATGGCCCTCTGGAAGGTGGCTCCGGTGTTTTTTAGGCCAAATAGCATTACCTTGTATGCGAATGTGCCCCAAGGGGTGGTAAACGCAGTTTTGTACCGGTATGTGTGGCAGATTTGAATTTGATTGTAGCCAGAGAATCCATCCATGAAGGAGAGGGCCTCATGACCTCCACAAGTATCGATGACCTGGTCGATGAATGCGGTAGGGTAATTGTCCTTGGGACATGCTTTGTTCAAATCTCGAAAATCGGTGCAAACACGGATGGTGCCCTATTTTCTCATGACAGGAACAGTGTTGGAAACCCAAGATGTGTAAGCGATGGGGTAGATAAACCTGACTTTGTGAAGCTTGTCGATTTATTGTTTTATTTCTTCTGCCTTTGATGGGTGCAGTTGATGATGTTTCTAGCGTATTGGAGGTACGTCAGTCCAAGTGTCAATGTGGTGATCTATGATAGTGGGACTAAGCCTAGGAATTTCTAGTCCCATGTGAAGATATCTATATACTCTTGTAGCAATTAGGTATAAGATTTTATTTCATCTAGAGAACATGCTACCCCCAGTGATATTTCTTCGACCTTTCTAAGATTTTGGGATATATTCACCTTGACGGTAGGTAAGATGTTTGACATGTTTCCTTCATCGAACGCATTGGGCACTGGGATAGGGTTCTTGAACCAATCGAATTTCCCTGATGTGAGGAAATATTTTGATTCAATCGCATACATATATTTTTCTTTTGTCTTGTCAAGATTGAACACTTTTTGTGGGAGAAAAAGCAAGCGGTGATGCATTTCACCCCATGGATAATCTAGTTTCGTCATGGCCTCTAGGATATCCTCATCTGAATGGAATATGGATCCTAAATGGGATTGATTCTACCCCAGGTCATGCGGAAGAGGTTCAGTATACACGGAACTGGTTGATAGGCATGAAAAGGATTCCATCGTCGACGTGGTGGAACCAGACGCGGTCGATAGAGTGCAGACAGATTGGGTTTTCATTGTCGTAGGTATAGCTACTCTCGTAGTTGTAGCTGACTCGACACCTATGGAAGATGAGCAGATAGCTCGAGTCATAGTTCCAATACATGATGATATGAATCGTATATGGTGTATTGTGTCGTCGACATTTGTTTGGGGGGGGATTTCGATGATGGGAGCTTGTGTGAGCACAAGGATAGATCCCTCGTTAGGATAGGAAATTTTTGGTAGGTGGAAATTGTTTATGTTGCAAAGGTGCTTGAATGTTTCCATTAGCGGGCATGCCTTTGGTTCGTGGTTATGGCTAGTGCAAATGGTGCACAGGACCACTGTGCCAAATGAGTAGATTGTGTGGGAATAAAAACTAGTCCTCGTCCCTGAAGTAGACAATTGGAAGGGATCAGACATGGAGGAGGAGGTCTTCTGCTTCCATTTTCGAGTTTTTGGCTTGGGTATGTCTAACTATTTTGGGGAGTGTATACTTAATGTTGCTCTTGCCGCTGTAAGCTTTGGTAGATGCTCGCATTTTATTGTATGATGAAACTGTGAACAAATCCGGCAATAGTTGTGCGTGATCTTCTCTTGGTTAGAGAGAAGTCTTTGCGGGAGAGAAGAGACTGTGTGAAAATTGTTTGCAAGGTGCTTCAGTTATTTGCAGTGATTTTCCTGGTGGCTTATTAGGTTGCATAGTCTGCATGTTATCCTAGGTTCAACCTGGGTCATGTTTGGTTGGCGCGCCTTCCCAATTTGCCTCTCATGGTGACCTAGGTATGGGGTAGATTGCCTGGGGACGTTCTGCCTTCCATATTGGTTGAGAAGATCCTCGTGTTTCTTCTCCAATGTATGTATCATGTCAATTAGAGGACGTACTCGCGGGATATAGGTACAACTCTGCACATGGTGATTGCCCCGACACACTAGGAAAAACATCCTAAATACAGGGTTCCCGTCTTGCTCACTTGATGGCGTGAATCGGTACCAGTGGCATAGCGATTCTAAGTCAGGGCAAGTGGCGACCACATGATTGGGTGTTTTACACAACATACATGTTGGTATTCTTTGTAGAGGGCGGTTGGGGGTAGCTAAGGGTTCCCCGATTGATCGTTTTTAGCTGACAGAAAGAGGATGGATCTACTCGTCACACCTTCTTGAGTTGTCAAGATGTTCATAGATTCAGAGTCAGAGCCATCTTCTTGGGAGAGGCAGACTATGGTTGAGCGCAAACTACCTAGTGTTAAGTGGAATCGGGGGATATAATGGCATTGTTCTAAAGTGTGGTTGTCAGCATATAAAGGAAATGTGAATTGTGTTTCCCGCAAAAAAACATAGTAAACACACTCTATAGGATACCACCTGTGGATGAGTTCCAGGGCTGTGCATTCCTCGATGAAGTGGTCACATTCATCACATAGCGCACAGCGTATGATATCAGGGGGAAGATGAATGGGAGTCTTTTAGGTGACTGTCGTTCCTCCTGCAGGTATAGAATAACGTGAGGTTCATCTCCAGATGACTGGGTGGAGGGATCCTCTTGATATGATTGTTGGATGGCGTGTAAGGCATCCCTATATCGCGGTATCTCTGGGAAATGATGGGTATAGTGTCCATAATTGCTGCAGGTAGCACATGCGTGATTTGTACGCAATTTTTTACCTTGAATTTTGTTGGTAGGTTCCTTTTTACAGGAACTTGTTGCCATGATGTCTACCGCAGAGCTAAGGAGTGGTTTTGATTCATCCAGATCTGGGAATATGTGGGTAGGTTGGCCCACTACGTCACATATGGTGCGGCGTGGTGATTCCCATGGCGTGGTGGGATTCTCCATCTTCTTTCCTCTCTTATTGGTTTTCTTAGTCATAACCATCGGCTTTGCGATGGGAATTTCCTTTGAAGGGATGTTTGCGATAGTCTCTTAAATAGCTGGGGCCTAATTAGGATTGAGAAGTATTAACCCTGTAGAGGTGATGTGTGTGACTCCCATTGTGGTAGGTGGGACTAGGTACCAAATTGGTATTGCAAATGATAATTTTGGTAGGACCACTGTGGCCATGACCTGTTGCGACACAAAACTAGCTGGGGGGAAGAGGAAAGGAGTTTGGGAGTTGGTGTAGGCTAGAGAGGCTGCCATGGCTGAGGACTCTGTGTCATTACTGCTCGTCTCTGTGTCTTGACTATATTTGGTGCTTGATGATGACATCATGCACATCAAAGCCCCTGTGACATTTGGTGATGACTCAGGTATGACAGGGGGATCTCCTAGAAATGACCCTAGGATGGATGATGGTTTGAACTGGCTGGAGCCATATTCCTGGTACCGTGTAAGCATCTCGACAGATGTGTCTACATAGGGTAGAATGACATCGGTATTTGTTAGGGGTCGATTTTCGTTGTCTGTCAACTCATCAACAATAATGATGCGGTCTTCATGGAGGAACATCATAGTTCAGAATGTTATCACTCCACCAGATTCCCAAGGCTGAGGAAGGAATCCCAACACAGGTAACCACAAACCAAGATTTTGACTTGGTATCTAACCCTTCCAAGTCAAAGAGGGATCTCTCCACAAAAATCACAGCCAAGAGGGCTAGATGAAAAAGGTTTTAGGCTAGCTAAGAAGTGTAGAAGGGTTTTAATTGTTTTGATTGGGGTTGGGCTCACTAGATGGGGATTAGTTCAAGGGGACTAGGTCATGGAAAATGAGATGGAATTGCAGTCCATTCGATGGGGAAAGGTAGGTAGAGTGCTCAAAAATTAAAGGTGATTTGGTGAGATGTTTTAAGACTGATGAGGAGCTAGGAAGAGCATAGGAGATGCATTCTTCCTAAACTAAAGAAAATGGACAAATTATGAAAAATTTCCCAAAACAGAGCATGAAAAACATGTATTCTGCCTATCAACTTGAAATTTATCATATAATAGAAATGAAAAGTTTATGAGCTTTCAAAAAATTCATACAACTGATCACATAGAAAAAACTATGCCAAACATTCATACCACATGAATCCCAAGGAAATAGCTGCAATTCTTCATTAATTTCCAGGACAAACTAGTTCGTGTTCAATACACTAGCATCCAAACTGATTCCAACCTTTGAATCTTGTGAAGATCTGAGCTAAATAGACCTCAAAACCACCTCCACTCATCTATAGGGGTCGAATCCATGAGATGAGGGAGATATTACATAAAAATCTGAACTGATAGCTAGAGTGTAGGATGATAAAAGTGACTCATTCCTATCTCTAATGAATTGATTCATTACACCAGAAACATGAAATTTTGATGGTTTTGTGAGATTTTGATGGACCAGCTCACCTCCAAATACTCTGAAACTTTCTAGGTTTGATGTCCTCATCAATAAAAACCTGTTGGTAGTGGCCATTTTTCATTTTGATGTCCCAAAAAAGAGCGTAGCTTCCAGGTCACTGTGTGTTTAACAATTTTGTTGTGCTTCAGGAAAACGTGCAGCGCTAGTGCAACACCTTTTTGAAAACTACATTTGGGGGCCTTTCTGGTGTCCAAATTGGGCCCAGCTCATTGTAAATAGTATTTTGTCTACTTTCCAAATGTACCTTTGGGTTTATCATTGGAGTTTATTTTCCTTATCAAAAGTTTATTTTCCCAAGACTAGTCAAAATGTGTAGAATGAAGGTGCAGAAATGCAGAGTGTTGTTGCAGGCAACCTTTGGAGGCCTTCCCCAACTAAAAATTGAGCTCGTGATAGCTCATTGGAAATATATATTTTTCTAGTTATCATTTTAACTATCAAGCAAGTAATTTGGACACTCCATCTATGAGAAAACATGATTTTCCCAAGGTCACTCCAGAAGTACAGCAACTCTCTTGTGGCACCTGTAGTTTTGACATTTCTCTAAAAACATGACACTTGTGTAAAGAATGAAGGATTTTTTTCTTCCTTGGAATACTATGGACAAATGTCTCTCTCAATTTTGTCAAATTCATCTTTTTTGGGTCAGAAACACAGTTTGAAGAAACACCAACTCTATGAGTGGCAAATGACTTGACTCTTGGAATGACTTCTCAAAAAATGATGGAGACATGATGTTTATGAGCTAAATGACCTCATAATTACTTATATGACCTACCTTATGGCTCTTCTACTCAAATGTCTCGTTTCCATAGCAAAACCTAGCTTAGTGGGAGAGGAAATTAGGGTTTAGTAGTTGTGAACAATGATTACTTGGGCACCTTTGGGAAAAGACAACTACCTTTGAAATTTGATCAATTGATGAACTAAAAACTCTTTCACTTTGATATTTCATGTGTTGGCATGTGTAACTCTGAGTTGGCAGCCTTTGGGAGACTGAATACTTATTACATTTGAATTAACATGAAATTACATGAATAAATAAAAATTGTATCTTCGAATGAAACTCACACTTGAAATCAAATTACAACTTTGGAAACCGTCTTGGAGGTCATATTTTCATGGTAAAGAGACATTATTGGGATCACTCTCATACTTTTCTGACCTTATGAAAATGAAATGGTGCATTTTTGGACCTTGAACAATGAAACCTACTGACCTAATGGGACCTTGAATGACCTGACTTCCATGGTTGACTTTAACTGAGACAAGACATGGTGAAATGAGCTTTTCATAGGTATTATTATTCTCAAGAAGACATGAAGGCAAATCAGCAAATGTGATTTTATGACGGAGAGTGAAGTTTTATTGAGTAGGGCTACCATCAGTGAAACAATTTTTAGCATGACCTAATGGAATGATATAAAAATTTCAGAGTGAGACAACTAAAATGATAATGAAATGAATGATTTTGATCACTGATGGTAGAATTCATATTCTGACACTAACACGGAAGATGGAGGATGTTGTGGCTGACATGGCATACATATAACTCTGACCAAGGATTATATTGTAATCCAGTTGGGTGTCCAAGACTTGAATGTCTATAAGGACCGTCTTGTCGGCTAAGCAGACCGAAACGTTTTGGTAGCGGCCAACAGGAGCTGAAGGGCGTCCATCATATGCTCTAAGCATGATGTCTGATGGCTTTAGTTCGAGAGACCCTAACTTCTGCCAGACTTTATTTGACATGATGCATGTGGATGCACCCTCGTCAATTATACATCGGTGAATGGTGATGTTTTGAACTGACACCAGTATTTGAAAGGCGACCATCGAGGGAAGCCTAGGGGTGGCTTTGTCTAAATAAAAAGCCATTAGGCATGAATCAGCAAGGTCGATGGCACCTAATGCGGAAAGTAAGGCTTTCCTTTGTTTTGGGCATGATTTTAATACTTCCAAAGCTGACATAGCAGCATGAGATTGAGCTAGATCATAACCAATACTATAGTTATGGGATGCTTTGGAATGGTTTCCTACCCGCCTAGTTGGACCCTTAGCCATTTTTGGCAAAGGTTCAATAGACATATTTGACATGGTCAAAGGTATTTTTGGTGCACTTGTACTAGCCCCTGACGAATTGGTGTCTGGTGGGATATCGTAATTTCGGTTTCATGTCTGAAAAAACATTTCTTTGCCAGTCATGTAGATTTCGTGGTTGTTTTTTCCGGAATCATCGGGAGTTTGTTGTTGCGTGCTAATTGTCCCTTTATGGGGGAAAGGCTCACGCATGACTGTTGTCTGCTGTGAGGATTTCCATTAGGGGAATTTTGAGGTCTAAAATGGGCCTCCTAAGAAAAATGTACAACCAAAATAAACTTTATGAGAACCAATAGCATTCAAGATGATGATGTCAACAATGGGGGATGATTCACCATTTTTCGAGTAAAAAAGTAAAAAGAATAAAAAAATAATAAATAATAAAAATACTTTTTCAACTCGTTTTTTCAACTTATCTCCCTAAGGGTTTACTCAAATTTCGAGCAGGATTACTCGTTGGATGCAAAATTTAATTCCTCATCCAAGGAGTACCCATGTGTGCATACTTTTGATGGACCCTCCTACACGAAAAATGAGAAATACATGAAAAAACGTGATTGCAATCACATTTTTCGTGTAGCAGAGTCCATCAAAAGTATGCAACATGGGTACTCCTTGGATGGGGAATTAAATTTTTCATCCAACAAGTATTCCTGCTTGAAATTTGAGTAAAAACTTAGGGAGATAAGTTCAAAATACGAGTTGAAAAAATAGTTTTTATTTTTTTATTTTTTCCCTCTAAAATTTGATGATGTAATCAAATATTGTTTTATTATTTCCAGTATTATTTTATAATTTCCTGAGGAGGCCCATTTTTTACCTAAAAATTCCCCTAATGCCTTGCCCATGGTTACTCTGTAGCTTTTTCAGCTCAAGGAGGCTGGGGGCAGTGGTGAGTGTAATGGCTTTACTCACCACATATTGAACAAGAGTGGTTCATCCAAAGATTTTCCCTCTTGTTCTACCTTTGGGGGTTGCTTGGCTCTTGGTTTTGATTTCGGTTGAAGTTGCCTCTAGCCTGAAATCGCGGAAAGCGTTGTTGATTATTTCCCCCCTGTCTAGGATTTCCTTTAGGCTTGGATTTTACTTTTTTGTTAACCGCGTTGGGAGGAAAATTTGGATTCTCCTGATTATATGGTTGGCGCGATTGGGCTTGGGAAGGTTGCAAAAATTTCCCTTGTGCATTATTTTGCATGGGTGGGTTTTGTGTTGGGGACTCGGCATATTGCGGTCCTTGTCCCTGGCTTATAAATGGTTGTTGGGGGGAAGCTCTTTCGTCAACATGTCTAGCTACGTATTGGGTCCCCTGAGCCAGAGGATAGCGTCCTCCATGCTGATGGTGGTATGATGATGCCCTACTGGTCAAATTTTGTGGAGGCGCAGGATGGCTTTGATAGCCGGGTTGCGGTATGTTCTGGGTAGAATCATATGCTTCACCGGGGTATGGAACGCTGTTGCTTAGGTGATTTTGGGTCAATGACCTAATTCAACCATCTGTGGAGTTCGACACGCCTGGGAATTATTTGTAAGTTTGTAGGCGTAGGGCGTTAGGAAGAATATTGTAAATATACCCTGACTATATATAGATCAGCTCGAGTAGTTGGGCCTTACTGATGGTGTCCTCTTCGGATATGGGATTTTATTGTGCCACATCCTTAGAAATATTTGCAATGAGAGTTTTCAAGAACAAGTCTAACAGAACTCAATCGTCGAGTTTGGATTTGCACAAACTACGATGCCATCGCCATTCGTGGAGATGGTCTGAGATATGAACGGCGGGTGTTTGCCTAAAGTGGGTCAGTAATTCCATTTCAGAATCGTGGTGGATGGATAACTGAAAATAGGTCAGGAATGTAGTAGCAAGGGCACTAAAGGTTCCATATGTAGTAGAGGGCTTCTCCACATACCATTTCGCGACTATTTCGGTTAGGGTGCATTGACGATTTTGTTTGATGAACACCACAGTTGGAAATCCATCACATGATTTCTAGGGTCTTCCACTTACTTCCCTTAAAACTTTGGAATGTCCGAAGGCAGCTTCGTGGGCATGGGAGGCCATGTAGGGTTGTGTGCAATGGGATCGTTTTTCAACTTGGTTAAATATGGTAGATTTAACAAAGCTATGAAAGGTGACTGCGAGTTTGTAGTCATTGCAACTTATGAAAATACAATGTTCTAGTTAGGAATAGGGTTTTCGTACCCCGCTGTGCAGTCACCTAGCTTCCCGAATGGGTAGCACTCCTCTGCTTGCTAGGTGTTGTGGGAGGAGTGATTTCTGGTGACCCTGTGGGGGTGTTCACCGGTGTGACATTGGGTGATTGATTAGGGTTCCCAACTAATGCTACCCCAATAAAGGATGAACCAATAAGGGTGGCAGTGTTTTGTCTTTGATGCCTATATGGCGAAAGCCCTGGAACCCCTCCTGATAATGGGGGGAGGTCCAAAAGACGTCTAGATCGACGAGGTCCCGTTGGGTCTGTTCTAACGTCGACTAGGTATGATTTTGGAAATATTTGAGAGGATAGATATTACAATCAAAGAAAAAATCCGATCACATACATAAAACAAAGCAAAAATAAAAGAAAATTTTTCCCTTTAGATTAATCCTATGTGAGCATTCAATCAAAAAATATGGTTTTTGTTGTTTTTGCGTATGATACTCAAATCCTAGAAGACTTAATTGTCCTCACATGCTCAAATGTATCAAATTACTACTTCAGGTTTCCACGCGCAAAAGGCTAAGATAGGCGCGCAAGTCGTTGTTGAACATGCGCAGTCAGGTGCGTCTGTCTGTGAAAAAGCCGCACAATTTTCATGCAAAGAAATTTCTGGGAGTTCTTCAGCTTCAGCCTCTCACTGAGGGTGAATCAGGTAGTGAAGGAGAGAAATGGGGCAGTACCATCCCAACTCCACAACAAAGAAAGTGGTCTATGCAAAAAAGCACAACCACATAAACTTGGAAATAAACGTAGTGGAGTTGCCAATCCTGTGTGTGTGTGTTTGGCACACGAATGTACCAAATCACACCTGCTTAAGAGGAGTGGTTTTTTCCTCTTAAGTTCTTGGTCACAGGCAGAAAATAAAGGGAGTCAAGCAAGTTAGGGAACATGCTAAGACATAAACATACTAAATAGTGAAATAGCATGCATATTCAAACATAAAAACTAAACTAAAACAAATAATACAAAAGCTCTAAATAGAGTCAAACAACTTCAATAATCCAAAAGGTGGCGCTTACATCCCCTCTTATTGAGTGTTGACAGGAATAAAGGATGAATTGTTTACCCACTTGCCAAGGGACCCTTAGAACTAGGGAGTTCAAAAACCTGATGCAAGGATGTCTTTACTTCCGAGCTACCTTTGTGCAAAGTCTCTCTCTCTCTACTCTGGTGGACTAGAGTTGTTGGATGGACAACAATTGAGTCCCCTTTATCTCTGCTCCGGATCACACATTTCTGGATTGCTTAGGGAAATTTTGGCCAGGATGAAAATGTGTTCTATTGTTCATCTCTTGGTGGCCTTTTAGAGGAGAATTAAAAATCTCCTTCCCTCTCTTGTTACATTAATGGATGGTGACCCAAGAGAGGAGGGTGATTCCATTGTGTGCCACATTTATTCCATTGTGTGCTCCCTTGAGGTCCTAAGGAGGCTTCGGCAGTTTTCCTTAGGTAGCCTCAAGTGTGGGATCAATGTCCTAGAGTGTGTCGTGTGGTCTCAGAAAGTGACTTCCGCCACTCTCAGGTTTGCGTGGCTTTTTGAGGAAAAGCCGCAGAAAGGCACGCTTATCGAATAAAAATGCTCGCAAAGGTGCATTTTGTTTTTTCCTTCAGTGCACAATTTGATTTTCCTCTTAGACCTTAGAGATTTTTAAATACTTCAGATTTTGTAATGTGCCTCAACCCTATAAATCCTTCTGCCTGACATTTAATAATGTCATCTTTGCTTGTCTCATTTTCTAGTGATAACATTGACCATAACCATATTGAGAATTTCATATTAATTCTATGTGATTTTGTGCATTAGAAACAATCTACAAATTCTTGTTGATTTCTAAGGTGCCCATCATGTATAAACTGTGCCTATAGTTTTCATCACATGGTCATAGTTAATATATTGAAAAAAAAATCACTCAGAAAATTATATAAAACACACATAAAAAACCAGACACCAAATAATGGCGGAAAAGGCTTCAGCCTCACAGCTTCCTCACATATTTTCTCATTATTAAAATAATGTAATTTTACAATTAAATAGATGAGGAGATAGTGTCTCAAGATAGTACATGCTATCTTGAACACCTTGTTGAGATAATTTCTCAACCAAACACACACCAATATAGGAGCTACCTAAAATAACTCCTATCTTAGAGGAACAACCCAAACTAAAGAGTTAGGCATAAATTCCTAACTTTTAATATTTAATTTATTTTTATTTTTGGATTTATTATTGTTTTATGAGAGAGGCTAACATTCCCCCCTTCAGTTATAAATCCAAAATAATAATGAGGAACCATCTTCCAAGTTCTCATGTTGATCCTAAAAAATATTGCCTAAAAAACCGCCAAAGCTAGATGCTGAAAAACTGCAATTTGAAGAGACCATGAGTCAGCTACATGTCTAATTCATCTCTGAATTTTGCTTGACAACTCCATCATATGCCAAGTTGCAAAAGGATCCATCTGTCCTTTGCGTGAAATCAGCATCCTTTGTCCACTGACAAAATTTTTTGAACGCCCACTCGCTGATGATGTAAAAAAAACCTCACTGTTGCTTTTGTTGTATTGAAAACTGCTCACTGCTTCTTTGTTGTTGACTGCCCACTGGAGAATTTGTTGATGCCCACTGGCTGTTGAAGATGCCCACTGGCTACAAAAGCTTCCCACTAGCTACTTTTGCTAGTTTTGTCGAGACTTTTAGTCTGACAACCGCCGTCAATTTCATTGACATTTTCCCCCCTTTGTCAACTAAAAGGAGAGACACTTCTCTGGAAAGTTTTCTTGAACTTCCCCCTTCAAGTATTTTTACACTGGTGTACTCCCCCGTTCAACTGCATGAGAGTAACACCTTCTTTGCACTATCGGTTGCACTATCTGTGATTGTATTCGGTTGTAGAACTGAGACAATCTTTTGACTGTGGATGACCATTTCCAAGTGTCAATCCATTGATAATGTATCTTCAATCTAGCTGATTGTTGTTGGTTGCGACATTTTTCTGAGGAATGATTTGGCTTGCCACAATGGCGACAAGGATGGAGATCAAAACATTGATCTTCCATATGATCGGTTCTTTGACAATGAGAACATGTCGGTTTGACTTCAACTTCGGGTTGCGTGCATTTCTGTTTGTTTGCAACTTTCTCAGAATTTGCTGACGTGATTTGTGCAAGAAATCCTGCACTAATGAACTTAATTGGCTTGGAATAATTTGGGATATGTAAGTGGGAATCATCTTTAACATATCCTAAGCCTCGTCGATTTCTGTTATTTTGAATTTCTTCCCATGGCTTGATGATGGGCTTGGAAGAGATTTGAACTAGAACAACTTCGACACTAGAAGCTGTTTGGATGAATGACTTATCATCTGGATGGTTCAAAGACCTGAAAGTATCACTCTTTTCTTGCAAATCATTTCATTGTAGTTGCGACTCTAGTTGAAGAAACTCAATGGTTTCATTTGTTTGTTGTAGATGTCGTGAAAGATCAGCAAGAGTTTCTTTGCTGATTTGCACCATGTCTTCATCACTGGAGATGATCAAATTGTGAAGAATGTTTAACAACTGAATGTGTCGCGCCATCTGAACTTTCTCTCTTGAATTCAGGCTCTCTTGTCATAGATGTCGTGCTTTGAACTGTTTCACTTGATTTTGTTACTTGAATGACAGGCTCGCTTGCTATGTGGCTTGAATGGCACACTCGCTTGATTGGTTGCTTATTGCGCTTGCTTAGAACACTTTCTTGCTTGAACTTTTGAATTCACGCTCGCTTGATGACGATCGCTTTACTTGAACGCTCACTTGACTTGCTTGAGTACTTCACGCTCACTTGAATGAATAGTCACACTCTCTTGATGTAGATTTCAACTTGCTTGATTGGTGTTAGAGTTGAACTTGCTTGGTTGCTTTGATGGTTGCTGCAATGAAATTCACACTGGCTTGCTGGATGATTTGAACTTTGTACTGACTTGATGCAAATTGCTTGAATGAATACTTACGCTCGCTTATAGGAGATGTGAACTTGTTGCTTGTTTTCTTTAGATTTAAAACTCATGCATTCACTTGATTCTGCTTAAATAAAGGATGTCGAACACTGTTGAAAATGCACCCAAAAACACTTAATGATTTTAATGACTCACTATAATGAATTCAATTTGACTTAATTTGACTCAATTCAAAACTTAGGTGTCGGTTTCAACCGAGAATGCACCCTTTCAATTCAATGCAATTTGAGTTTGATTACAAGTTCAAAAATGTTGATGTAGATTGTGCTCTGAAACATTGAAGTTTACAGATTCATTAACTTGATTGTGGTGATGTAGACTTTGCTTTGAAATGCTGGAGTTTGCAGGTACATGAAATTGATTGTATTAAGTGAATTTGCTTGTTGAGGTAGAATGCTGATGTTGAAGACTTTGATTATTTTTTGTAGTGACACAAACGCATGTGTTGAGTTTAATTATCCTTCCTTGAAGCTACTTCATTACAAGTGTTGTGCTTGCTTGCATTGAACTTTATGTGTGTGTTAAATGAGATCATTTATGTGTCAAAACTAGACACAAATCAAAAGCAACAACATGAGGCCATAAAAACACTCGCCATCACAAACACACATGGTGTACCTAAGATCCCCTTATTCAATTTCAGGCGGATCTAGGACACAATCACCAAAAAATGATATCTTTATTAAACTTTGGAGTACATAATCGTTCAGCTTCACAACATCTTCATGGAATCAGAGTTCCAGAACTTCTTGAAAGAAAAAAATGTCTTCAAAAACTGATTCAACCTCCTACAACAATGAGCTTTCCTTTGAAAAACTTATCACTCCAAACTTACAAAAAATGCACCTTATTTCATCCAAAAATTAAAAAATTTCACCTTATCACTCCACAAAAGCCTCACTTTACTACCTTTTCAATTTTCCATTAAAATGGAAATCACTTTAGAAAAGTGAATTGTTTTCAAATGTTTTATTTTATTTTTTTTACATTTAAATCACACTGTATCTCTTCAAAGTAAATGAAGTGTACTCCTTTTTAACAAAAGTACTTTCAAAAAACAAATTTCAAATCCTTTTATAAAACAACTCACCTTTTAATGACTCAAAAGCAATAAAATACTACTGGATATTTTCTTTCCTTTGTTACCTTCGCAAAGACTCGTTTGCCTTCCTATATTTTCTTCACGTAGACTTTATTTAAATCAAATATTCACCGGGAGGTCATTACCTTCAGGGCAAACTATTCATGAAAGTATTGAGCAAGGCAATCAGAAATTCAAGCTCGAGTGGAAAGATATTTTCCACATGAATCAAAAAGAGCTTGAATTTGCAATACGCAAGGTATCAAGTGATGGTTCGCTTGATCCACGTCAAAAAGCCTATCTTATTCAGAACCTTATGACCAGTCGGTGGATTGCTGCCCAGCAGAAGTTGCCCCAGTCAAGAGCCAGTCAATTTGGGAATGGTGAGGACACACCTGGGTGCTGTCTCTCATATTGAGATTCAGATCAGAAAATATTTGGATGTGAGCATTACAAGCGGAACTGCAAACTAAAAGCTGCTTGTTGTAACCAACTTTTCACCTGTAGATTTTTCCATGAGATTAAACTGCAAAATATATTTTTTTTCTCAAAAATGAGGCGCTGGGACATAATAAAATAAAATAGTCCTAATCCCTTCTGGTTCGAAAATATGGCACTCCCTTACAAAGCGTTGTATCATGAAAACTGGTTCCTCATCACAGTTAAATTGTGTCTTGATGTAATTTGATCGAAGGTATGTACAATGAAAACACTGCACTAATTATAGGTTGGGATCTAAATTCTTGACTTCTGGTTGATGCCTCCACTCAACAGCATCGATGGAAATCTATTTCAAATATTTGAATCATGCAAAAGAAATTTGTTTAAACAATGCGTTGATCATCATACACCCATAGCATTCCAAACGTTGCCCATACCTTCATGGTGGTAGCATTCTACTTGTATCTCGGCTCCTACAGCGCTAGTTCTATCGCTTATACGGCATTAGCATTTACCAATGCAAATACCATGGCTTTAACTCTGCTACAAACCATTACGGATTTCATTCATGCCTCCGTCCGGTGATCGGTCTTGTAAATAGTTGATTGCTACGATGGTCATGAGTATGGCCACTGTGCTCCCATTTGCTTACATCCCTTCGATGGTTGAGTGCTACCTATACACGATGGTTTGATTCACTTCACCCAATCAACAATACTCTCTACGAGCATGAAAGCTCATTTCTGCGCCCTTTGAAGTGACTCTGCGTTGGTTCATCTCATGGGTCCTAAAAAATGCTGATTACACTAGTTCTGCTATGCGATTAAATTTCTGCATACACAACTTATATATATACCATACATAGATATATATGTGTGTGTGTGTGTGTGTGTGTGTGTGTGTGTGTTTGTAAACTCAGAAATCAATTGACAATGAAATCTTTAATAAAATAAATCACTGCATGGGCTAATAAATCACTGATTCTACACCATTAGCTCAATTCATCTTTTGGCAGAATTTTATAAAGTCTGCAAAGCTGAAATCTTCACTTTCTTGACATCTGCATTGCCGGTGGCTCTGATACCACATATTGAAAAACAAATTACTCAAAAAATTATATAAAATGCACATAAAAAACCAGACACCAAATAATGGTGGAAAACGCTTCAGCCTCACGGCTTCCTCACATATTTTCTCATTATTAAAATAATGTAATTTTACAATTAAATAGATGAGGAGACAGTGTCTCAAGATAGTACGTGCTATCTTGAACACCTTGTTGAGATAATTTCTCAACCAAACACACAACAATATAGGAGCTACCTAAACTAACTCCTATCTTAGAGGAACAACCCAAACTAAAGAGTGAGGCCTAAATTCCTAACTATTAATATTCAATTTATTTTTAATTTTGGATTTATTATTGTTTTATGAGAGAGGCTAACATAATATTGATTATTAGAATCCCATATTACAAGGTCAAAAAATTTCAAAGCTTATTGGTACCATCATTTGTAAACAATGAGAATTTAAGTATGAAAAAAAAATGAAGACATAAATTTACAAGAGAAAGAAGCCGAGGTGATTGATATCCTTTCGCAGGCATCTCAACAGGAAGCTTCAACATCAGGGGCCAGAGCCATAGGTACATCAACAAGGCAGTCAACATACATAGGCATAAGATCAAAGAGACAAAGGCAAGCATGAGGACATGCTTGAGACTAAGCAAGGGGGAGATGTTGGCCCTCAATTTTGGTTATTTTTCCTATCCCAAATTGTAGCATTCCTAATTAGCTTTCAGCTAGTTAGAATATTAAATTTTGTTTTTGTCAATAAGATAGATGAATAGTAGAGTAGAGGGACCCATAAATATCTTTAGTAGGAATAAAACCATTACTAATATGAATGTGGATCAGTGCATTTAGATAGGAGAAAGATGAATAAACCACTCCTTGGTGTGAATGTGGCTCAATGCATGTGGATGTGGTCAATTTGACCAAATCAACAATGCAATCATGGAGGTAGTGGAGGATAGCGCAGTCATAATGGGAGGAAGTCTCCATGAGAGTAACATCATTATTTAGGGGGGCCAAGGGGGTGGAAGGGGATGGAAGCCATAGAAGGCATTCTGAATATTGTTATGTATTGTCTTTTATGACTTTCTGCACGCTTCAATTGTTTCGCAGAGTCTGATGTGTTGTTTAGCACAAGGGTGTTTCCAAGAGGAAATCCCACCCTCATCCTTGGGGGAGTTCGAGTGCCCACTCAGGAGAGGTTCTTTGAGCTACATTCCATCATCCGACATCAAGCCAATATTCAACCACCTTCAACAACACAGACTCCTTCAAGAATTGTGCAATCCAGGAGGGAAGATTCAATGGAGGGTTAATAACCCAAGTTTTTGAGCTTATCATCCACTGAAGGGAGCAACCCTTCATCCATAAATTCATTGGGGAGGAGTATAAGTTATTTTCTCATAAGATCAGCCACCTCCCAATAGTTACCCAGCTGCAGAGCATAATTCATCCTGAAGGCTGCATTTTTCATCACTGTTATTTCCGTAAACCCTTTCTGGGTTATCTTGGAATTGTGCTAGAAAGCCCAGATCTCTGATCTCGACATTTTCTGAGCACCCAATTAGCAGATCTACACATTCCTAGTTTCCAGCAGCAGTTATTTCTAGTAGGATTGTTCATTCATAGCCTCCCAGCAGTTTATGCAACAGTATTTTCTTGTCTTGATGTTTAGGGTCATTTCAGGCTTGTTTTGCCTAGCTTGAGTGTCTCTTCTTCAAGTTCTTGTACTTAATTTATGATATTACATATAATAAAATGGCTCAGTGATCTACTCATGTGTTTTATGTATTAATGTTTACTGCATTTTCTGGTTTTATGTTCAATATTCCTATTTTTCATATTTTGGAATATTATAGTGGTATCAGAGCATAATCTTGGCTCAGCCTGTGGGGCATTACATATATGCCATCTGAAGAAGAAGATCCTCTTAGAGACTGGGAGAAGCGGTATATTAGTAGGGGTCGAAGGTTTGATTACACAAACAACGAAGAATACAAATTCAAGTCTCCAATATCAGGATAAATGGATGAAAAAGAGTTTCCAAAGCTTATTCTCAAAACTATGCAAGATATTTCCAAAGAAATCAAGGAGATGAGGGTGGAAAGAGAAAGGGAAACCCCAAGAGGGTTTCAACATGGAGAAAGTTCTGACACTTCACATCATTGGTGTGAGCAACTAGCATTGCATGCAGTTTCACAACGCTCCACCATGCCTACATTCCTAGCAGTGGGAAATGGGGCTGGGGGACCCCAAGAGCAGGAGGATCTTGGTGATTACTTTCTAGTATATGAATCTCAATCTTAAAGGTTCAAAGAGCATCTGAAATTCCAAGATTTCTGTCAGAACAAAGACAATAGGAGACCTTGTAATAACAATATAAGTGGAGGGTACATGCAAAATAATAATCTACATCGTACTATGGGTAGATTCTTTCTACCTGCTTTTGATGGGTCACCCAAGTGCACAGCCAAGGCTTGGGTAAAAAAATTAGACATCTATTTCCAGTTGAACCAAGTTTCAGAGATTGAAGTTATTAAGTAGCAGCGCTACACCTTGAAGGTGAAGCACATGAAAGGTGATTTCATGGTCTGTCTAAATTGGGGCATGCAGGTGTGACTACATATGCAGAATTCACCCAGAGGTTGGTATAAATATTTGACCGAAGAGATCAAGAGGCACACTTTGTTGAGCTAGCTAAGCTCAAGCAGTCAGGAAATCTAGAGATCTATATCTCTGAATTCCTAAAAATTTCCATCATGGTGTCATATATGTCTATAGCTAGGAGTGTATACATGCTCATTGATGGGATAGTAGAGCCTTTGCATGGGTTGGTGAATTCTACTAGACCAACTACGCTCCAAGATTCCATTAAGAGGGCTATGGATTTACAAGATGCTTTGCCAAGGACAAGAGCTCCATTCTAGCAGAAACCCACTTTTTAATCAAAGGGGAAAGATGTGAAGTTTCCTCCCCCAAAGGAGAACCAAGGCAAAGGACTTCTTAGTAATGATGTCTAAAGAGATTTTAGGAGGAGGATCTTTGCTTCACTTGCCAAGAACCATGGGAACCAGGGCATCAGTGTGCTCCTGGGAAGGCACACTATATTGAAGTGTTCTCTAATAGTGAAGAGGAAGAAGAGGAGGAGCCAGAAGTGGACACCAGTGTTGTGGCACTAGGAGAGGATCCACCACCACCAGGAGGTGGAAATTGAGCATTTGCTCCAAATGGAGGAGACCTAGCAGCTTTTCGAGCAGTTCCCAAGTATTTAACATTGAGAGTCCAAGGCACAATTCATGGGAAACAAGTGTTGGTATTGATAGACAGTGGGGCTACCCACAATTTTATTTATGCCCAACTAGTGCAGAGGAGAGATATACCCACAGATGATTTCGAATGATTCTCAGTTTTGGTTCCAGGAGCTAGAACCATGCAATGTGTGATGTATGTTACAACATTGACAGTAACTTTGGGAGAATACACATTGACATATCACTTAATTGTGGTCGATATTCCTGACATCAATGTAATATTGGGTGTACAATGGTTGATCACACTGGGGAAGGTCACCAGGGATTGGGAGACCTTGAAAATGGAATGGATAGATGCGAAGAGTGGTAAGCACCAAATGATCAGGGGTATGCACACCTATCCACCTTAGATAGTCTCAGCACATAGGATGGAGGTTGGTTTTCACAGAGGAGACATAGCATGTGCAGTAAATCTGTGTAATTTGGAGGCAACAGATAAGTACTATGATGTGCAGTCTATGCTATACAACGGTTCTACATTATTTGGGGACATTCCACCATGGAGGCCACCGGACCAGAAGTTTGTTAAAGGGTTCTCACAACTAGTAGCAACACTTACAGATATGACTAAGAGGGGAGCCTTTGGTTGGAAAAACATTGTGCAGAGGGCCTTTTATAGGCTCAAGTAGGTGATGATCATTTCTCTGGTGTTGGTATTGTCAGATTTCACCTAGCCCTTTGTGCTAGAATGTGATGCTTCAGGTGAGGGTGTTGGTACAACCTTGATTCAGGAAGGCCATCCCATAGCCATTGACCATCAGAAGATGCTTCCACATGATAAGTTGTATTCTACATATGAGAAGGACTTGTTGGCCATCATGTAGGCATTGGCCAAATTCAGGCAATATTGGGTAGGCAACAGTTTCCAAGTGAAGATTGACCACCACTGTCTTTGGTATTTTCTTGAGCAGAAGCAACTGCAAGAGAGGCAGCAAAAATGGGTTAGAATCATCGTGACATATGACTCTGACATTGAATATGTCAAATGGAAAGGCCATGTGGTAGAGGATGCCTTATCACAGAGACCAGCAACGCTGTCATTGATGAATGTGGATTCAGATTGGGAGTCCTAGATGTTATTGGAGTATTCCAAGGACCGCTTCACATGTGAGATACTAGATGGGAAGGTGACCGATGAGAGGTATAGAGTGATGGATGGGGTCATTTACTGCTGGGACAAGATCTTCTTGACTAGAGATTCTAATCTCAAGGAGAAAATTCTGCATGCATCACATGATTCACCCCTCTAAGGCCACCAAGGTTTCAAAAATACATATTAGGCCATTAGGGATGGATTCTCATGGAAGGGTCTCAAGGAGGATGTGCTCCAGCATATCAGGGAATGCATAGTTTTCTAGAAGAATGAAGAAGAAAAAAACCATCATGCAGGGTTGATACAGTCACTTCCTTTTCTGGGTGGGAAATGGGAGAGCATTTCTATGGACTTCATTACCAGTTTTCCAACAGTACATGGTAAGGATTGTATCTTTGTGGTCATTGGTGACTAACAAAGAGTTCACATTTCTTTTCCATCTCTTCACAGTACACAACTTCACAAGTGGCCAAGCTTTCCCTTAGAGATGTTTCCAGACTTCATGGTCTTCCTAAGACCATAGTCAGTGATAGAGATAGTCGCTTCATGGATGGATTTCGGCAAGAGTTTTTCCTTTTGGAGGGTACCAAGTTGACACCGAGTACCAGTTATCACCCCCAGACATATGGGCAGATAGAGGTAGGAAACAAGTGGTTGGGAAGCTACTTGCAAAACTATGTTCCGGGGCAGCAGAGAGCATGGCTGCGCTGGCTCCACTTGGGAGAATATTGTTACAACCTGACATTTGATATGTCGATTAGTATGCCTCCATTTTGGGTTCTATATGGTTATGATGCTCGATCATTGGTTGATATGTTGTTTGAAGAAATAAAGTCTCCTAGAGCCAAAGATTGGATCCAAGAGAGTCAGGATATATTTCGTACTCTTAAGGACAACATTGCTATAGCCAAAAATCAACAGAATTTATATTCAGATCATGGTCGGGTGGAGGGACAGTTTTAGGTGAATTATTTGGTCTATCTCCATCTTCATCCTTGCAAACAATCTACATTGGAGGAGAAGGGGACTGATAATCTTAAGCCACGTTTCTATGGGCCATGCAGGGTGATCTGTCATGTTGGGGAAGTAGCATATGAGTTGGAGCTTCCCATTGGGAGTAAGATCTCCAAAAAATTTCATGTCTCATGCCTCAAGAAGGCCAAGGGACAACATGTAGTTTCCACTATCGATCTCCCACCTATTGATGATGAGGACCATCACGTTTTACAACCGGAAGCTATCTTGGATACTCAGGAGAGGCAACTAAGAAACAAGGGGATTAAAGAATTTCTGGTTCAATGGAGGAATCTTCTGGATGAGGATGCTACTTGGGAAGGAGAGAAGATTTTGTAGCATCCATCCTTGCAGTTGTTTGAGGACAGGCAACATTTGGGAGGGGAGTATTGTAATATTCCTAATTAGCTTTCATCTAGTTAGAATATTAAATTTTTTTTGTCAGTAAGATAGATGAATAAGAGGGTAGAGGGACCCATAAATCTATTTCGTAGGAATAAAACCACTTATAATGTGAATGTGGATCAATGCATCTAGATAGGAGAAAGATGAATAAACCACTCCTTGGTGTGAATGTGGGTCAATGCATGTGGATGGGGTCAATTTGACCAAATCAACAACGCAGTCAGGGAAGTAGTGGAGGACAACACAGTCATAATGGGAGGAAGTCTCCATGAGAGTAGCATCATTATTGAGTGGGGCCAAGGGGGTGGAGGCTCACAAATCATGTAAGGAAGGGGATGGCAGCAAAATAGGGAATTCTAAATATTGTTTATGTATTTTTTTTTATGACTTTCTGGATGCTTCAACTATTTAGCGGAGTTTGCTGTGCTGTTTAGCACAAGGGTGTTTCTGAGCGGAAATCCCACCCTCATCCTCGAGACACTTCTAGTGCCCAGTCAATAGAGGTTCTTTGAGCTACATTCCATCATCCGACATTAGGCCAATATTTAGCCACCTTTAGCAGCACAGTCTCCTTAAGGAATTGCACAATCCAGGAGGGCAGATTTAGTGGAGGGTTAATAACCAAAGGTTTTGAGCTTATCATCCAGTGAGGGGAGCAGCCCTTCATCTAGAAAGCCAGTGGGTAGGAGTATCAGCTATTTTCTCATCAGATCATCCACCTCCCAACATTTACCTAGCTGCAAAGCATAATTCATTCCTAGGGCTACATTTTTCATCACTGTTATTTCCGGAAACCCTTTCTGGGTTATCTTGGAATTGTGCTAGAAAGCCCAGATCTCTGATCCCGACATTTTATGAGAACTCGATGAGCATATCTATGTATTTATAGTTTATAGCAACAGTTATTTCCAGCAGGATTGCGCAGTCATAGCCTCCTGGAAGTTTATGGAACAACAATTTCTTATGTCTTGATGTTTAGGGTCATTTCAGGCTTATTTTGCCTAGCTTGAGTGTCTCTTCCTCAAGTTATTGTACTTCATTTCTGCTATTACATATAATAAAATGGCTCAGTGATCCTCTCATGTATTTGATGTATTGATGTTTACTGCATTTTCCAATTTTACTTTTAATATTCATGTTTTCCCTATTTTGGAATATTACAAAAATCCATTTATTTACCACCATATTCCATCCTATTTCACCTATATATGCCTCATTTTAGTCCTATTTTTCATATTCAGTTAACTAAATTAAGTTTTTAAATTTTTGGAATTTTTTGTAAAAATCTGGGTTTAAGAGTAATTTTGGACTGCATTAAAAATTCCCGTAATAACTCCATTAAACTCATATGTGCAAGAAACCTGGGCAAGATCTGAGCACATATTTGGAAATATTAGGAACCAGGGATGGAGAAATACCTATTGGTTCAGTCAAACTGAGCAAAAACATGCCCGCTTAACGTTGGTCAAACTTGACCTGTCATTTAGGAATCCCTAGTAAAAAGGGGCAGATTTATTATTTTGTGGGATTTTTCCTGATTTTGTGAACCATACTTGATGAGTTCGATCTGTATGGATGGAATAGGATTGATAAGGTTGTTAGAGCCATTATATCAAAGTTTGTTTATGATTTTCCTATTTAAACAAAGGTAATTTCTGTAATTTGGTATTAAGATTATTGGAGACTTTTGAGATAATTTGAAGAATCATTTCTACTATTCTATTTGTTGTTCATGTTGTGGATGCTTTATTAAATTAGTTGTAGCTGAAGAATTATTCAGGTGTACAAGGCAAGTTTGGAGGTTCCCCATAGCAAACTAAGTACACTTTGGTTAAATTTTGTATAAAGTAGCATAGTTTTGATTCAGTATTTATTGTTTTAGCTTAATGATTCAGTTACTTAGATGTGTTATGATTTGTGTATGATTTTGTTTTAAAATGTAATTTGTGTACGAAAGGACAACCAAGTATTTAAGTTAAATTATCTTCCTATCATATGAATCACAACTTAAAATCATCCTTTTGCATTTCTTGAATTGTTTCTTGAATTCTAGTTTATGATTTTATGCAATGGTAATGTTGTTAGAGTAGAATTGTGTGGAAGGACAACCAAGACCTCCTAAGTTAGGAGCCTCTTCTCTTGCTTTCTACACATCAAAAACGGTTGCTCTTTAGTTTCTCTTCTTGAGGACAATATTGTGGGGAAGGACAACTAGGACCTCCTAAGTTAGGAGCCTCTTGCTTTGCTTACTGCATCTTCAATCAGAGAATTTTTAGTTAGAACTTATATTTTTAATATGAATTTCATTCAACCTTTGTGCCTTGCCTTCCGAAATTGACTTTATTTGAAATCCATATACCTTGGACGTGCTTCCAAGTCTACAAACCCGGATTGATATGTAAAACACCTTTGTTAGTTTAATAAGTAAATTTACCTGACACTGTCTTATTGGCAGGAGGCTTGTACTGAAGAGTGATCACAGTGGATTGAGGTATTTTTTTGACTATCTGAATTTGAATTCCAGGAAAGATAGATGGTTGGATACGATCAATGAATTTTATTTTAAGATTAAATACATCAAAGGTAAAGAGAACAGGGTCGCAGATGTTATTAGCAGGCGGATACAGGTAAATCACATTTCAACTATGAGATCCTATGGGATAGATTTACATGATAGGATCTTATAGGCAGGTCAATATGATGTCAAGTATATGGAACTTAGGCACAGATAAAAGTACAATAAAGGTACGAGTAGTGGTACAGGTATAGGTGCTGGTGTATAGGATGTGGACTGTTGTCTCGTGATAGATGGATTGGTAAGGTTTAGAGATAGGATATATGTGACAGACAATAGTGAGCTCAAGAAGGTGTTCTTGAGGAATTTTCATGTGAAACCATATTCAGGTCATGTAATATTCCAAATCTGAAACAGCTAGTAAGGCATAACTGGAAAACGAATTTTCCAGTAATGGCTGCTACAGGAATTGAAACCAGGACTTGGATCCATTAGAAAAATGTGTCTAAGTGCTAAATCCAAAAGGAGGCTCCAAATAAATCCTTCTAAGTGGGTTAAACAGATCTCCCACACTTAGATGTCCTCAGAGAGTGCCCGATAAAGGGACTGCAGCAATACATGAACATAAGATGGAATGACAGTGTTATTATAGTAAGCCTGAGTACATGAAGATGTAAATAGACAATAAATGTATATTGCAACAGCAAAGAGTACAATGCTTGAGGATTCAGTCACTCAAGTTAGGCAATGAAAGCCTTAATAGAACATGTACATGAAAATGAAGGCACACTGCTACATAAGGAAGGCCCTGGCTAAATCTGCGCAGTCTTATGGAGACACTGCATCATATAAAATGTAAATACAATGATATGACAATATGAGCTCAAGAAATGATGGGGAGCAAGCTCTCAACCCCTGAAAATATCAATACAACAATCGTCAAGGGGATTGGCTACAATATAGATACAAATGGAAAATCTGCAGAAATTCCAGAGTTTCTAGGTAGCAGCTGCAAATCAAAACTGATACAATATGGAGATGGCTGAATAAGATGTCCAATATGTAGGAAACCTCCTCCAATATATTTCCTAAGTACAAGGCTAATCCTAATACTATAAATATTTCCCTCCAAAATGCCGGTGCAACCTCTCACTGCAGATGCACTCTAGAATAACGCAGTCAAGGAGATGGATTGCGCCACTGATGATGGGAGAAGCTTGGCCTTGATGCCAAGATGTGAAAATCAGCTCTGAAACCTTCCTTCTAACCTTCTCGAGGAATAGAGATCCCTTCCTCTGAAAGATGAGACAAGAAATGGTGTTATGGAACCCTTCCACTGCAACACCCAACAACACTATGTGATACTTCAATAGAAATAATGCACTGACTGATGGTAATGGCTTTGGCCTTGAGCCAACATGTGGAGAATATGAAGTGAAATCATTCAAGAGGCCTCTCAATAAGGAGAGGAAATCCTAAGCAGGAATCCCTTGTGCTAAGCAGCACTGCAACTCAGCTGAACAGCCGGACAATGCAAATAGTCTTCAGACTAAAATCATAAACTCAAAAGATGTCTCACTATGGCTGCCTCTTTCTCCTTTTATGCAAGTGAATGCCTCTATGCCCTAGACCCCACACATTAGGGTTTCTTCCACATGGAATATTCCTCCCTCTTAAAATGCGTTGTCTTCTCATGCAAGCTACACCTCTAGGCAGCGTTGTTGACTTGGTCAAACTTGACCTTGCCCTCATGCAACTTGCCCCTTTTCACACCGGAAGGTGAAAAATAAGCTGCTCCAATGATCCCTTTCACACTATGAGGGTTTTATTTCCTACTTATGGGTCTCTTTACCCATTTTATTCACCTCCTAGATGATATAAGAAAAAATTAATATTCCAATTTGCTGCATGCAAATTTTGGAATATTACAGTCCTCCCCTCTCAAAGATTGCTTGTCCTCAAGCAAGTGCAAGGATAGAATGAGTTCCTTTCTCCTCCTCTCCCTATAGCATCAATGTATGATGATCTCATCCAAGGAAAGTGATGCTATCTCATCAATAAAGTCTTCACATTGCTCCTCCTCAGCATGCAAGTCAACTATCAAGTTATCATCATGTAAAGGTGAAATACTCAAGAGGATAGCCAAGTGATGTCCAGAGGTCCCTTTGAAGAATAAGATCTGAAATATAATGGGAACTATCTTTCCCATATGGATGCTCCATCTCCAAGCTACGAGCCATGCAAAAAGAGTCACCTCCAAACTAGGAAACTCCTAGAAACTGTCCTCCACCTTTGGCTTCGACAAAGTTGGTGGGCTGAAATTCTACACATGGTAGAAAAAGTAGCCTACCCCACGCTGTCCATATCTTCACTTATGATAAGTGTAGAGTGTTGGCTGATCATGGGCTGCAATAATTTTTCCCTCAAGTGGAAAAATGAGGACTAGATCTCCAAAGACCTCTCCTCTAATGCTAAAAATCAAGTTGGCCCAAATATCCCCATACATGATGAGTTGGAAGTCATCATTATATGGCATCTCATCCATCATATGGCTTACCTAATAATATGACAAATGTGTTTTTAAGGTAACCATATCATGTCCCATGCTCCCCTTAGAACATGTAGTGCAACAAGTGTGAGGAATTTCTCCCTCAAAGGACACATTCACCCAATGTGTCTCCCTCCCAAGTATGCTCCTCATAAAGACAGAAACAATAGAGCCATAGGGAGAAAAGATGAGAATCATACTTGCTGCCATATGCAACAAATGATAAGGACAATGGTCCCTCAATTGCAACCAACGCAGCTTGATCCTCAACTGTAACAGAGACTGATAAAATGAGTGGTTTCTCAACCACTTGCCTGCTGCTCCAATCTCCTCATAAGTATGGAGGAAGTGAATAATGCAAGGGCTACAATGATCATGTCATCCATAATATGCCTCTTCCCCAAGTCCTCCTAGGGAATGGCCATCCATCATGCTTATGGCCTCAACTAGACCATGAAGCTCAAAAGAAAGGTTACTCCTCCTTGGAGCAATATCTTGCACATGTATGGTTAAGGGACATATACATACATCATATAAATGCTCATGTAAACAACAATGAATACCCTTACCATACTCTCTGCTCATACAAATGGAGTGGCTCATAAATTAGTCTCCTCTCATCCTCAAAGTGGAAAGAGGTGGCTGTGCTAACTTCTCTAAAGAGTTATGTCTCTCCTCCATCTCCATCTAGTCCATGCATCTCCTCATATGTAGATACATCTCCTCCTCAAAGCCCATCCAAAAATATCCCCCCATGATGGAGTGGTATGCTCTCATAGAACAAGTGGGACTAAAAAGGAAATCCTCATAAGCTGCTTGTAGCAACTTCACCTTGAGCTTGGAAGCTCCAGGTAAGAAGATCCTACCATGATAGTAGATGACCCCATCTCTGACTGAATACTCCTCCAAGTGCAACTGGCCATCCAAGATCATGCAAGTGAATCCTTGGAATACTCCACCAACAACTAGGAGTTCCAATATGGATCTATCCTCCATAGTGACAGTGCTGATGATCTCTCATGAAGAGCATCTGTCATATGGCCATCCTCCTCTTTGACATCTCCCATGCCAACGATGCAAGTTGGATGGTTGTTGTCTTTCCCCTGCTGCTTCTGCCACAATGCAGAATCTGAAATGGAAGTGGGTAATGATGATGTTGAAAGAATGCTCTCTCTCTCCTTGAGCCTACCCCTGACTCCGAACACTATCAATATCCTCCAAGGTTCCCACTCCTCTGAAATCACTGAGTGATGCTTCAACATGTGAAGCATCCATCCTCCTCTGTTGATCCAGTGGTCTCCTCGACATAATGTCTCTATGTAATGAGACATCATCATCAAGACATGACTGCATATATGAATGGAGAGAACCCTCCATGCTTCCACTGCGCAATCCAATCACCTCCTTCGGTGCATCGACCTCCAGAAATGGATAGGGAAGTGTACTCCTCATCTCATGATGTTGGGTCTTCTCCCTACTTCCTCCTTATGTCTCCATGGTTTTACACCTCCTCAATAATGGCACAGATAGAACATGAGTTATGCCTTGATCTCCACACATGAGATCCTGGGTACCTCCTTGCAAAGATGCAAGCATCCCTCTATTTGGAGCAAGAGCTGATCCTTCCTCTGCATGAGGTGCTAGATCAACTCCCGATCTAACAAAGTTGTTGCCCTCAAGCTCTACAATATGACTAGGCAACTCTCCAATGATTTGATCCCTCTTTGAAAAAGAGACCCCCATGCCTCCTTGCTCAAAAGTATGAGAAGAAAGTTTCTCCTCGGTAAAGTATGATGCAAGTTCTCAGCCTCCCCCATGGTTTTTTGAAATGGTACTGTGTTCTCATGCAAGGGTTTTGTTTGAGTTTTCTTATTCAACTCCTCCATGTGTGTCTCATGAATCCCTCTATCAAATATTTTCACTAAGGCCTTAGTGAAATTTGCATAAGATGTGAAGTTTACATTTCCTAAAGAAAAGGATTCAAAGATCCGCCAGGCATAGGCCTTACCTCTCATATGCAGCACTGCAACTTTGATAGCTTTATCTCAATGAATGTGGTGCTACTGTAATAAGGTAACTAACTCCTCCACCCAAGATTTGGATGAACATGTAGGTGAACCCTCAAAGGTAGATAGATGAAATCTATCCTGATGCTCTCTTCCATTCACCTTCATCTTGCAAAACTCTGAAAAAATGAGATGATCTCTGAATTTCTGAGTTTGAAACTCATACTCTTTCAAGAAATCACTAAGGGTTTCCCTCCTAGCAACCTCTTCTTCTCTTTCCATATCTCTTCTGGCAATCCTGGGCAAGTGAATGCACTGTGCATGATGGTGTGCAGCTGCTGGCTCACACTCCTCATGTGTAAATCTAGATTTTTCCTTTGGTACAAACCTTGTAGGAGATTCATCATACATCTCCCTCTGGATCTCCTTGAACTCTTCATGAATCAGATATACAGATTTAGGAAGAAGCTTGGTAAGCTTATCCCCTTTTTCTTCTCCAGCAAATGGAGTCTTTTTCTTGCTTATTTCTTTGTCTCCTTGATGAGAATAGGAAGTGCAAGATTCTTCCTCTTCTTTCTGCTTTTCCTCCTTGGGGAGGTTCTTCATGGATATGAAATATGATGAGATGAAACCCATCCTCTTCAATCTTCTGATCTCTTGGGCTTAGACTCACAGGCTGAGACAAGACTATGCTTTGATACCACTGTAATATTCCAAATATGGAACAGCTAGCAAGGCATGACTGGAAAACGCATTTTCCAGTAATAGCTGCTATAGGAATTGAAACCAGGACCTGGATCCCTTAGAAAAATGTGTCTAAGTGCTAAATCAAAGAGGAGGCTCCAAATAAATCCTTCTAAGTGGGTTAAACATATCTCCCACACTTAGATTTCCTCAGAGAGTGCCCAATAAAGGGACTGCAGCAATACATGAACATAAGATGGAATGACAGCGTTATTATGGTAAGCCTGAGTACATGAAGATGTAAATATCCAATAAATGTATATTTCAGTATAAAAGAGTAAAATGCTTGAGGATTCAGTCACTCAAGTTAGGCAATGAAAGCCTTAATAGAACATGTACATGAAAATGAAGGCACACTGCTACATAAGGAAGGCCCTGGCTAAAACTGCACAATATTATGGAGACACTGGATCATATAAAATGTAAATACAATGATATGACAATATGAGCTCAAGAAATGAGGGGGAGCAAGCTCTCAACCCCTGAAAATAACAATACAAAAATCCTCAAGGGGATTGGCTACAATATAGATACAAACGGAAAATCTGCAGAAATGCCAGTGTTGCTGGGCAGCAACTGCAACTAAAATCTGATACAATATGGAGATGGCTGAATAAGATGTCCAATATGCAACAAACCTCCTCCAATAGATTTCCTAAGTACAAGGCTGATCCTAATACTGGAAATCTTGCCCTCCAAAATGCCGGTGCAACCTCTCACTGCAGATGCACTCTAGAATAACATAGTCAAGGAGCTAGACTACGTTGCTGATGATGGGAGAAGCTTATCCTTGATGCCAAGATGTGAAAATCAGCTCTGAAACCTTCCTTCTAACCTTCCTAAGGAATAGATATCCCTTCCTCTAAAATATGAGACAAGGAATGGTGTTATGGAACCCTTCCACTGCAACACCCAACAACACTACGTTATACTTTAGCAGAAATAATGCAGTGACTGATGGTAATGGCTTTGGCCTTGAGCCAATATGTGGAGAATATGAAGTGCAATCCTTCAAGAGGCCTCTCAAGAAGGAGAGGAAATCCTAAGCAGGAATCCCTCATGCTAAGCAGCACTGCAACTCAGCTGAACAGCCGGAGAATGCAAATAGTCTTCAGACTAAAATCATAAACTCAAAAGATGTCTCATTATGGCTGCTTCTTCCTCCTTTTATGAAAGTGAATTCCTCTATGCCCTGGAACCCACACATTAGGGTTTCTTCCACATGGAATATTCCTCCCTCTCAAACTGCTATGTCTTCTCATGCAAGCTACACCTCTAGGCAGCGTTGTTGACTTGGTCAAACTTGACCTTGCCCTCATGCAACTTGCCCCTTTTCACACTGGAAGGTGCAAAATAAGCTTCTCTAATGATCCCTTTCACACTATGAGGGATTTATTTCCTACTTATGGGTATATTTACCCATTTTATTCACCTCCTAGATGATATAAGAAAAAATTAATATTCCAATTTGCTGCATGCAAATTTTGGAATATTACAAGTCACCTAGGCTATCAGACGAGATTGACTGAAATGAAGAGGTTCTATTATTGGCTGAATCTAAGGAAATATGTGGCAAATTTTGTAGCCAGATGTTTGAATTATCAGTAGGTGAAGGTAGAGTGTATAGTTCCAGGTGGTCTAGTCTACTACCTCCTATTGCGATTCTAGAATGGAAATGGGAAGTCATTTCCATGGACGTTATCATGGGTTTTCCAAGAACAGTGGGACAACATGATTCTATCATGGTTGTTGTGGAAAGGTTGAAAAAGGTAGAATACTTCATTCCAATGAAGACTACAAACTTAGTTAGTGATGTAGCATAGGTGTTCATCAAATATTTAGTCAGATTACATGGTGTTCCAAATACGATTGTGTCAAACAGGGATGCAAAGTTCACTTCCAAGTTTTGGAAGGATATATTTGCGGGTTTAGGCATAAATTTACCCTTCAACACAACTTATCATTCGCGGACAAATGGACATGTTATCACCAAATTGAGTCCTGTTGAGCTGCTACAATGGTCAATATGGAGTAATTATTTCATACCAGCTTTTGACTGAAGATTAGCCTCTTTAGCCTGAGAGGGATCTCTCAAGATTACTTATGATCCTTTCAATACAAAATCTATTAGATTGCTAACTCTATGATAATGACTTGGTTGTGATTTGATTGCAGGTGAAAAATGTATAATATTTGCTACCATTGGGCTTATGGAGTCAGTGCTAGAGAATTCAGTAACAAAGGAATTCCTTGTGGAAGCTGAGGCTTGTAAATATTTCAATGAAAGAACAACACACACAGGAAATATTCAATAACTTGAGGTTCAAAGGAAGTCAGAGCATGAGAAACACGAATTCTCAGTAATGAGACATCGAGATATTGAAAGAAAAATATTAAGAGAGATATACCATAGCTTAATACTTAAAGGAAGTCAGAGCATGAGCAACATTATTTCTGAGTAATAAGCATTAAGACATTGGATGAAAACATTTAGAAAGATAGGACAACAACTCATTGAAATATAATAAGAATCTCAGGTGAAGAAAAGATGTATTTTCACTGTCTATGGCTGAAACTCCAAAGCTTTACAAATTAGTCTTCTGAGATAACATTTTCCAACCCTTTCAAACTCTTTCCTCTCCCTATTTATAGAGTTAGGCACCTTTACATCATGTCTACCTACTGGGCTATACCATCGAATATCTTCAAGGACACCTAATCTAACTAACAACTGATTACAAGGAGGAAAAGTAGAAACAAATATGTTTTCAAGAGTTAGAAACCTAATAGGAGTCTTTCACTCATTATTATCTTAACTAACTATTAAAGCTCCATACATAGAAAGGATTTATCGAAAGAGCAGCCTTATGAGGTGGCAGAAAACATGATTTAACAATAAAACATAATGGCTGGAATTTAGGAACTATTCTTCGGATTCTTATTATAAACTGTCATGTTGATGATGTGGCAGCATCTCCAAACCACTCTTGTGATGAGTGTTTCCATTCATAAAATATATCCTCTGATACTCTTTATCACTGCTCTGATACTCTTTAGCATTTCCCATGGGGAACAACTTTGAAAAATTATTTACCCTTCATATATTTCTAAAAACTGACCTCGCTGTAAAAATAGGGTTTTAAGCTACTTTCGTAGCGAAATTCTATAGCGAAAACAATTTGGTCATATGTGATGTACCTCTACTACTTTTGACAATTGGAGGGTGTTAGGTGATAAAAAAAATTTAAATAAAAACTTTAAAGTTCCTTAACTAGGTCAATTAAAGTGGCTTAAAACCAAAAATATATCTTCAAAAATTCTGCAGCAAAAATTGAGCTTCAAGCCTGGGACACGCTGCAGAATTTCATAACTTCCCACAGAATTCACAGAATTGAGATTTTAGGCCTAGAAAAGGTCCATGGCTCTGTGTGATGATAGGATTAAGCATGATAAGGAAAATTTGGTTCAAAATACCTCTTACCCTCCTCAAGAAACAAATTTTCACCTTCAGCAACTTCATCTACCAATAAAAGTAACTCTATTTTTTCTAAAAAAATAAGGCTGCAATCATGAGATCCTATCTCTCGATCCCTGATATTTGTTGACAAAATGGAGGAGATTTTTGTAGATAATAATGTTTAGAATAAAAATCTCTCTTGGTGTTTTGAAAACCATCTCTAGCTGTCCGGAATCTGCATTATACAATCATGTATAAAACAAGAAAATTCTGAATTCTGAAAATAGGTCCCAAAAGAAACTTCGAACCTCAAAATTGGTAGCACCGAGGAGAAAATTGAAAGATTTTATTGTTCCTTGTTCTATGATTAGAAAAAACCTCCTTCATATTTTTGAAAATCATCTTCCGTTTCCTGAAAATTCCTCTTGAAACCAACAGCTCAAACAGTCCCAAAAAACACAACAAATCCCCTTGTAGCTCCTGGCAGAAATGCATGTAACCTGTCTGGATGAAAATTTTTGTGAAGCTGAGGTATTCCATGATCAGTTTAAGGTCCATGAGATCCTATATAACCACAAATCCTCCTTTTTATGATTTCTTCTTCATGTCCATCTCCCTTTATAACCAAAATTTCCCTCTTAAAAATGTGACACCTGTAAAAAACAAATTGGACAGCAAGTTGTTTGCCACAAAGCTAAACTTTTCAAAGGTGAAAACTAACTGATACATGCAAAGGTTGAAAATTTAATGAAAAAGAGGAGCTTTGGGTGATTTTTTTAAGGAATTAAATTTTAATGTGGAGAGAATGATGACAAATGAGGGAGTGGAAAGCAATGATGGTGGTATTTATGATTTTGCATGCTTGGATGATTATGAAAATCAATTGTATGACCCTACCTTTACCCTAAACCAATAAATACTTGAAAGGTCATAATCCCATTCATTTTAGTAGAAAAACATGATTCTGCAACGTTCTCAGTTATAAATTTTACAAATTTGCTGCAGAATGATCAGGTGATTTTGCAGGGAAAATCACCTATTTTCCATAGAATTTGCTGTGGAATCAAGAAAAATCAGACATGTGACTAAAAATGAATTTTAAACCAATGCATGTGAACCTAAAGTGAAACTTGATCGATATTACTGAGATGACATGACTAATGATGTGTTTTGGACTTAGGATAAAGAATTATTTCATGATTTTTTTCATCAATTTCATGGACCAACCTTATGAGACAGATGAAACCTAGATGAGTGACCCTAATCAAAAATTAAAAATTTATGTGTGATAATAGTGGCTCCACTTGGGATGGTATGCCCCTATGGTACAACAAAGAACTAGTAGTTCCAGTGCCACCTCCATTGGGTTGCTCCTATCTTCAAAATGAAAACTTGCAACTTGCACTGACCCGTAACCTTGGCACTGAAAAAACCAGTAGATGCTAAAGAACTGAAAGTACACATTGTGAATTTAAAACTGAAACTGATAAAATGCTTGATATTCAAGCTTATTTATATACAAATGATCCTACTCTACTTTCTCAGCATAAAAATTGAATCAAGTGATCTCACTCTTCCAATGAATCCAATCAAGAAGTTGAGTACTAGATTGGAACGAACATTCCACTTCGCTGATCATAAAACCATTCCTGAGAGATGACCACTTATTCCACCATCTGAATTTGTATACATAACTGAAAATCATACTAAAATTCATTCCTATATAAGATTCCAGCAGAGTTTCAAAAATATCTTTCAGAGTATGCACGAATAATTATTGTTGATGCACAAGAAAGTGTGAGTAAATATGATCCTTTGATGGTGTTCCTTGTTCATATTCTTCATTATAACCCTTATGAACTTTCTCAAATAAAAAAGGAAAAATACTTTGATCATTATTTTTATTTGAGAGGAATAAATACTTGGAGAACTCTTGGACCCTTTCAAAAGGAACTACCCCAGCATGTACCATAGAAATTTCTAAAGGTAACTCTTCATATGATTCAACAAGCATACCCATCTGATTGTCTAAAATTTGTTTTTAAAAATTTTCTTCATTTGATGTAGGATGATGCAAGGAATGACATAAAGAATAAAATTCTTCCTTTACCTGATGATTATAGAAATTATCTTCCAGTATCTCCTCTTTTTGTTTGAAATGATTTTCATATTCCTGATGATCAAAAGACTGACAAGTTTGCTGCAAATTTTCATCAAACTCAAAGGATGTAACATGATTTTCATAAATAAACTCCTATTGGGTTTCATTTTCATCCAAGAGAGAGGCTATCCTTTCTTCTTGGTGATGAAAGGGATTGTAATGAAGGGCCTCTAAAATTTCCTCATCCATGAACTCATCATCTTCATAACAATTTTCCAAATATTCAATAAACCTCACACAATGTTTACAATAGTCTTTGACCAGCAATAAGGAAGAATGAAATTCTTCATACATCTCATAAAATGCAACATGGAAATCAACAAGAGAATATAATGAACCATTTGGCAGGATTTCGTACCAAGACCATGCTTTTCCCTCTAAAGTGACCATAAAAATATTCATGAGACAATCCTCAAGGAACTGAACCTTAAGTCTATGTACATGGATATAGAATATAACAAAATGAAGAGCAACATTGTCTTTATTTTCATCTTTAAATATAGGAAGATCAGTTAACCAATAAAACTTTGGCATAGGATTTGGAAAACTAGGGATGTGAGACAGATTCATAGGGGCATACATGTCATTTATTCTTGCAATGGAACTCATCTTGGAACTTCATCAAGCTACTGATCCTCAAGCAGTGGAGTCACCTTCCAATTGATTATTTGATGTGTGGAGTCGCCAGAGTAGAAATACAACCAATATGTGCCTAAGTGTCTGCTTCTCTTATACCTTAGAACTGAAACTTTGTCATTCTTCCCAGCGAAAATTTACACGTTCGTCCCCGGAAACGACGCCAAAATGTTATCACCAAATTGAGTCCTGTTGGGATGTTGCAATGGTCAATATGGAGTAACTATTTCATACCATATTTTTACTGAAGATTAGCCTCTTCAGTCTGAGAGGGCTCTCTCAAGATAATTTATGATCCTTTCAATACAAAATCTATTAGATTTCTAACTCTATGATAATGACTTGGTTGTGAGTTGATTGCAGGTGAAAAATGTAGAATATTTGCTACCATTGGGCATATGGAGTCAGTGCTAGATAATTCACTAACAAAGGCATTCCTCGTGGAAGTTGAGGCTTGTAAATATTTAAATGAAAGAAAAACACACACAGGAAATATTCAATAACTTGAGGTTCAAAGGAAGTCAGAGCATGAGAAACACGAATTCTAAGTAATGAGACATCAAGATATTGAAAGCAAAATATTAAGAGAGATATACCATAGCTTAATACTGATGCAGGGATTCTACTATA
Source organism: Pinus albicaulis (assembly GCA_034641835.2). NCBI lineage: Eukaryota > Viridiplantae > Streptophyta > Pinopsida > Pinales > Pinaceae > Pinus > Pinus albicaulis. The sequence continues at coordinate 24,773,897 of CM076581.1, read as the reverse complement.
AAACAGATCCGAGCATATAAAACACACTTCTTCTTCATTCAGCATAAAAACTCTCAATAATTCTTTATTAAAATTATAAAAATATTCAGCTCAAAAATACACAGGAAGGAAAGAGAGCCACATAAAAAAATACTGACAATAAACCAAAAACTCTTTGGCCAAATATTACATTGGGTGGCCTCTTGGCTCTCATCCCTTCAAACCATCTCTCACTCTCACTGTACTCCTTACTGCTCTCAGTTGTCTTTCATCCTCACAAAACCCTCCTATATATACATAAATAATGAATTTATTTCACTCCATAAATTCCTCCACACAAATATCAACTTAAATCTAATTTAGATTTATTCTAGTTTTTTACTCAACAAAGTCCCGTATATGGAATTCCTACTCCCTATATTATCTACCTAATTCCATTCCACTCATATCCTTTAATTATTAAAGAATATATATACAATAATCCTCACCTTTACATTTTTCTCCTAATTTATTAAAAATAAACAATTTAATTAATAAAATAATTAAAATATCTCACCCCCCTTATTACATAATTAAATAATGAAAATTTGGCTTCGATGCTCCTGCATCAGACTGCCCATGTAGAGAAGTTTCCATAGAATCATTTCTATGAGGTCCGTCACTTTTCTGTAATACTGTGATAGCCACAAGTCCTGATGACTTGCTCCCTCCAAGATTCCAGATTTTGTTCTGCTGCTGGTCCTTCAAATTATCAACTTGATTTGGTAACTCATTCCCCACTCTATCGATCGTATTCCATCGGCTTCTCCAACACTTTCTTTCGCCAATTCCTCAGAGTAATTCCTCATTTTCAAATTCTTTCGTCTCCAACTGAGCTGAACTCTCAACTTCCTACAATGGAGAATAATCAAGAACTCCTTCTTGATTACAACTATAGCCTTTTATTTCTTTTATAGCAACAACTCTCTCATCCAGTGTTGTACCTACTTTCACCAACAAACTGTTAGTTTTAAAAAGGTAAGACCTTTTGGTCTCTTTTGATGCTTCAGGCATCAATCTCCCATCATCGACTTTCTGGACTTCAATAGATTCTGTTTCGAACTGCTGGCTACTTCCATCTTCATCCTGTTGGATCAATATTTATGTCTTCTTTATGTTTCTATGGACACAACTCCCTTGCTGCTCCTGATATTTCATCTCAAATCCAAATAATTTCTACTCAACTTCTCTAACTTCGACATCATATCTGTTAATGTCATTTTCCGTACATATGTAATATCCCCAAATAGGGAATTTCTACAACAATAAGAATATCTGAAGATATTATTAAGTTGGAGATGCAGAAATATAGCTCATAGAATATGTTATATCACATGTCCATCAATCATATATACAACAAAAAGAAATATGATCAATTCCCTCAATCAAAAGTGGGGAAAATCAGCATTTCCAGCACCAAAAACGTCAATTTCTGAGATTTGCGTAAAAATAAGGGAAATTGACGGTGGGATCCTTTAGCTTAGGTCATGTGGGACTCACATACCAAATTTCATCAGAACCAAATGACTCTAGCTATGTTAAACAGATCTCTCGATCCCGATACAGCTCAAAAAGGCCCAAATCCCATGACTTATTGTATGCAGAAATTAATGGAGCTTGCACAGTGTGATTTTATGATGGTTTTAGATGTAATATGATAGAAATATCAGATATATATTTTATTACATCAACACATGGAGAAAAACAGGGATCTAGCCTCTTTTATACAAAATGAGATAACCTAGCAAGGGTTTCTTGACAGCTAGAGTACAAGAGAAGTAGATCTAGATATTCAGTCTACAAAATAACACATTTTACTACAAAATTACATGAATATGAATTAAATAAGTACAGTATGGATTAGAATCCCTTTTCCTAGCTTTCTGGGGGAAGGTTTGGCCCTTGCCCAAGGAAACTAGCCAGAAATCAAGGTATTAAACCTTGCTGCAGCTGCTCTCTGAAAAATGCCACAGTTCCTGCAAGGGACTACATTATAAAAGTGTAGAGATGCTTTGGCCCAATCCCAAGATGTGAAAATATTCCCAGGAGCCTCCTGTGTTGACCCTCCAACGGATAGACAAACTCTCCACTGAAAGACAAGCCCAGAAATGGCTCAAAGAGATCCTCCTTTGCTGCACCCTGCAACACAACCCATCTCTAAACAGAAACTGCACTGTAGCTGAAGGAGGTAGCTTGGCCAAAATTCCAGAATGAGGAAATAAAGCTCAAGAACCTCTCCTTCCCTGAGGATGAGGTAGGGATTCACGACCGAGAACACCCTTGTGCTAAACAACACTGCAACCCTGCTAAACAGCAAGAGGAAGCAAAGTCTCAACAGACCAAAGAAAATAATAATCCCAGCATGAATACAATGGTTGTGCTCCTCTCCATATATAGCAAGTGCTCCTCTCCACAATGGGTCCCATCCATATGTGCCACCTAGCCCATGCAAGTTGTCCTCCATTCAAACTGCGCAGTCCATCATGGAGATTCAATGTATCTAGACAGTGTATGTGGACTTGGTCAAATATGACTAAATCAACATGATACAATCCTGTTCACACCTATAGGTGCTCAATCCAGCTGTTTTATTCTTCCCCTTTTCACATGAGGAATGTTATTTTATCTTCTACAGAGGTTAGTGGGCCTCCCTACCCATTTTATTCATCTACTGCTAACTATAATGTTCCTTTTAGCTTGGCGCTAAAAATTGGGAACATTACAGTCCTCCCCTCCAAAATGTTGCTTGTCCTCAAGCAACTGTATAGAGAGAGAAAATTTTCTCCCCTTCTCCTCTTGTGGCCTCCTCATCAATAGTCCCCACTACTGCTCAAGATAATCTGTAACAAATCTTCCCTCCAATGTCTCCTCCCAAAGATGCATGACCAAATGGCTCACATCATGAAAAGGTGGAAGGTATAAGTGGAAACCTTGTTGTTGTCTCATGGCCTCCTCAAGGTAGGAGTGATGATACACATGGGAAATCTCATTCCATGCTATCATCAAAATGAAATGAGCCATCCTAGGTAGCTCATCAAAGAAATCTGCAACCCCGATTTTATGCAATGTGTTGGGGCTGAATGGAGAGTTTATGTTTTCCCATCCAAGTAGTTTCTCTCTCCATTTATGGTAAGTATGAGGGGGCTGCTGATATTGGGCTGCAATTTCATGGCTTTCAAAAATGGCCCAAGCTACACCACAAGATAAGTCAACCATGAAGTGCCTCCTCCAAGAACGCAAGTTCACCCAAGGGCTCCTCCTACATGAAGGAAAGAGGTGTGTTGTGGAAATCATGGTGTGCCCATTGTTTCTCCTTAAACATGCAACATGTAAAATAGGGAGAATAATACTCCCAATGGGCATCTCCATCTCAAATTCCACTCTCCAAACAAGGCTTCCCATGAGTACAAACATATCAACAATATATGGAAGTAAAATACTATGAAAACAAGCTATCAAATGACAACCATAGAGTGAATCAAAGTTCCACATAAGGAACCAGCGTAGTGCATTCCATTCCTGCCTCAAAATACAAAATAACAAGTGCTTCACTGGCCACTTGTTTGCTGCCACAGTCATCTCATAAGATGGAAACATGAAGATACAATGTGGTGTCAATGGTGCACACCAAGAATCATGTGGCTTCCCCCACAAACCACCAAAAAGATAGCCAAAATCAATGCTACAAGTAGCTACAAGTACATCATCATAAAATATGCAAGAAGAGATAATTATTCTTGATACATCATGCTGCTCAAACAAAGAAAATAAGTACAATACAAAATGTGAAATTATACCTCCTCCATGATGCACTTGAGATCTTGAGCTGGAATAGCCCAACTGGAATATTTCCCTCACCTCCAATGAGTAGGGAAGTGGCTGTGACCTCCCATCTATCACCATCCGGGCTATGCATCTCTCCATATGCTATAATATGTCATGTTGGATGCCCTCCCAAGTGAACTCCTCTGCCAAAGAAAGATATGCATCATAATGCATGGAAAGGAAGTCCTCATGTGCTGCATGAAGCAACTTCTCCTTGAGCTTAGAAGATCCAGTCAAGAAGATCCTGCCATGAGAATAAATGACCACATCATCCACTATATAATCATCATCTCCATCTGGGCTATCCAAAATCACGTATGCACCAAGATCCTTGGAGTACTCTACCAAGAGTTGAGATCTCCAATATGGATCAATCCTCCCAAGAGACAGCGCTTGTGATCTGGCATGTGAAGCTCTCCTCATGCTACTGCCTACTACTTTGACATCCCCCATGACAAAGTTCTCCTCCAAACTCTCCACCTATCCAAAGTCCAAGAGTGGTGAATCCAAAGACAAGATGTCTTCCATCAACTCTAGATCAGGTGGCCTCCCAGGTGGAATGCCTCCATGTAGTGAGACATCAATGTCAAGAGTAGACTGCACATATGGCTGGGTGTTATGTATATTTTATTAATTATTAGTTAAATATAGTTGTCTTAGATCTATTAATGTGGAAGGGCATGATCAACGATCATGCCTCTTCGCCAAGGGACACCCTAAGGCTGTATTTAAAGCCTTGGTGATCCCCACTTGTAATCATCTCATCTTTTATCAATAATAATATATACTTATCAAGTTTACCATAGTTTTTACACTCCATTAGTATCGGAGCAGTCGCTCTTTAGGATCTGTGTGATCACCAAGATCTAAGGAATTACAAAAAAATTCCAAAACCGCAGATTTTTTTAAATCAAGTGCTTGTGGGCAGCATTTGTTTAAAAAAAAAAAAAATTACAGTTTTTTTAAATCCCACTTACACTCTCCACCCGGCATTCTCCCTCTACACAAATCCACCCCCCCCTCACCCACTCCAACTCCCTCTCCAACCATCGGCCCCTCGTCCTCACTCACCTGCCCTCCACCCCGTCTCTCACTGCACTCCCCACGACCGTCTCCCCATCTGTCGCTCTCTCGATCGTCGCTCACCTCCCCTCCCCCTCTCAAACACTCCCCTGTTAAAGTCGCCCCCTTCCCAACTCCCTTCCCCGCTCGACCTACTGACCCCTTGCTTCCCCTCACACTCGGCCTTATAACCCTCACTCCCTCCCCCTCGCACCATATCTCCGCCCCCTCCCTCGTGGCCTCGACTCCTCGTTGCACACCTCACTACCCTTCCCCAATCTCCCCAACTACGGACTCCCTCACACTCGGCTCCGCTCACCATATGCTCACCCCCTACGCTCTACCCAACCGCCCCCTCACCATCACTCACCCCCCTCTCCATTACATACTCGCACTACAGCCGAAGACCATCCCTCCCTTCGACCACCGCTCCCTCACCCAGCCACACCCCACGCCCCTCACACTTCATATTTTTTAATTTTTAAAATATTTTTACAACCTGCCTCCCATGAATTTTTTAAATTCGGTCCTTTTTTTATATTTTTTGTGAACCATCGTGACCATAGGGTGTGGACGTTCAAAAGTAAATTCAATTTTTTTTTTTTTTAAAAAAAAAAAATATATATATATATATATAAACATAATTTAAAATTAATTTTATATAAAAATTAGTTTAAAAATAAAAATAAAAAATTAATTTATTAATTAAATATTATTTAATTAATTAATTAAAAATAAATAAATAAATAAATAACTAGCCGATTTCCAAAAAAATTGATGGATCTTGAGAAACAAATCAATAATAATTCTGATGACTTTGGAAAAATATTATTCAGTCTCGAAGGTACAGTTGCAGGAAACTCCAACGATATCAAAAAGGTTCAAGATATGACGAATCGATTAGAAAGAAAAATGTGGCTAAATCATAACGAGGCCACATAAAATCTTAGTGAAGCAATGAAAAAGATGACAGAACTCTTCGATAAGACAAATGATAAGATAGATAAGATAAGTCAAACACAACAACCCATATCCCCTAATATGGAACAAAATCAACAGAACAAGTCCGCAGATTCAGGGAACTCAGAAAAGCATCAGGAAAAAACCGATTCCCCAAATCATCATGAAGATAGTAATGCAGATTCTCAAAATAATCAGCTTTGGAATGCATTTTCTAATCAATATATTTCTCATCCCACCATTAGCATATCATCGAAGAGCAAAAATCGAGCTACCTAATTTTGACGGTAATGAAAAAAATAGCGCTGCATGGCTTAATAAAGCCGAAGAATATTTTGAGATTTATGACATTGATAGTGATGACGAAAAAATTAAGCACGCTTCCATGAAAATGGAAGGAGAAGCATATAATTGGTATATGTGGTGGAAAAAGATGACACTTGCTATCAGTTGGAGGAAATTTAAGGATGCATTCTTTAAAAGATTCCAAGGTATAAAAGAGGAAAAGTTTTTTTCAACATTCATCAAATTACGCCAAAAAGGATATGTGGATGAGTACACTCGAGAATGGGAGACCTTGGCAACACGAGTACCAGGATTGTCAAAATCTCATCTAATCCAGTCTTTCATCTCAGGACTTAAAATCCATATACAAGAAGAGCTCGAACTTCACGACATTACATCAGTAGAACAAGGCAAAAAGCAAAAGTTGCTGAAAATAAATTTGAAAGGTTTTCGTGGTCAAAATCAGACAGAGTATATTCGAGACAAAGATTTCCTCAATCTGAAAATATAGATAACACAAAATATGTCCCACCCCATCTTCGTGAAGAAGAAAAATCTGATGTGGAAATACAAAGGACGAGAGAGGGAAAGTGCAAACGTTGTGGTGAAAAGTGGGACCCTAAGCATAGGTGCGCAAAAAGAAACAAGACAAAGAATTGTATAACTGTGAAGCAACTAATGACTTTAACAATGATGAATCAGATGCAGCCACCCCAGAACTAGATGACGGAAGCATTACGCAAATGTCCTTATCAGCTATGACAGGTATATCACAATCTCACACAATAAAACTAAAAGGACATATTAAGAAGAACAATGTAATGGTTCTCCTTGACACCGGCAGTACCAACAATTTTTTAGATTCAACCATGGCCAAAAGACTCAACATCTTTACATTTCCCATGCCCAATATGAAGGTAATGGTGGCCGATGGTAAGAAAACTGAGAAGGTAGGGAAATGCCATAAAGTCAAATTGCAGATTCAAAATTGTAATTTAGAATCTCCATTCTACACCGTGCCATTACAAGGAGTAGATGTAGTCTTAGGAATTCAATGGGTACAAACCTTAGGTGCCTATTCTGCCAACCATGAGAAGCAGTTTATAAGTTTTAAATGGGACGGGAAGAAGCACAATTTGTATGGATTCCAAGCCCTGGGAAATAAAATCATATCATCACCTCAAAGGACGAAGATGATTTGAAAAGGAGCGCCAGCCTCTATAGTACAATGTCATCAATTAGAAATTTTATCTACAAAAAGGAACCACGAAGAGTCTCCAGAAGAACAAGGAATAGTTCAGATACACGCAAAAGTATTTCAGGACCTGCCAATGAAAATGTCTCCTAATAGGGAAATCAAACATCCAATAGAAGTCAAGACAGGATCTGACCTTGTCAATATCAAATCTTGTCGCTATCCACATCACCAACAGATTGAGCTCGAGAAGATACTCCACGATCTTTTAAAAATGTGGGAAGCAAGAGCCCACCTTTCGGGAAATCCAAGCATTCGTCAACAATGTCCATTATTACATATGCTTTGAGGACAAAGCATCTTTAAGAGAGGGGCAATGTTATGTATATTTTATTAATTATTAGTTAAATATAGTTGTCGTAGGTTTATTAATGTGGAAGGGCATGATCAACGATCATGCCTCTTCGCCAAGGGACACCATAAGGTTGTGTTTAAAGCCTTGGTGATCCCCACTTGTAATCATCTCATCTTTTATCAATAATAATATATACTTATCAAGTTTACCATAGTTTTTACACTCCACTAGGCAACCTTGCCCCTGCCCTTATAGCGCAAATCAGTCTGCCCCTTCCTTGCATTAGCTTCTGAAATAGAGAAGGGTGTGTGTCTCTCACCAAGTGATGTTGCTCTTCCTCCCTACCTCCTCCTTCCAACTGCAATGCTGCACAATCATGTTGCTCACTGATTGTGCCTGGACCTCCGTGTATGAGATCCTGGGGAACTTCTTCCAAGGATACAAGAATCCCTCTTGTTGGAGCATGTGCTCCTCCTCCCTCTGCATGAGGTACTGGATGTGCTCTAGATGTGATAGTGTTTTTTCCCTGAACTCCACCAATGTGTGTGGGCCACATCTCAACAATTGGATCCTCCTGTGAAAAGGAGATCCCCGTGCCCTCTTGTTTAGGAATATAGACTAGAGGTCTTGCCTCCGATAATGTGTAATGCAAGATGTCAGCTTCTCCCATGGTTTTCTGAAGTGGAGTTTCCCCCATCACATGCAAAGTTTTTTTCCTCTCAAGTTTTTCTTGCTCATGTGTCTTAGGAAGTTTCCCATCAAATATTCCCACCAATGTTTCAATGAATCTTGCATGAGAGGAATTGTTTTCATTTTTTAAAGAACAAGATTCATAAATCCACCATGCATGGGCCTTACCTCTGAAATGCAGAGCTGCAGCTCTGATGGCTTCATCTTCATAAATATGGTGCTGCTGAAAATAGGAGTCTAGATCCTTCACCCAAGCTCCCGTAGAACATGTAGGTGAGCCTTCAAAAGTAGATAGAAGAAATCTATCTGCATCCTGCTGCTTTCTCTCCTCCACTTGGATCTTGCAAAACCCCTGTAAATCGATATGATCTCTAAACCTCTCAGTTTGAGATTCATACTCTTGCAACAGATCACTAAGAGCACTCCTCTTAAGCATTCTTCCTCCTTCCATCCATCTCAAGATAGATTTGGGAACTTGACTGTGCTGTGCCTCATGGTGTGTAGCTGCATGCTCACACTCACCATGTTCAAATCTAGATTCAGCTCTAGATCCAACTTACTTTGGAGATCCCATCTCCATTCTTATCCTCTTCAGCTCTCCTTGAAAGCTTTGCATAGATTTTGGAAGAAGATTTGTAAGCTTGTCTTCCTTTCTCCCTTCACACACTGAAGCCTTCTTATTTCTATCCATCTCTCCTTCTCCCTGAAGTATAATGGCTTGATATCCACAGGCTGAGCCAAGATTATGCTCTGATACCACTGTAATATCCCCAAATAGGGAATTTCTACAACAATAAAAATATCTGAAGATATTATTAAGTTGGAGATGTAGAAATATAGCTCATAGAATGTGTTAGATCACATTTCCATCAATCATATATACAGCAGCAGAAATATGTTCCATTCCCTCAATCAAAAGTGGGGAAAATCAGCATTTCCAGCACCAAAAATGTTAATTTCTGAGATTTGTGTAAAAATAAGGGAAATTGACGTTGGGATCCTTTATCTTAGGTCATGTGGGACCCACATACCAAATTTCATCAGAAAAAAAATGACTCTAGATATGTTAAACAGATCTCCCGATCCCGATACAGCTCAAAAAGGCCCAAATCCCATGACTTATTGTATGCAGAAATTACTGAAGCTTGCATAGTGTGATTATATGAGGGTTTCAGATGTAATATGATAGAAATATCATATATATAGTTTATTACATCAACACATGGAGAAAAACAGGGATCTAGCCTCTTTTATACAAAATGAGATAACCCCGCAAGGGTTTCTTGACAGCTTGACTACAAGAGAAGTAGATCTAGATATTCAGTCTACAAAATAACACATTTTACTGCAAAATTATGTGAATATGACTGAAATAAGTACAATAGGGATTAGAATCCCTTTTCCTAGCTTTCCGGGGGAAGGGTTGGCCCTTGCCCAAGGAAACTAGCCAGAAATCAAGGTATTAAACCTTGTTGTGGCCGCTCTCTGAAAAATGACGTAGTTCCTGCAAGGGAATGCACTATAAAAGTGCAGAGATGCTTTTTCCAAATGCCAAGATGTGAAAATATGCCCAAGAACCTCCTTTGTTGACCCTCCAACAGATAGACAAACTCTCCACTGAAAGACAAGCCCAGAAGTGGCTCAAAGAGATCCTCCTTTGCTGCACCCTGCAACACAACCCAGCTCTAAAAAGAAACTGCACTGTAGTTGAAGGAGGTAGCTTGGCCAAAATGCTGGAATGAGGAAATAAAGCTCAAGAACCTCTCCTTCCCCGAGGATGAGGTAGGGATTCCCGACCGGGAACACCCTTGTGCTAAACAACACTGCAACCCTGCTAAACAGCAAGAGGAAGAAAAGTCTCAACAGACCAAAGCAAATAATAATCCTAGCATGAATACAATTGTTGTGCTCCTCTCCATATATAGCAAGTGCTCCTCTCCACAATGGGGCCCATGCAAGTTGTCCTCCATTCAAACTGCTCAGTCCATCATGGAGATTCAATGTATCCAGACAGTGTATTTGGACTTGGTCAAATATGACTGAATCAACATGATCCAATCTTGTTCACACCTGTAGGTGCTCAATCCAACTGCTTTATTCTTCCCCTTTTCACATGAGGAATGTTATTTTCTCTTCTACAGAGTTTAGTGGGCCTCCCTACCCATTTTATTCATCTACTGCTAACTATAATGTTCCTTTTAGCTTGAGGCTAAAAATTGGGAACATTACAACATACACTTACATCATTATCTAAAAGTTTATAACATTCATTCAAATCTATAAACATTTCATCTCTATCATGAATAGTAACTGTAATTTCGTTTGGATCAGGTTCTGCAAGTTTTTCTTCTCCATCAGATTCCTTCAGCCATCATTCCAAAAACTTGATTTCCATATGAAATCTTTTCAGCACTTCATTACTACCTTCACTCTTCCTCTGGAAATCTTCCTGAGTTATCCTAGTTTCAGCATCATTACATTGTAAACTTTTATCAGCAATTTCATTAAACAAATACATTTGTTTACCTCCTTGGAATTTTTCTTCGGCATTTCCACTTTGTTCCTGTTCCATAACAACTTCAACTTGCTATTTTACCCCAAACAAGAATTCATTTATGATTTCTTCCTATTGCAACAAATCAGTACCTTCCTCCTCTGAAAGGAATTCTCTACCAGACTTTACCTCAAAAGTTTCATTCTCCTTTGTGACAATTCCATCAGACTGCTCACCATCTTTCTCACATCCTGCAAACATACATAAACAGTGAGAAAAAATTCAAGGCTTCATAGCCTCATCTACTTCTCTCGCTAACACCTCTTCAAATGCTTCGGAACTATCCCAATAGTTCATGAGATCTTCCTCATTGATCTCTTCACCTAGAATTTCATGTTGTTCTGGGCCACAAATGGAAACATCCATTTTTAACTCAGCCTCTCTGAGTTCTTCACACCTCATCATCTGCTCGAGCTTCCTCAGCTCTTCTACCAACTGTATGTTTACCTGCTTTTCCCTCTTTGCGTGTAGCTTCTGCCACTTTACCTTCTTTCTCATGGTCCAACCATGTGTCTGGTCTTTCACATTTTCCCGCAACAACTTCATTAACAATTCAAGGTGAATTATTATCTCAGCCTTCTCCCGCTCGTACTCTTCATCCGTTAACTGTTCACATATGCCACTTACCTTGGCATTTTCCTTCTTCTTCCTTCTGATGTGATCTTCATTAGATCTTTGGAAATGACTATCAACAGTCATCTTCCCCTCCTTTGTGAACTTCATCGGTTCATGTGTGGACTTCATTCCATCCCTTTATCAGCAATCCTTCACACTTTCCATTCATAAAAAATGCAAGTTCTCCTCCTGTGCTTGGCTTCTCTTGGTTCTCTGTCTTCGAACCAATCTCTGGCAACCCTCTTGCTTCACTTTGCTGCAAACAACACTTTAGTAACGCATGTGTTACAATGACCAATTCTTTGGGTGTCGGGCTCCACCGATCATGCACCCCATTAAATTCATACTCTTGACTTAGCTTACGATTCTTTGACTTCAGACTTACACCAATTCTTCATCTTGGATGAGAATACTCAATCTTAACTCAAACTATCCAAACCTTCATTTGACTCTAACATATGTTTTGACTTTCAAGACTCGACCCAATAATTAAGGCAATGGATATTTTGGCTTAATTCAAGTTATACAATCCTCCAACAAAACATACACCCCTAATACATTTTTAGGATGTAAACTTTCACTTTTTTTTATACTTCATTCTTATGAAAAATCTTCAGTTTGTCCTCATCACTTCACATGATACTGAAATCTTTAGTCAAAATTCAATTCAAGTTTTTCAAGATTTATTTTAAGGTGAAAATAAATAAACCATTCAATCCTCAATGTTCAAAAATACCTTCCTAAATTATCATACCTCATGCTCATGTTAAGGTTATTGATAAACCTCTCTCTTTGCAGTTTCAATTCTATGATTTCCACTCTTCCGTGTTGTCTTTTGTCACTATAAAAACTTGCATGCCCATAAGCTTTTCATCATAACGCAAACATTTCCCTGCACTTTTATACACCATGCAACATCAATTCACATCTCGTCACTTGTGTACAGAGAAAAAGCTATTCATATTTCAACCTCTTCAATGTACAACCCGTACATTATGCTCATCTGGAATATCACTTCCTTAAATTTCGTCACATGATGGTAAAAACAAAGGTTTACCACATCAAGCAACAATCATGCTCCGCGATCAACCAACATATGTGCCTCTCCACGATGAATTTACACACAACCGATTCAACCACTCATCTCTCACCCAAGCTCTCACAGGAAATCATTTCTTGCTTTAATACCAAATGATGCAGGGATTCTGATATAAAATAGATCCGAGCATATAAAACACACTTCTTCTTCATTTAGCATAAAAACTCTCAATAATTCTTTATTAAAATCATAAAAATATTCAGCTCAAAAATACACAGGAAGGAAAGAGAGCCACATAAAAAAATACTGACAATAAACCAAAAAACTTTTTGGCCAAATATTACATTGGGTGGCCTCTTGGCTCTCGGCCCTTCAAACCATCTCTCACTCTCACTGTACTCCTTACTGCTCTCAACTGTCTTTCATCCTCACAAAACCCTCCTATATATACATAAATAATGAATTTATTTCACTCCATAAATTCCTCCACACAAATCTCAACTTAAATCTAATTTAGATTTATTCTAGTTTTGGACTCAACAAAGTCCCGTATATGGAATTCCTACTCCCTAGATTATCTACCTAATTCCATTCCACTCATATCCTTTAATTATTAAAGAATATATATACAATAATCCTCACCTTTACATTTTTCTCCTAATTTTTTAAAAATAAACAATTTAATTAATAAAATAATTAAAATATCTCACCACCCTTATTACATAATTAAATAATGAAAATTTGGCTTGAATTCTCCTGCATCAAATACTTAAAGGAAGCTAGAGCATGAGCAACATGAGTTCTGAGTAATAAGAATTAAGACATTGGAAGAAAAAATTTAGAAAGATAGGACAACAACTCATTGAAATATAATAAGAATCTCAGGTGAAGAAAAGTTGTATTGTCAATGTATATGGATGAAACTCCAAGCTTTACAAATTAGCCTTCTGAGGTAACATTTTCCAACCCTTTCAAATTCTTTCCTCTCCCTATTTATAGAGTTAGGCGCCTTTACATCATGTCTACCAGCTGGGCTAGACCATCTAATATCTTCAAGGACACCTAATCTAACTAACAACTGATTATAAGGAGGAAAAGTAGAAACAATTCTGTTTTCGAGAGTTAGAAACCTAATAGGAGTCTTTCACTCATTATTAACTTAACTAACTATTAAATCTCCATACATAGAAAGGCTTTATCGAAAGAGATGCCTTATGAGGTGGCAGAAAACATGATTTAACAATAAAACATAATGGTTGGAATTTAGGAACTATTCTTTGGATTCTAATTATAAATTTTCATGTTGATGATGTGGCAGCATGATGAGTTGGCATCTCCAAACCACTCTTGTGATGAGTGTTTCCATTCATAAAATAAATCCTTTGATACTCTTTATCACTACTCTAATACTCTTTGCCATTTCCCAAGGGGAACAACTTTGAAAAAGTTATTTACCCTTCATATATTTCTAAAAATTGACCTCGTTGTAAAAACAGAGTTTTAAGCTACTTTCGTAGGGAAAAAAATTAGGTCATCTGTGATGTACCTCTACTAATTTTGACCATTGGAGGTGTTGAGGTATAAAAGGTATCTTTTTAACATCTATTTATCTCACATTAATTATCAATCCAGGAACGACTTTTTATTTCAAGAGTGTACTCTGTCTGAGGCTGCAATTCAATCTAAGAGTAATGCCTTGTAATATGTAGTACAGTGTTCTAAATACAAGAGTAAATGGATGCTTGGAAAAGAAATCTAATTACAATAACATGAACTCAAATGCTCTGAAATCCAACTACTCACTCAGCAAACATCAATAGAGGATATAGTAGAAATAACTCATTCCTCTAGAAATTGATGCAATTAAAATCAAAGTGAAACAAGACAATCAATCTAGGAACGTGGAAGCAATAACCAGTATTCTCTACAGTTGACAGTCCTGCTTTATAGCAATCAAAGGGAAATAGAAATTGAACTAAATCATTAATGCTGCTAATGAAAGGAAACTGAGGAAGCTCTCAAACCAAACTCTTTGCAATTAATCAACTGAAATGAACAACAGCTCTAGAATTGAACAGAAATGTAAATGAACAGCAAACTGTAATCAAAGAATTGAATAGCAAATCCTATTTAATAAATCCAAACAGAAAACTCTTAACTAATGGAATCAAATAACGAATCCTATTGAATAGCAAACTCTCTTGATTAGCAATCTGAAATGAACAGCATTCAAACGAGACAACAAATGGAACACGCCAACGGCAATGCAATTCACCAATGTAGCACACCAATATTAAATAAGAAATGAACAATAAACCACTTACTTGCAAACCGTAATGAAAACAATTAGAAACTGTCACACAATAATAATGAAAAGATAGAGATACAAACAGCGGATCGATCCACCAGGGCCGGGCCCTCAACCACCAGTGAAACGCCGCTGGGCTTTACTCCAGAGTTAAGAAATGGAATAGAAACGCGTTCTTGTATTAATCAAACAAAAATGACGTTTACATTAGTTTCTCTTCGATCACGAGAGTCAAGGAATTACAGAGTTACAAAAGAAATTCAATAATCATCCATTGTTTTCCTCATGGAAATACATGCTTCTCCTTTTATAATCAGAAAGAGGAGAATGTAAATTGTAAATGTGATCCCTCATAACAATATTGGATTGTTCCCAACAACTTGATCAACAAGAAAAGATATTTCCATCAATATTTCAACAGGAACAAGTCGAATTTGGATTTGCAGCTGAGATAATTTGGAGGACGGTCGCAACAGTAAATCTGAGAAAATCATGCTCAAAGAACCTTATGTTTCTCTCAACACATGCCAAATTTGGGCAAACCTTTCTTTAAATAAGTTGATTTAGTCCGTTCTGGACAAAACCCATGTTTCGAATTTTCCAGATTCTTCTCCATTTGCTCAAAATATCAACCGCAAAACTGTCACTTCTTATTCCAGCAAATTTCTGAGTTGGAATATTGAATGATGTGCTGGAGATCAAATCTGCAATCTAGAAAACATCTTGGAGGCTAAAATGGTGAGTGATGTTACAAAATATATTAATAAACCATCATTGATAAAATTATGCATAACAATCATCAATTTATTAAAAATAAAGGAGAAGAAATAATATTTATCCATAAGAGCATAAAATAATTATAAAATGGATTTATATAATAAATTATGATAAATGACATGATAAAGAAGAGTAGAAATGGATGAAATAAGTGTTAAAAAGTGGTCGTATTCGCGGCCCAATAGGAGGGTGTTAGGTGATCAAAAGAATTTAAATACAAACTTTAAATTTCCTTAACTATGTCAATTAAATTTGCTTAGAACCAAAAATATATCTTCAGGAATTCCGTAGAAAAAACTGAGCTTCAGGCCTGGGACACGCTACAGAATTTCCTAACTTCACACAGTTTTCACAGAATTGGGATTTTAGGCCTAGAAAAGGTCCATGGCTCTGTGAGATGATAAGATGAAGCATTATAAGGAAATTTTGGTTCAAAATACCTCTTACCCTCCTCAAGAAACAACTTTTTCACCTTCAACAACTTCATCTACCAATTAAAATAATTATGTTTTTTTTTTCTGAAAAATAAGGTTGCAATCATGAGCTCTTATCTCTCGATCTCTTATAGATGTTGCAAAAAGGGAGGCTTTTTTTGTAGATAATAATTTTTAGAAGAAAACCCTCTCTTGGTTTTTTTAAAACCATCTCGAGTTGTGCAGAATCGACATTATAAAATCATGTATAAAATAGGAAAATTCTGAATTCTGAAAATAAGTCCCAAAGGAAGCTTTGAATCTCCAAATTGGTAGCACCTGGGAGAAAATTGAAAGAGGTTATTATTCCTTGTTATGTGATTAGAAAAAACCTTCTTCAAATGTTTGAAACTCATCTTCAGTTACTTGAAAATTCCTCTTGAATCCAACAGCTCAAACAATCCAAAAAAACACAACAAATCCCACTAGCACATTTGGCCCAATTTCTGATGGCCAAAGTGTCTCTATTGCAACACATAGTCATCGGAAGAGCGACACTATGAGGTGGGAAAAAACATGGTTAGTCTTAGAGTCGCAATTCTGACACTTCAATAAAGTGTCGGAGTAGCGACACTATTTCCGACATTTCCAGAATGTCATCGCTCTTCCGATGTTATCCAAACCATCGCTCTTTTGACGAAAACACAATGCCGCTCTTCCAATGAAAACAAAACGTCGTTCTACCGATGGAAAAAAAAGGTCGCTCTACCAACGGAAAAAAAACGTCGCTTCTCCGACGAAAATTAACCATTTCTCTTCCGACGGAGCCTAAACGTCGCTCCTCTGATGCAAATTAAAAATCATTAAATGTCATTAAACTTCGCTCGTCCGACGTTTAAAGCGTCACTCTTCTGATGGCTTTATCGTCGATCTTCCGACATTATATAGAAACTCTCTTCCTACGTTAATACCGTCACAAGTCCAATGTTAGCTCTTCCGACATTTAAGGCGTCACGCTTCCGACAAATTTAGCATCGCTCTTCCAACGGATATAGAGACTCTCTTCCTATGTTTATACCGTCGCAATTCTAACGTATATACAACCGACTAAAGCGTCGGTATTCCGACGGAAAGGAAGTATTTTTTTTTTTTTTTTTTAAATGTCGTTATCACATTGTTATATGATAATTAATTCTGCTTAAGAATATAAGGTGAATATTGAAACATGTTAGTTCCAACTTAATAAATATAAGTTCATTATTGGAACAATTCATGTTTTTGTAAATCTATATATACTTATGTATTTCAGAAGGGTGAGTAGAAAGCCCCAAAGTCCCATAGGAAGACCAACACTGTTAATAAATATAAGAAATACGAGTGGGTATAAAGACCCAACACTGGTAATAATTATAAGAAATACAAGTGGGTATAAGACCCAACATTGGTAATAATTATAAGAAATACAACTGGGTATAAGGACTAAATGGGAAATTCTGTAGAAGAATTCTAAATGCTAGGAAAAAAACTGAAATTACTAAATAAACGTCATTGTAATGCCATTAAGAAGTGAACCAACAAGAAAGGAGAATACAACTGTGTCAAAGTGATTATTTACATTAAAAATTAAACTATAATGTATGATAGAGGGTTGCATAATCTGCTGATAATAAAAATTAAAAATTACTTAAATTCACCATGGGCTAAAATAGAGTACATTCAAAACCATTGAAATATCTATAAGTACCAGTTACAAACCCTTGGACTAAGGGTTAAACAAAACATATATTTAATTGAAGCAATAAGGCACAATACATCAATATAATAGACCATCGAGTATAGCCAGAAGGAAATTCTATATATATATTTATATTGTGAAATATATACAGGCGATGAAGAATCAAATTTTAGTCCCTTCCCATGAATTTAAAGTTTGTTGCTAATTCAAAACCAGACTATAACATACAAACACCCAATTCAATTGATTATAAGTTTCAAAACTGTGAGTACAGTTTATTTCCCCAAAAAACTCTAACAAGTTACAATATTAACTGGTTATGAAAATCTACATACTTGAACCTCATTTTTCATCAACTGAACTGAAAAATCTGTGTAAATATCCATACAAGAATGCACAGAGAAACAAACCTCATTTGATTTAGGTGTCTTGGTAGAACTCTCATTGACACAATAAACAATTTCAGTCCTTTTACAAACTGTTGGTCGCCCAACAATTTCAGTCCTTTATTCCAGAATAAAAAGTAACAAAGGAGAGGACCATAATTATGCCCAAGGATTAGGTGTAAGTATGAGTGCAGACACCCCCTGTCGCTTCCAACATCACAGGGTTACGCCCTCGCAACTAAAAGCCTTTCAATGGTTCCTGGTTTATAACAAACACTAGGTTCCCAGTTTATAACAAAAAAATATCGATTCCTGATCATCAAAAGTACCTCCACTTTAACAGAAATATTTCTACATCCTCTCATTCAAATACAAAATGAGGACTGCCATTCAAAATCAAAAGACTGACTAGTGCTCAACAAATAGAAAAGTATGTACTATGATTTTGAGCGGAGAAAGTCCACAGTAATTGGAGCATTTTCCTGTAAATGAACATTGATTAGATCAAGTGGTTTGTTGGTATGATATGAAAGTATTTCAATGGAAAGTTCTGAAAAGTGTAGTTGTAACTATAAATTTAATATAACCCCTTAGAATGCACATTTTCTCTAGACTTGAAAAAGGGAACAATATATTTTAGTATCTGATTACCTTCAAGTATCATTTTATCAACATTGTGTGCTGGGGTTAAAGCCCTCAATTGGCTTCCATTCAGTGTGAGACAAGTTCAGTTGAGCTCATACATGAGATGCCAATGACTTGCCAATCTCCACGCCCCATTGGTAAAAGGAATTAATGCCCCAAACGAAACCCTCAACTGCAATCCTGTGTTCATACATTGCTAACAACTGGCCTACATTATATGTTGTCAATGATGGTAGTAAGATGCTTAGTGATGGTCGATTCCTAAAGAATTTCTTGTGTGCAATAAGATGATCAGAAACTTTCTCATTCCTCATCTCCTCAGGAGTCTTCCCATAAGCAAGAGCATCCGGCTGTGCAAAAAAGTTAGACATGAGCTCATCGTGGTTACTCACAACTTCCCCTTGTAAATAAATAGGCAAATGGCTCTTGATGATGCCAATAAAATCACAAGGAATTACACGACCCTGATGAATTAACTGGTAAAAGTTGTGCTGGCCATTTGTACCAAGTTCTCCAAAATCTATTTCACCAGCCTCAAAATTGAGGAGCACACCATCAATAGAAACTCCCTTCCCATTACTCTCCATGCTAAGATGTTGGATGTGCGGTGAAAACTTCTCCAGAGCCTGAGTGTATGGCGAGATAGCCCTAGTTGGATACCCAAGAAAGGAAACATTCCACACACTAAAGTTGTAGCTTCTTCCAATGTTGTAGCTTTTAGGAGTATGCTGATTTTTTTCAGGTTTTCCTGATAAATGTTAGAAACCAACTTCCTGAGCCCAAGCAGTAGGGCACTAGAAGTGTAGATGCTGGACAATCTTCAGTTGTTCCGAGTGATGTTTCTAATAATGGAAACAATGCTTTGGCTCAAACACCTGTTGCAATGGATACATCTGACGATGTTGAAATGACAGATGGTGCTACTGTTCCCAACAGAGCTGATAATGAATTGGATGCAGTAGAAGTTGTTTATGCAGAAAGACTAGCAAAGATTAAAGGAATTTTGTCTGGTGAAATGGCTATGAAAAACCTATGCTAGTGCAATTTCAAATTCATTGGCATTGTCAACCTTGGATTTTCAATGTGTTAGATTGTATTGGAAACAATTTCGTGTAATAGTGCAATTGGTTGATGCAATGATTGACACATCGAACAAACCCATCTAAAACTAGGATTAATGTATTACCTTCCCAAATTGAGGAGCTTGAATTTTGAAAATTTCGCTATCGCTCTTGAGCTTCTTACTGCATTTATGTGGATGGATATATTCTTCATTATCTTGTAAGTGCTTTTTAATGCTATATTTCTAATCTATTGAATTTCTAATGCATGGAATCTTGTCTTATGGTTTGTAATGTGCCTTAATTAATGAAATTTTGGTATAGCATTGAAGTTATTTGAAATTTTGCATGTGTTATTCAAGGATAGGATAATGAATGAATGTTTCGAGAGGTTATTTTGCATATTGCATCCTTAAAATTCCATTAATTATTGCCAAACGAAGTATAAACTTCTAGAGTAGCCGTGTAGTTTTCCTGTAGTTGTCTCATTAGGGCTACCGAAGCTGCCTCTAGGACTCCTTGAAGAGTGAAGTTATCAAATCAAAATATTTTTTACTCCAGTTCTCCCAATAGCTAGACATGGGTCCTAAATCCTTGGCAGTCACCCCTAACTCAACAAATCATCTTTCTTTTCACCTCTACTTCACTTCTTTTCCTCATCCTTTTAAGGATAAGGAGGCCTCCCTAGGGCTTTAAACATAGTGAAAATAATTATAGAAAATTTAAAGAACTTAGAAATAAAATAAAACTCTATGAAATTATTCCTTCAAAAATCACCTAACAGTGATTTCAATAATAAAAGCATGGTTTGCCATTGGAAACATATTCAGGGAATTAAGAAAGGGGGATTGAAGAAATTTATTTATCCCCAGATATTTTTTTGGAAACAAAGTGGAAATGATAAAAGTAGTAGAAAACCAAGAAATTAAAACCTGGAAATGAAGTAAAATTCTCTGAAAACATTAATTCAAAAATCACCAATGCAGAACATTGATTTCAATGATCTCCTCCAAAGAATCTAAAGAATGAACCAGGAAATAAAATTAAAGTATTATAAATCAATTATAACCTGAACAGAGTAACAAGTCTAATGATCACCTAGACAGAGTAACAAAAAAATCCTTCAAAGATTCATCAAATCAGCGAGCTTGTTTTGTAGTCAAACAGGGGCGAGGATTTAAAAATTATTATCACATGAAGAAGACCTAAGGTGATAGGTTTCCTACCTAAAACCAGGCAAGAACCTATCACTTCAATGTTCCAACAAGATTTCTCAGGGGTGCATAAAGGCTGCTGTCAAACAAGAGGATAAAAGAAAATAACTAAATAAACCATGAAAGAGGCCTGTGTGTGCTATGTAATGAAGTTGAAGAGAATCACATTCTTTACAGTCTTATGTACAAATGTCAGATTGAAATGCTCAATTAGACAAGAGGATGTGATTTTCCCTGGTTTACTATCAGGGAGGAAGACGGAAGAAAATAGATCATGAATCAGGGCTCTGTGCACCGTCAATGGAGATGAGGAGAATTCAATGCTTTACTACCTTATGTACAAATTCCATATTAAAATGCTCAATTAGAAAACAGGATGAGATTTTATCTTTTTTATTGTACAGTCAAGGCGAAGATGGAAGAAAATAGACTGGGTTTCTATGTGTTATCTAATGAAGTTGAGGAGAATCACATGCTTTACAGCCTTGTCCATGAATGTTTGACTAAAACTCTGAATTAGATAAGAAGATTATTTTTATAACCTGTACTTTCAAGCACAAAATGGAAGGAAATAGAGGGTAGGGCTGCAACAAATCGGAGATACCACTTCTTTATTGTTGCCTTCACATTGGTATAAATATCAACATATGTTGGAAATTATATGCTATGGCAAACCAACCCATATAACACAGAATATAAATGAAGAACTTTAAAATTCTCTTATGAAAAATTGATTTAGAACTGGTGCAGATTCAATTTCTAGCTTATATACATCAGCAGCGTCTAGCTGCATTTCAAATTTGGATATTGATATGCAAGACCTACCTCTACATTCCATGTGCATTTTCAAATCTAGTTTTATATGGAATTAGTGAAAATGTAATGTTAAGGTTATGTACCTGGAGTGTCAATTTATGGAATAACACGGATGCCACGGTTTCACCCAAATCTGACGATTCGCTCGATATCCTTGTTAGAATATCGCATTTATGGTGAGTAAGATCCATTAATAGCAAGAGCGGGCTCTAAATTTAATTCGAGGGGGAAGGACTGTGAATCGGTTATGTGCTAGTGGAAGACATTAAGCTTGTTACAGCTCATGACCCTTATGGTCCACAGAATGTCCCTGAGGGGATAGAAGTTCCTAGCTGTGTCCAGGACAAGATCCCGATGAGGGTATAGAGGATAGTTGATGATCTTCACCTAGCGTTGGAAGACAAGAGGGTAAATAGAAGTGGCATTGTACTAGTAGACGAGCTGCGAGAATGTCTCCAGGCCTCGGATGGCTCCCCATGGCGTCTCGGCCAAAATATTGGCAACTCCGCCCGCTGGAACGGTCAAGGTGTATGATTCATCCATGCCATGTTGAAGATCTGCCTGTAGGTCCCGCACGAAAACATCAAATTCCTCCAAAGAAGAAATGGTAGAAGAAATGATTGTGTTATATGAGGATGAGGGGAGAATTGGGAACCAATGCTCTGAGCGGATTATGTGATTGTAGCGAGAAACAGAGCTTCGGAGGTATAGGTGATTTGCAGAAACGATTTTGAAAGTCAGAGAGAGGGGAATCGAAACTGCGTCTCCCCAAACAGTGGAAATTTTTTTTGGCCATGGGTACTGTTCCTCTTGGCTAACCGCCACTACTGCTGAAGAATTAAAATGGGAGAGGAAAAACACCCAAAAGCAGATGATTCGTATGCATCTGCTGCTGCACACTATCTTCATTTTCGTCTCCTGCTCCTGCTTATGATATATATACAGAGCCACCCAAAAAACCAAAGAGATTGAGATCAATGGGAATCTATGTTTATGATCAAAACATACATTGGATTACAGATTTGTCTGTGCAGCTGTGGGGCTACCATCAAAATTGGGGGATAGAGATAAAAAAAGGCAGAAGTTATTGAAAATCGTATACAAGGAAGGAAGGTATTGCAGTGGTTGTTACAGGTATGCAGCAGGGGCGGCACTCAATTAGGGCATTTTCAGCTTGAGTATTTCTTCTTCCTCACTACCTCCCTCGAAGAGTTTGATCACGCTTTGAAAAACCTGGAGATATTAGTCTCTGATCCGAATCGGTTTTGAAGATACAGAATATTAGGGCACAAGGTTTTCTCTAGATTGCAATTAAAATGTATAAGAGCAAGGAATAAGGCATTCCATAAATTCACAAGAAGATTCCATATTTCATCCTAACCCTTAATACTATGGGAGAGAACTGATATTACTCGCATCCTGGTGAAGCTCCATTCTTATTTATATATATACCTGAAATCCTAATCAATAGTACTGCGAAATAAAAATCAAAGAACATCGTATGAACAATAATTAATAAAATTTACTATCCGAAAGAGCTAGTAATATCATGTAGGAAGAAATACTTTCCTTGATAGCATACTAAAACGAAAACTGGCAATATCATTTAAACGAGACCAATTCATCTGCGGCACTAAAAACCCTTAAACCCTGAAGTATTATAAACTATCGTCGGAAGGCATTACGCACAAAATCGGAAGCTCTGTAGTAATTTTATGAGTACCTGTTGCCAAGGAATGCCATCGTGCATCCTGGGAAAGCTGACTTCATCCGCATCCTTTCAACTTGCTTGTGGCCGCCCGAAGTCTGCAAATTCCCCAAACCCTGCAAAGAGTATGTAACCACCTGGAGTTACCCATCTAATCAGAATAAAAATAAAACACAATGGCTAGAAACAAATGATCAGAAAAAAGAGACATCTGAGTGGATTACCTATTCGTACCATGCTGAGTTACTGTAGGTTGTTGAAGTCATCGTAGAAGTACTCTAGTGGAAGGAGGAATTGAGATACTAGAAAACTAAAGGGGACCCTATCTTGTAAACCCTCATTGAAAGATAGCAAAATTTAGGCAAAATGTCACATGGGCTTCGCGGTAATGAGTTTCAGAAACAGGGAAGGCCATGACTGAGCTGGTGAAACCAACTGCAGAAGCAACCCTCCAGTACCAGCTCTAGAACCCTCGACATCCAACTGAGTGGAATAGCGCGAAATGTCGAAAGAGATGGCCGGGAAGAAACCCTTATTATTCGTCGGCCTCTCTGCACCGTAGGATCAGATGTTACAAGATCAATGCAGGTGTCAAAGCAACCAAGTGGTTGTGGTCGAAGGTTCAAAGCACGAACGGACTCTGTGAAACAAACAAAATTTTCAAAAGATTAAATGAACAAACAAAATTTTAGATTAAATGAACAAACAATAAAAGAAAAAAAATGAATTTAAAATGGTTTTTATAATAAAATTTTGAAGTGAAAAATAGAAAATTAAATAATCTATAAATATTAAGATTGATAAATATTAATTTATAAATATTAAGATTCATAAATATTTAATTAATCATCCCTAAGGGTTAAAAAGGGCTCAAATGTCTTTTATCCATAGAATTGACGATTAAGATAACTCTATGCTCTATGTTCAAATGACAGGTGAAGGTGGATTTACCATACTTAAGCTTCTTAGTAGTCTCTTATGAAGTAAAACATGTCATAGTGATAAGTTTTCATTCCATTAAATCATTCTAGCTGTAGAGTAGAGTCAGAGTTCTAGGAGTAGTATCAGAGGAATTCAACATTGCGAATGTGATAGAAGTGAATAATTTCGTGGAAGGGTGAAGTCTGCCCAACTTGGTCATAAAAAACAAGTGCATCCTTCATGCAGGAAAAAAAATAAACATGCAAATTTCGTCATATAACGGGTTTGGGCGAGCACCTCATAGCACACATGGCGCGCCCGACCGAACAAAGGCACAAGTGAGAAAACGACAAACTGGCCGCATGAACGTGCACAAGATACTCGTGCAGTCACAACTTAGAAAATTTGATATGGCCACCCTCAGACGAAATGACCCGACCCGACCCGAATGCATTTGGGTGGGCACCATCACACGGTGTGCCCGACTGAAAGAAGGCACAAGGGATCAAACGGCAAACGGGCCGCACGAACATTCACAAGGCACCCATGCGGGCATAACTTGGCAAATTTGATACGCCTGCGCTCAACCAAAACAACCCATCCCGAACGCGTTTGAGTGGGCACCCTCAACCGAAATGACCTGACCTGAACGGGTTTGGGTGAGCGCCCTCAAACGAAATAGAAAACGAGCCACACGAACGTGCACAAGGCACCCATGCGGTCACAACCTAGCAAATTTGATAGAGGGCCCGACCCGAACGGGTTTGGGCGAGCGCCCTCAAACGAAACGACATGGTGCGCCTGACCAAAAAAAGGCACAAGCAAGCAAATGACAAACGGGCCGCACGAATGTGCACAAGGAACTCATGTTGTCACAACTTAGCAAATTTGAAACATTCGCCCT
This sequence comes from Pinus albicaulis, assembly GCA_034641835.2. Taxonomy (NCBI): domain Eukaryota; kingdom Viridiplantae; phylum Streptophyta; class Pinopsida; order Pinales; family Pinaceae; genus Pinus; species Pinus albicaulis. The sequence continues at coordinate 24,748,411 of CM076581.1, read as the reverse complement.
CAAACGAAACGACCCGACCAGACCCAAACGCGTTTGGGCGGGCGCCCTGATCACATGACACGCCCAACCGAACAAAGGCACAAAAGAGAAAATGGAAAATAGGTTGCACGAACGTGCACTAGGCACCAATGCGGTCACAAATTAGCAAATTTGATACAGACACCCTCAACCAAAACGACCCGACCCAAACGTGTTTGGGCGGGCGCCCTCAATCGAAACGACCCGACCCGAACGCATTTGGCAGGCGCCCTCAACCGAAGGGACCTGACCCGAACGGGTTTGGGTGGGCGCCCTCAAAATAAACAGAAAATGGGCCGCACGAACATGCACAAGGCACCCATGTGGTCACAACTTAGCAAATTTGATACGGCCGCCCTCAAACGAAACGACCTGACCCGAACGGGTTTGGGCGGGCACCCTCAAACGAAACGACACGACGTGCCTGACCGAACGTCAAAGGCACAAGTAAGAAAATGACAAACGGGCTGCACAAATGCACACAAGGCACTCGTGCGGTCACAACTTAGCAAATTTGATAAAGCCGCCCTCAAACGAAACGACCCGACCTGACCCGAACGCATTTGGGCGAGCGCCCTGATCACACGGCGCGCCCGACCGAACGAATGCACAAGAGAGAAAATGGAAAATAGGCTACATGAACATGCACAAGGCACCAATGCGGTCACAACTTAGAAAATTTGATATGCCCACCCTCAACCGAAATGACCCGACCCAAATGCATTTGTGCGGGCGCCCTCAACCGAAATGACTCGACCCAAACATGTTTGGGCAGAAGCCCTCAACCGAAACGACCCATCCGAATGGGTTTGGGCAGGAACCCTCAAATAAAATAGAAAATGGGCCGCACGAACGTGCATAAGGCACCCATGTGGTCACAACTTAGCAAATACGGTTGCCCTCAAACGAAACAACCCGACCCGAACAAGTTTGTGCAGGCGCCCTCAAATGAAACGACACGGTGCGCCCAACCGAACGAAGGAAAAAGCAAGAAAACTACAAACGGGATGCACAAACATGCACAAGGCACTCATGTATTCACAACTTAGAAAATTTGATATGGCCGCAATCAAACAAAACGACCCGACCCGACCTGAACGCGTTTGGGCAGGCGCCCTAATCACACGGCGTGCCCGATCGAACGAAGGCACAAGAGATCAAACGGAAAATGGGATGCACGAATGTGCACAAGACACTAATGCAGTCACAACTTATTAAATTTTATACGGCCACCCTCAATCGAAACGACCCGACCCAAACGCGTTTGGGTGAGCGCCCTGATCAACCGAAACGACCCGACCCGAACACGTTTGGGCAGGCGCCCTCAACCGAAACGACCTGACCCGAACGGGTTTGGGTGGGTGCCCTCAAACAAAATGGAAAATGGGACACACGAACATGCACAAGGCACCCATGCGGTCACAACTTATAAAATTTGATATGGTCACCCTCAAACGAAACGACCCGACACGAAGGGTTTGGGCGAGCACCCTAAAATGAAACGACCCGACCCGAACGCGTTTGGGTGGGTGCCCTAAAAATAAATGAAACAACTGCAAGAAAATGGTCATCTGGACAAAATTATTATGGCCTCATTGGAAAATTCCTAAAAGAAATGCACTTTTAATGTTTTCTAACAATTTCAGCAATTTTGGCGCTGCAATAATCAGACAACAATGATGACATTTACGATAATGCAAATTAAATAAAGATGAATGAGCTTCTCTTGGTTTCAAGAATAATTTATTATGTACTGAACAGGGCCAACCACATGAAGGTGGAAGCTCATGTGGCCCCTCCCATCCCCCTCACATCACTCTCATTTTCCCAATACCCAATCTATGAAATAGAATACGAACAAACCAAAAATTAATTAAGGTCGTAAACAAAATTTTCAATATTTGTTTATATAAATACATAATTTTAGTTTATCCTGTACAATATTAAGGCCATTATTTATTGGTTTGAAATAATAAACAACATGCAATAAATCCACATAATTAATAAATTATTTAAAGACAATAATTCCTACATATTAAATTATAAAGTTATAACATACCAGCAAATACTCGAACATAACATCTGTATCAATATTCTTCTTCTTTATCTTCTTAATATTCATCCAACTGACCGACATCTATACCAAAACTTGATTCAGAAACTGTGTTGAAATGATCGACCATGTCATCATTATCATCATCAATTATGTCATTTTCAATAATATCCTCATCAACATCATCATCAATAATTGTTGCCTCGTCTCCTACGCCTGGTTCATCTTATAATATATCTTCTTCGTCTGTCAATGCATCTTCCTGCTCATCTGCCACTGCATCATCTTCTTCTTGATCAATATCATCTTCTTCCTCTACAGTATACTCTACTGGCCTTCCTCTTGGATCATATCTAATAGCAAATGACCATCCGTTCTCACCTGGAACCTCTGAGTAAGAGACTTGTTTGCATTGGCCTGGAAAAACATAACGATATTTTCCTGCTTCAAACTGCGATGTTTTAACCATTGGAAATCCATTTTTATGTTGAATAAGAGTTCTATCATCATCACGTACATTCATTCATAGCCTATACCATTTGACGTCGGACAAAACTATTTTGAAGGAATTAAAGTCACACTCAACTATATCATCTAAAAACCCATAATATCTATTTTCAGATTCTCGAGGATGTATGTCACTCCTGGAGGAAACATTAGTGACCTGGAGTAGTACAATTATCCCACTATCAGAAGTTTTCCTTTTATCATCCAACTGTTTAATGCGAAATTTACGACCATTGCATCACATAGCCTTGTGGTGTTTCAATTGCAATATGCCAAACATGAAAAAGATGCATTCACAATTAATAATTAATCATATAATTTACACAACTTGAACATTATCTGAAAAATCAAACTTGTTGTCACATTATAAATATAATATAAAATAAGTAATGAATAAAATAGGTGAATTAATTGCTCACCTTTCTATCTTTCAAACCATATGCTAAATCAATTTCCCTATTCGTAACGTTTCCATCTCCACTACGATACGCTTCTCAAACCAATTCAGACAGTAGTTGCCATGATAACCTATCGTCATTATGTGCTTTACATGTTTCAACACATTCACTCATCCACTCAAGATTGTTTTCAATGTATAAAAGTAGTGCCTCATAATCTTGAGCACCTGAATAAAAAAACAATAATTCACCAATATTAAATATAACTTATAACCATGGTAAACTATATTAATTAATAAATGATGAAAGAATAAGACCTAAATGAATATGATCATATACATGATGTAAAAAAATGAAACATTATATGTAATATACATAATAAATATTTTACCTCTCACTTTCTTCATTCTACCTTTTCCCAACAGGTGCTCCACTTCAAATTTTTTGATGGAGTTAACATCCCAAATGCAATCCACCGCATTCATAGCTGGCACAGCTAATATAGGAAGATAATGACTAATATACACCATGGATTCATATACCACATATCCCTCCACCATAGAACCCTCAGGTCGTGCTCTTTGTCTAACCAAAGCCTTCAAGGATTTCAGGTGCCTCTCCTAAACTTAGTGTATCAATCTCCTAAGTTTAGGATTTCACTGGTCCACACATTTCAATCTCCTAAACTTGGTGTATCAAGTAGTGTTCTTATGCATTGAAAAATGTTGGAGGTAGATACTTTTGCATTTCACACATTAGCCGAGGAATTTCTCTCTTCCAATACTTTATTTCATCTTGATGGATTTCTTTCAAGACAACCATCTGCAAATCATTACGCAAGGTTATTTCAATGAAACATAAAATATATTTCATTTTAACACATCATGTCATTAAGTACAAAAAGAAATTGTAGCGAGATTTTGTGTATAAATCAAAACTACTTACCTCATGTATTTACTAAGACCATATATAACTTGTTTGACATTGTTGTCGAAGTCGTTTGGGAGAGATACAGGTAGAACATATTATAACAATAAAAAATGAATCGTTATTGGTTTCCAAATTAAACAGAAAAAAGGAAAATTTAAAAGTTGTATTCAAGCAATAACATACAAAAACGTATACCAAAAAAATTACCTTAACAAAGGTATGCCAATCATGTGTTTTCACCCCACTGAAGTCACCTTTCTTCGTTAAGATATTATTTATTTATTTTTAGAATTGGCTAAACTAGTCGTTAGGATAATGACTAGTTTGATTTTGAAAATTAACAACATAACTTCCAACATGATCCTCATAAAACTACCTTAACCCATATTGGTCTACTGTCAAGTTTGATATTTCAATAATTTTTTAGATGATTTTCATGAAATTATTAGAGTTTTTGTTTAGCTGGTTTAAATTTGACTTGAGATTTCATGTGAACCTCATGAAATTAATTTACCAAAAAAGAAATTAGACAAAATTCTAATGTAATTAATTTTATTCACCAATCTAATAACTTATTTCAAAACTATATATATATATATATATATATATATATATATATAATTGTTAATATATTTGAAATGCAGTGTGAATTCTATAATAATTTTAGATATTTATTTTTTTAAATTTTTATTCTATTTTGTATTTATATATAAAAGTAAGTTAAAACTCTATTTAAAAAATATATTTGAATGTGAAATTATTAATGTGATGTTTATTTTGAAACTATATTATAAAATTATATGTAAAAATAAAATTATATTTATATATTAATGAGAAAAAATATATTTAAATGTGAAATTATATTAATATAATTTGCATTTTAAATTAAAATTTGACCTAATTATATGTATGTGTTTGAATTATAGTTTAAACAATATGGAGTATTTTTAGATACATAATTTTTTATATATATTTTTACATAGAAATAATTTAAAACCATATACAAAAATGTTTGAATGAAATATTAATGCATTAACGACATTTGCTCCAAATAGTTGCAATATATATATATATATATATATATATATATATTCGTATTTAATCCAAACCTTAATATATAATTCCACACGTTATATATATTAACCCAAAGTTCCAAGGTTTGATTATGGTGGAAAATCATATTCCAAAGTATACCATATGGTGGAAAAACATTACAATGGTGGTGTTAGCTATTGCAAAGTCCAAATATGTTATTTATTGGAGGCACATTCCAATTAAACTTTGGATATAATGGTATGGAACTTATATTATCAAATCCGATGGCATATGTCAAAACGTATGGTAAGGTTTGGCTACCGACGCATATTTTAGAAACATCAGAAATGCGACGTTTCTAAAATATGCGTCAGTATTGCGACGGTTTGGAGCAAAATATCTCATTACCGACATTTTCTCCAAAGCGTCGCAATACCAACACATATTTTAGAAACGTCGCATTTCCGAAGTTGTGTCCCTTTGAGGCACTAGCACAAGGTATTTAAGGAGTTTTAGGTTGGGGAGTATGTTTATATGTGCATCAAGCCCAAGAAGATCTCCTTGAGGATTGGATCATGTGACAAGTTGGCACCACGGTATTGCGAGCCTTTTGAGATCGTTGAGAAGAATGGACCAGTGGCCTATCGACTTGCACTACCTCCAAAAGTGAAAATCCATGATTTTTTTCATGTTTCATTACTTAAAAGGTATATAAAGGATGTTGATCATGTTACTGATTGATCTATATCTTAGTTCGATCAAGACGGATAATTCCAGTCGGAACCTCAGTTCATATTGCAATGGAAGTAGCTCATGCTCAAGAACAGAGCCATTGTGTAGGTTGAAGTGTAGCGGAAGCACTTTGGGCCCGATGAAGCTACATGCAAGATGGTGGATCAGATGTGGGCTATGTATCCTTCATTTTTTTCTGGTTGAGGCAAAACAATTTTGGTTTGATTTTTGGTATATGTTTGACATACGTTTTGGTAATGTTTTGGTATATGTACATATGTATATGGATGTGTTGATGGGAAAAATTGTACCGCCGACAACAAAGGGGTCTCCTCGGTGAAAGGTCCCAATTAGACCTCACACCGTTTAGGATAGGAGCCCCATCCAATATGTGGGCCCGACTACCGCCATAAGTGTTTCCACTCTTGGTTGTCGAATGAGAAGATGATGAAGTGGAGGCAAGGGTGAAATGACCAATCAGTGAAGCAAAATCAGTCCAAGATTGACGAACCACAAACAAAGATATAAGCAAGCCTAAGTAGCAAATAAAAGGGGGTACACCATGAGCGGGATCGGTGAGCCAAAACCCAGTCAAAGGTACATGAATGAAAACATGCCAGAATTTAACTCCAAAGTAGTTCACGATAGATCACTGACAAGGCAAGGAACAAATAGACATTGATTCGAAAGCAAACGTACATTCAACCACTATGAATCATTCCATAACCAATTGTGTGTATGAAAGCACACGTACAAACATAGTGAAATGTTAGACAACTAGTACTATCACCACAAGTAAGCCTGTGAATCGGTGCCGGAAAAAGATAATATATTATTAATGCTGCTGCAACTTCAAAAAACATATTTTACAACTCGTCAAAACCCAATAGTGGAACATGGGATATTCATCTCAATGCATGATACCAAAACCCTAGCCTCACTACAACTCCCTCCACTTTATACCAAGAGTTGATTGCATTTAGCTCTCAAGCACGAATCTATTATCTCATCCTAGCTTCAACTCAAGTCCTAAAAAACCTTTGTTGATTTCCCGAAACTGCAAATATAGGCTGAAGTGACTCTTGAGTTTCCCTTGACTCTTGACCTCCTCGATTTTTGGGTTGGCTTGCGACTTGGGCCATTTGTGGCCTACGACCTAGACCAGTGACCTAGGGTCATCTGCGACCTACAACCTGGGGTCATCTGCGACCTGTGACCTGGTGTCATCTACGACCTTAGGCTAGTCGCAACTTGGGAGGTTGCAACCTAGGGCTCATTAGGGGAATTTTGAGGTCTAAAATGGGCCTCCTAAAGAAAATGTACAATCACAATTCACTTTATGAGAACCATTCACATGTTAGGGGATGACATCATCCCTAATGGTTGAGGTGGCATCTCTTTAGTTAAAGGTACTTACTTTTCACATTCTCAATGGTGGATAAAAATTCATGGTTAACCATGGTAGTGCTCTAAGTACTTTTAAAGTCAAAGTAAAGTACTCATAATAAATGTCATTTCACACTTTTTGAATAAAAATATATTATTGTCATTTCATATTTCTTGAAAGAAAGAATGCATATCCCTATACATTTATTATATTATATTATATTATATTATTTTTATATAGTATATTAATTACATGTTATTATACAATTTAAATAATATAAATTTTAATTAATAGCATACAGTATAATTAAGAATTTATAAATTTATATTTATATTTTATTTAAGTTATTTAAGTACAAAGGACAAATGCATTAGTTGTTCAATGATAATGACTTTTTCTTGAAAAACTCATTCTTATTTATAGTCACATCAATACAATTTTTTTATTAATTTTATTTTGATTCAACTTTTGAATTGAATTTAACTATGGTTACATGGATTGTGGTGCAAAATGTGAATTTCAAATTCATAAATATTATTTTATTGGTTTAGCTATTATTTTATTATTTCCTTAGGAGGCCCATTTTAGACCTCAAAATTCCCCTAATGATTCCTTCTATCCTTTTCTTTTGGAGAGCTCAGACCTTGCAGAACATGATGTATTTCCCTGGTACTAGTCTTGTGCGAATGGACTGGTGATAGATGTGCCATCGAGCCTATACTGAGCTTCTTAGATATTTATAAGGATCCACCTCGCTTGTCAGGGAAAACACTAGCTTTTATCGTGCAAATCAACAACTTCTATCTGCAAACAAATAACATGGGTCACATGTTTTTATAATCAAATAATGATGATGGAGGCGTATTCAATTAATTGAAAGAGTGATTCAAACAAATGATGTTAGTTTAGACCCCTGTGTGGTATTTTTTCATGTCCTAATCTTATCGTTGTATTTAGTTTGCATATGGTGACCCTGTGCTCTTTTACCTAACACTTCCTTCTTCTTTGTGGCGTGGCACCAATGAAGGTTTGAATAAAGCTTATTTTCACCTAGTGTATTTCTCAAACATTTCACGTGGTGCTTTCTTGGACACTGCCTGTATATTCTTTGCGTGGATTTAAATACGATGTGCTATTGCATCCTTGACATAGCCAATATGTGTATAAGCATACATATCCTTTGCGAATCCCTTGTGTGTGCTCAACTGTGCACTTATAGGGTATCACGCTTCATGCAAAGGTGGGTCTTTTCTTATTCTTATAGCGCCTTGGCCATATGCTGTTACACAAGCTAAATGACCAATGTTCTCCATCTCCATACAACCTTGCATCAGATGACAGTGCCCTTTGTGTGTAACATACAACGTTCCTTTTCCTTTCTCAAGGCACCTACCACCTCCTGTAATCTGAGTGCATGCCCACCCTATGTGGTTTGAATGCTTGAGAGTGTGACTGGCCATTTGATGGGCATGGGTGTTGACTTTGCGCGAGGTTGAAATCCTGGTGCAGAGGTCACACAGTTGAAGAGTCGCACTAGTTGTGGGCTCTCTTGGGCGCAATTTGTTTTTCCGCCTTGCGACCTAGGAGAGGTCACATAGTCGCGCTGAGGTTGGGTCGCATCTCCTGACCCATGGCATAGGTTGTGAATTGGTGATATGTAGGTGCTTTTCTGCGACCATGCATGCATCCTTCCATGGTATTATTGTATGAGGCATACACTCTCATGAAGGCTTCCGTCACACCATGCGTGCATCCTTCGACAACCATTGTGGTTGTAACACCTATGACTGTGCGAATTTCGAGGGGAAGTGCAACTATCTAGGGCACCTTTGGAACGCCAATTTTAAATCCACGAGCCAAGTGCGTCTTCAAAGCATATTTTTCTAGGCAAAGAAACAACAACAAAAAAATGCGCTTGAAGAGACTTAAGATGCGAGATGGTACTGGAAACGTATTCGGCACTTCATTTCGTATTAAGAATTTGGAGAGATTGATGGGTGCTGACCGTAAACTCCTGTATGAAGCTGATATGGAGGTGGAAATTGACAAGGGGAGGTCAGGACAAAACCACATCACTTCTCTTTGAAAAGAAACTTATATATGCCATGTTCTCTTAGGTCCTTCTGAAGGTGAAAATATAGGAATTCGGTCTCACGACTTGGCCGCACGGTCAGAAAACACGTTTCATGGATGGAGTCTCCAATAACATGATTTAACAAGGTCCCCAAGTCGCAACATCCATAAGTCACACTCCACGGTCAATCCTTCAGCGTATGCGATTTGGTGACTAGTAGATCCAGTCGCACTCCCCATCTTGAGCTGGTCGAAAATCGCCTTCAGAAGACAATATGTTGTCTCTTTTTTGTAGCTCAGAGTCACGAAAAATATGAATGTCGTTGATGTCTCATATATGAACTTTATAAGAATTTCCCAAGCATACGTAGTGGAGAGCTCAGCATCGTTAGCATACAAATTACTTTTGACCATACTGCCTCCTAATTAATAAGGTTCCACGACACATATGCGCCCATGTCGTGCAATAGTCTTCATGACTTCACGAAATATGGCTCCTTGGGTACTCAATAAGACACGCATTTTATGGAGCTGGCTTTATGCCCATGTTGTCTCATGGCCCTTAAAACATTCCATAACGCGTAGCCATTAAAATCCCTCCTTTTCCCTTTAAATATGGCTTTTGTATGCGTGTAGAACGAGATCACCCCTTGGCTTGAAATATGATTAAACATCGAATAAGTAATTTCCCTCTACAAGTAGCTCCTTAGGAATGAGGCCATGCATATGAAAATATGTGGCTTAACCATGATCAAAAGTTCCCCTAATGAGCACACCTTTTGTTCCTCGCTTATAGGTGTCGTATATCTCCCACCTTTTATATTTCAGCTCGAATTACTCTTACCCTTGTCATCCGCCTTGAGAAGGTCTCAGATATAGCATTTTTTCTCATCCCCACATGGAAAGGAGATGAAAGTGTCATGTTCCGCGACCACGCCCTTGTAATTTTAGTTTCAATTTCTTTCCTTCAGTGCAGTGGTGATATTGTTGGGTATATCATCCATGGGCTTGACCTGCATGAAATATTGTAATATCAATTAGTCCACGGTTACTTTTAGAGATTGATGTCCCCAAATTTGAAAATAATATAAATGGGACCATGAGCTTGGTGGAGTACCCAAATAGAATGCCTAAATGATCCATGGTGAAAGTTCTTCTAATGTACATATGTTATGTATTTAACGCGCAAACAAACTTCCACTCAAGTACATGCATGATCTCGGTTGTTGCACAAGATACCTCCTCACACGACGTGATTGCAGCACAAGTATCTCATCATGATGGTGAGAAGGTTTTTGAGGGGCTAGAAATAGCTCAATCACGTCTGAGGCCGCTATCATGACAATCTAGGGGAGACCTATCTTTGAATCCAACGGAGGGACTCTCAACGTTATTTGAAGCAGTAGACCCCCAAGCCCTAGTGTATTAATGAGACATCAAGGCAAGTGGGTGCGACGATAGGGCTTTGCAAGAGTAGTTCATGGGGGTGTCACCAACTAAAGTCTGGGTCGAAACCCTAATGGCTGAGCGAGCAGAGGGTGACTCGAAATTTTGAATATACCCAAAATTTTGGGTGGTGTTAGCAACTACAACAATTGTCGAACCACTGCTAGAATCTAGCACCTCTGTCAATGTCCCCACAATAATCTGAGTCTGGATAGTGATGCAAGGGAATATTGAATAGGTACTATGGGTACCTCTTGGATTACTTTTACCTTTACAGATATGCCCAATCCTTGTGCCTTAGCTAGGTCTTGCTAATTGGAAAACGCCCAAGTAGAAGTTCACGCATGCTAGTAGTTTGATGATGATGCAAACATCAAAGAAGTGGGCATATTATATTCAGAATTTTAAAATAAGTCTCTAGTGTTTCTCCGCTTCCAATAGGCCTGGATAGTACCCCGACAGAGTCACCTCAAGAAATCACAAATGTTGCTCCGCTGCCAGCGAGCCTAGTCAGTACCCCGGCTAAGTCGTTGCATTACCTCTCTCCACGGGAAGCCTTTCTCAATCATTTACCCTTATTTGTTTATTGTTCTTATAACACTTATTTGTATGTGATCGTGGCACTTATATTGCATGGGCGGATGAGGGATCCCGACTTATTTTTCCGGTAAGAGAGGTTGTTTCTTGTTTGACAGAAACTGAAAGATATTTTGATTTGGGTTTGCCCTCATGCCAAGCCTTCACATCCCTTCTCCCACCTGTTATCACCAAATTGAGTCTTGTTGGGCTGCTTCAATGGTCAACTTGGAGTAACTATTTCAAACCAGCTTTTGACTAAATATTATCCTCTTCAATCTGAGAGGGCTCTCTCAACTTATCAAAGGATTTACTTAGTTAGGTCTTAAAAAAAATGGCTAACTCTATGAGTGTTTTAGTGTATGTGATTGCAGGTGAAAAAATGGGATAGATTTCACTACCGTTGGGCTCATGGAGTGAGTAAGAAGGAATTTAGTGAAAAATGAATCTACTTGTGGAAGCTGAGGCTTTTACTGTTTCAATGGAAGGACAATACTAACACACAGAAATATTCAGTAGCTCAATGTTAAAAGGAAGTCAGAGCATGTGTGACATGAATTCTGAGTAATTCAACCTCAAGATACGGTAAGTAAGATAAAGAGAGACATAAAACATAAGTTCATTGAAACATTCCAAGAATATCAGGTGAAGCAGAAACACAATCTATCTATATTACTGATGATAGAAATTTACAATAGTGGTAGTGTCAAATAGCATTGTCCAACCCTTTTTTATTCGAAGTTGTCCATATAATTGACTTTTGTGACTTACATAGGATCTTCCACCTGGCTAGATCATCGCACTCTTTGATTTGACACTTCACTCAACCATAACCTAGATTCATGGAAATAAAACAGACACATACTAACTTTAAGAGTTAGAGACCTATTAGGACTCTACTACTTATTAATTTCATATTTAAATGAAAGGACAACCTATTTAAATCGAAAAGGATCATGTGCCTAAGTAGCAGTGACCATGACCAAGATATAAATTCCCTCACTGTCTAAGAAACAGTCATCATTTTTTTAAGGAAATGATGACATGACATTTGTTGACTGTCTTTTGTTGAGTTGGTGAAAAAGACAACTTTGTAGAAGACAAAATCTCTGCTGGAATGTTCCATTTCTACCTTGGAATTCCTCCACGTGGCTGGTTGTCTTTTAATAAAATTTCCAAACACCAAAATATAACTAAAAACACTATGCTGCAAAAACAGAGCACAATAGGCAGTTTCATAGTGTAGTTTAGTGGCAAAATCATTTCAACCATCTAAGTCGATTTTTAGCTCTCTTTGCTAATGTAGACATGTTTGTTGGGTTTAAAGAGCTAAAACAAAAATTTTCCAGACCTTTACTTTCATTTTATCCATCCCTTTTTCCATATAATAACCTGCAACATTTTTGTCGCAGATTTTGGGCTTCAAGCCTGGGAGTTGCTACGAAACTACCTAAAGTGCAGAAAATTCAAAATTCTCCCTTTTTCTTCAAAATTTAACCTATAGGTCTGTAAATTGATATAATGAAGGATGATATGGAAAAATTATTCAAAATTCCTCTTACCCTCTTCAAAAAGCATAATTTTCCCCTGTCGCAAGTTTATTTACGAATAAAATGACTCTGTTTTTTCTGAAAACATAGGGTTCAGAGATGAGCTCCTATCTCCCTATCCTTGATATTTTTTGCAAACCTGGAGGAGGTTTTTGTAAAACAGAATGTTCTGAAGAAAAACCTCTCTTTTTTTTTTGAAAACCATCTCCAGCAGTCCAGAATATTCATTAGAAAAACATGTCCAAAATAGGAAGATTCAAAAATTTGAAAATAGGTCCCAAATACCTCTTCTAATCTCCCAATTGATAGCACCTGTGAAAAAATTGAAAGAGGTTATTTTCCTTGTTTTTTTCTTGATAATAACCTCTCTCAGTATCGCTGAATTCATCTCTTTTAATCCATAATAATCTCTTTAAATTGACTTCTCACACAGTCCAAAAACACAGCAAATTCCCTTATAGCTCCAGCAGAAATTCAAACAACCTGAATTGGTGAATGCTTCAACAAAGCTAGGGTCCTCCATGAATAGCTTAAGTTGCATGAGCTCCTATCTAACCACACAGCCTCGTTTGTAAGATTTCTTATTCATGGCCATCTCTCTTTATAACCAAGCTGCCTTCTCAAAAATGTGACACCTGTAAAAAGCAAATTGGACAAAAAGCTGCTTAGCACAAAGCTAAAATTTTCAAGGATGACACTAAGATGCTTTACATGCAAAGGCTGAAGGTTTAATGAAGGAGAGGTGCTTGGGTTATTTGTTAAAAAAGATGAAATTCGAATATGAGAGGGAAAATGACAAATGGAGTGATGAAGATGGAATGGTGACAAGCACTTATGATTTCACATTTAGATAACTGTCATAACCTACTAGGTGATCTCACTTTTCCCCAAAACCAATAGCAAATGACAAGTCATCGATTTTATTTTGGCAGATTTGCTACGGAATTATCAGGTAGTTTCATAGCCAAATCTATTGTTTTGGCATTGTAAATGCTACGAAACTATGAAAAATTGACAAGTGGCTCATTTTTGTAATTTTTAAATTGTACTGCTGACAACAAAGGGGTCTCCTCCGTGAAAGGTCCAAATTAGACCTCACACTGTTTTGGATAGGAGCACCATCTGGTATGTGGGCCTAGCTAATACCATAAGTGTTTCCACTCTTGGTTGTTGGATGAGAAGATGATGAAGTGGAGGAAAGGGTGAAATGACCAATCAGTGAAGCAAAATAATCCCAAAATTGAAAAACCACAAACAAAGATATAAGAAATTATAAGCAGCAAATAAAAGGGGGTACGCCATGAGCGGGATCGGTGAGCCAAAACCCAGTCAGAGGTACATGAAAGAAAATTTAAAACATGCTAGAAGTTAACTGCAAATTAGTTCACAATATATCACTAGCATGCCAAGGAAAAAATAGACATTGATTCAAAAGAAAACGTACATGAAAACACTATGAATCAGTCCATAACCAATTGTGTGTGTGAAAGCACACGTAAAAAAATAGTGAAATATTAGATAGCTAGTACTATCACCACTAGCAAGCATGTGAATCAGTGTCTAAAAAGGAGAATATAATATTAATGCTGCTGCAACTTCAAAAACATATTTTACAACTCGTCGAAACCCAATAGTGGAACATGGGCTATTCATCTCAATGCATGATACCAAAACCCTAGCCTCACTACAACTCCCTCCACTTGATACCAAGAGTTGAGTGTCTTTAGCTCTCAAGCACGAATCTGCTATCTCGTCCTAGATTATACTAAAGTGCTAAAAAACCTTTGTTGATTTCCCTATGCGACACATATAGGCTGAAGTGACTCTTGAGTTTCCCTTGACTCTTGACCTCCCCGACTATTGGGTTGGCTTGTGACTTGGGCCATTTGTGACCTATGACCTAGGCTCATTTGTGACCTGCGACTTGGGGTCATCTGCGAGCTGCGACCTGGGGTCATCTACGAGCTATGACCTGGGGTCATCTGCAACCTGAGGTTAGTCGCGACCTATGAGGTTTCGACCTAGGGATATTCCTTATATCCTTCTCTTTTGGAGATCTCAGACCTTACAGAACACAATGTCTTTCCCTGGTACTAGTCTCATGCGAATGGACTGGTGATGGATGTGCCATTGAGCCTATAGTGAGGTTCTTCGAGCTTTGTAAGGATGCACCTTGCTTGTTGGGGAAAACCCTAGCTTTTGTCGTGCAAATCAACAGCTTCTATCTGCAAACAAATAACATGGGTCACATGTCTTTATAATCAAATAATGATGTTGGATGCATATTCAATTAATTGAAAGAGTGATTCAAACAAATGATGTTAGTTTAGACCCCTGTGTGGTCTTTTTTCATGTCGTAGTACTATCGGTGTATGTGGTTTGCATATGGTGACCCTGTGCTCTTTTACCACACTTCCTTATTCTCTGTGGTGTGGCACCAATGAAGGATCGAATAAGGCTTATTTGCACCTAGCATATTTCTCAAACATTTCACATGGTGCTTTCTTGGTCACTACATGTATATTCTTTGCATGGCTTTAAAGACAATGTGATATTACATCCTTGACATAGCCAATATGTGTATACGCACACATCTCCTTGGAGCATCCTTTGTGTGTGCTCAACTGTGCGCTTATACGGTATCATGCTTCATGCAAAGGTGGGTCTTTTCTTATTCTTATAGCACCTCGGCCATATGTTGTTATGCAAGCTCATTGACCAATGTTCTCCATCTCCATACAACCTTGCAACAGATGACAGTGCCCTTTGTGTGTAACATATAACGTTCCTTTTCCTTTCTCAAGGCACCTACCACCTCCTATAATATGAGTGCATGCCCACCCTATGTGGTTTGAATACTTGAGAGTGTGACTGGCCATTTGATGGGCATTGGTGTTGACTTTGCATGAAGTCACAATCCTGGTGCGGAGGTCACACGGTCAAAGAGTCGCACCAATTGTGGGCTCTCTTAGGCACAATTTTTTTTGTGACCTTGTGACCTAGGAGAGGTCACGTAGTCGTGCGGAGGTTGGGTTGCATCTCATGACAAGTGGCATAGGTTGTGACTTGGCGACATGGAGGTGCTTTTCTGCGACCATGCGTGCATCCTTCCATGGTATTATCATATGAGGCATACACTCTCGTGAAGGCTTCCATCACACCATGCATGCATCCTTCGGCAACCATTGTGGTTGTAACACCTATGACTGTGCAACTTTGGAGGGGAAGTGCGACTGTCCAGGGCACCTTTGGACTACCAATTTTAAACCCACAAGCCAGGTGCATCTTCAAAGCATATTTCTCCAGGAAAATAAACAACAACAACAAAAATTCGATTGAAGAGACTTGAGATGCGAGATGGTAGTGGAAACGTATTCGACACTTCATTTCGTGTTACGAATTTGGAGAGATTGATGGGTGCCTACCACGAAATCCTGTCTGAAGCTAATATGGAGGTGGAAATTGACAAGGGGAGGCCAGGAAAAAACTGCATCACTACTCTTCGAAAAGAAACTGACATATGCCACGTTCTCTTGGGTCCTTTTGAAGGTGAAAAATATAGGAATTCGGTCTCACGACTTGGCCGCACGGTCGAAAAACACATTGCATGGATGGAGTCTCCAGCAACGCAACTTAACGAGGTCACCGAGTCGCAACATCCATAAGTCACACTCCCCGGTCAATCCTTCGGCATATGCGACTTGGCGACTATTAGATCCAGTTGCACTCCCCGTCTTGTGTTGGCCGTAAATCGCTGCCAGCGGAAAATGCATTCTCTCTTTTGTGTAGCTCATATTCACGACAAATCCGAATGCTGCAGATGTCTCATATAAGAACCTTCTCAGAATTTCCCAGGTGTATGTAGTGGAGAGCTCAATGTCGTTAGCATACAAATTACCTTTTACTATACTACCTCTAAATTAATAAGGTTCCACGACACATATGCGCCCATGTCGTGAAACAGTCTTCAGGACTTTTCGAAATATGGATCCTTGGGTACTCAATAAGGCACAAATTTTATGGAGTTGGCTTTATGCCCATGTTGGCTCATGGCCCTTAAAACATTCCATAACTCGTAGCCATTAAAATCCCTCATTTTCCCTTTAAATATGGCTTTTGTACACGTGCAGAAAGAGATCGCCCCTTTGGCTTGAAATATGACTCAACACTGAACAAGTAATTTCCCTCTACAAGTGGCTCCTTAGGAATGAGGCCATACATATGAAAAGATGTGGCTTAACCATGATCAAAAGTTCCCCCAATTAGCACACCTTTTCTTCCTCACTTATAGGTGTCACATATCTCCCACCCTTTATATTTAAGCTTGAATTACTCTTACCCTTGTCATCCACCTTAACAAGGTCTTAGATATAGCCTTTGTTCTCATCCCCACATGGAAAGGATATGAAAGTGTTATGTTCCACAATTGCGCCCTTGTAATTTTAGTTTCAATTTATTTCCTTCAGTGCGATGGTGATATTGTTGGGTATATGTGGGCTTGACCTGCATGAAATATTATAATATCAACTAGTCCATGGTTACTTTTAGAGAGTGATGTCCCCAAATTTGAAAATAATTTACATGGGATCATGAGCTTGGTGGAGTACCCAAGTAGAACGCCTAAATGATCCATGGTAAAAGTGCTTCTAATGGACATATGTTATGTATTTAACACGCAAACAAAATTTCACTCAAGTACATGCATGATCTCGGTTGTTGCACAAGATACCTCCTCACATGATGTGATTTTAGCACAAGTATCTTGTCATGATGGTGAGAAGGTTTTTGAGGGGCTAGAAATAGGTCAAGCACGTCTGAGGCCGCTATCATGACAATCTAGGGAGACATATATTTGAATCCAATGGAGGGACTCTCAACGTTCTTTGAAGCATCAAACCCCGAAGCCCTAGTGTGTTGATGAGACGTCAAGGCAAGTGGTTGCGGCGATAGGGTTTGGCAAGAGTATGTCATGAGGGTGTCACCAACTAAAGGTCGGGTTGAAATCCTAATGGTTGAGCGAGCAGAGGGGGACCCAAAATTTTGAATATACCCAAAATTTTGGGTGGTGTTGTAGCAGCTACAACAAGATTTAAATATCATTTATATCCGTGATACGTGCTCTCCACCTATTCCACTTGGGGTTCCACCATTGTCTATTTCAGTTTTTCAGTTTCGGCACAGTTTACTATTTTTAGCAGTTTTTCGGGTCCTAAACTTCCGGAGCCGTTTTGAGGCCCTAAACGACGTTTTTTGGGAAAACGGAGGGCAACATAGGTCCATGGACCAATGTTGCCCGTTCCAAATTTGTAGTCCTCGGATAGATCTTTCTAACGAGGTATGGTACGCGTCAAACGGAGATCGTATGCCAAAGTTACGCCCCTGGGAAGTTGAAACACCAATTTACCCAAACGGGGCCCATAGTTTTGGCGCTTCATCTCCTAGGGTTAGGGTTTTGGCTGTTTAGGATTTCCCATTGTTTCTAAACGATAAATAAACATTCATTGTAATATGTTAGGCTCAGGCCGCCACATCCTCTCAGATATACTACCACGGGCGAGTGAGCCACCAGCCGAGAAGGCAATTCACTGCTGATAATAAGGAACCGAATTTTGCTTACGTACGTAATGGAAATAAAACTAGCTAGGCGCCCGGTAGCTATCCTCCGAGAAGAGATGTGGCTGCACATGCCTTTGACTGAGTTACAATGAGGCTCGAGGGCTTATTTATCATTTAGAAACAATGTGAAATCCTAAACAGCCAAAACCCTAACCCTAGGAGATGAAGCGCCAAAACTATGGGCCCCGTTTGGGTAAATTGGTGTTTCAACTTCCCAGGGGCGTAACTTTGGAATACGATCTCCGTTTGACGCGTACCATACCTCGTTAGAAATATCTATCCGAGGACTACAAATTTGGAACGAGCAACATCGTTCCATGGACCCATGTTGCTCTCCGTTTTCCCAAAAAACGTCGTTTAGGGCCTCAAAACGGCTCCGGAAGTTTAGGACCCGAAAAACTGCTAAAAATAGTAAATTGTGCCGAAACTGAAAAACTGAAATAGACAATGGTGGAGCCCCAAGTGGAATAGGCGGTGACCGTCAATATCCAATTGATCACACCATAAGCTATTATAAAGCTCCAATAAATGTATGATGTTATATGGTCGTTATCATGGTTTTGATTTGAGCAAAGCATTTCATTATTGATAAATACCTAAGAATGAGCTAAGCATATAACTGTGAGGCTATGTTCACTTCTCAGGAGTTTTGTTGAGGTGCAGTGTGGTTTAACACCGAGGATGGTGTTCCCCAAAGGGGAGGGTCTGTAAGAGACCCAGGAAACATTTTATGTAATAAAAGTTAATAAAGTAAAAATAGTACCATTGTTAAGGGAGACTTATTCCAAGTTGAATTTTGGGCAACAATATCCTAGTGGGAATCACTGGATATGTTTTTATAGCTAAGGAAAACTGGAAAAGTCATTAAAGAGGAAAAAATATTTTTGGGACATTTATTTATGAAAATAAAGGAAATTGGGAGAAAAGGAATGTAAAATGTCACAAGTTTCATGTGAGGAGGAAAATGAAGGAAAATAATGGAAAATGAAGAAAATAGAGGCTTTGTTGATAAAAAATATTTGGAGGATCAGTTGGTACCCTTTGTCAATTCGATTTTGGAGCTCTCTCATTATTTTATCTCTCTCTCATTCTTGGATACTTAAAGTTTCCTTGGAGCATTCCAGCATTGAGCCAAGAAAGAGGAAAGAAATAAAAGGAAGGACAAGGAAAGGAAAGGAAAGAAAAGATCAAGAAAATAAGAGAAGGATCTATCTGATTTAGTAGGAATACTTACAGGTAACATATTGGATGTGTGATTTCCTAACTAGTTTGGACATGCATGGCTTATTCATGTTGGTTTTTGGTTCTCTTATTTTCGGTGGCATGGTTTTGCTGGGTTTTGATAGTCATTTTTAGTTGTGCCTTGCCTTTTTCCATATGCCATGGTGTGTTGGGATTTTGATATTGGTTTTGCGGTTTTTAATTTTTAGATCGATATCGGAATCTGGGGCAGAGGTGGGGTTAAGGAAAATTCCCAAATGCCTAAGAATCCCTTGACTAGTTTTGGCAGGATACATGGTAAATCCTGAGGGTGGTGTCTCGGTTTAGGTCCTAGTGATCCGAGATTGGATTGCGGTAAATCCTGAGAGACAGGGAGACAAAAAACTCCTCAAGGATAGTGATGGATTGTTGGAGGCATTCCAAGATCGGTTCAGATTTGTGATCGGAGCACCGGTTTTGGTTTGATCATAGTATGGTGAGGGTGGAGGTGGTTTAACCTCTGTATTTCCTTGATTTTTTTTGGATTGGTTTATCCATGCTATCCCACATTCATGCTTGGAACATGGCATGGGGGTGAATGGAAGAAGAGAGATTTGGCTCAACCATGTCTATGGTCGGGTGGTACATGGAAGTCCCAAACCTGGTCGGTTATTTCCTATGTTTAATGGAAGCTAAGTTCTCTTGATTTATACTTATTAATGTGTGGATTTAATGGTTGTTATTTCAATGGTTTTATGTTGGTTATAAGCATGGTTTAATGACTAGCATGGTTATTTCATGTATTTACTTGTAAATGTTAATATAATGGATGCAAGACATAATTGATGTCATATCAGTTAGATAAAGAGGGTGGTTATCCTCTTTGTAATGTATCTCAAGAATTTTCAGTCATTTTTTCTCTTTCTTATATCCTAGACTTATAGATTCCATTCATGATAAGTGTTTCAAAAAATGTCAATCCCGTTTGGGGATGGTCACACCTAGTTTTGGAGTTAGTTTTTGGTTCATTAGCATTGTCGTCATGTGTTTAATGAATTGTGAAAGCTACATGAAGTTCTGGGCATTGTATAAGATTATGGGCTGAAAATTTTCCTTAAATCCCACAAACACAGGCACAGGTCTAGGTAAAAGAGTCATTGGACACATGCATGGCTATGATGTGGGAGCATCCATAGCCTCCCGGGCACATCCTTTCCCATATCAAGGGATATTTTGGGTTTTTATTCAATAAAAGTTAGTGGGACACAGGGAAACGTCATATTGATGGCTAAGATAGCCTATGGGGGTCCTATAGTAGGTGCATGGAGTTTGTGTTATGGTTTTCCGTGTCGATTCCACTTCCTTAAAGTCACCGAGGAGATTGAGTTTGCTCTTAACTGCCCTCAGCTCATGACTACCCTAGTTGGCTGGTTACTTGGGTAAATGTGAGGGGAGGTGTATGTTACACTGTTGGACTATTGAAGCCATAATAAGATATATCCTTGAGATTTACTTAATAAGAGTTACAACAACTATTAATGAGATACTTCTCAAAATTAGAGTCTTTTGGGGTTGTTTAATAGTCTTAGGGTCATCTTCGATTGCCATTGCTTAGATCTACTAAAAAATGCTCAAATTTATGTGCTTCTCATGCAAATATATCTTATTATTACACTAATATAGTCTTATTTTTATTAATTTTCCAATGTGTTAATGTTATTATCTATGGTACTTTTTTCAACACGTTAAGGTTATGATTGATTTCTTACGATGCAATGTGACTATGTAATATCATTTGGATTTTTAGGAAATAACTTAAAATATTGGTTATGGAATGGATGTATCTTTATGTTTCCCCATTAATTTAGTTATGTACTCTCCAAGAGGAAACATCAATAATACATTTACGTCAATGTGGTTTAAAAGTCTATTTTTAAAGGTTACTACTGAACCTAGATATTTTTGTGTCCATAAAGGAAGATCTCACACCAAGAATATTAAGAGATTATGAATAATATGCAATAAAATAACTAAAAGGAAATAATACCAAATGAAATCACTTATGTGGAACCTAAGAATACATCACTACTCTTATGTGGTATATTTTATTCTTTGATAAGAAACATAACCTTGTGGAAATTGGTCTAGAGATTTTGTTCACCTACACAACTCCTTTATGAAGAACAAGATCAATGAAGAATACTGCAATCCATCATCCATAAGTGAAATTAAAATACAATTTAGTTACATATACTAAATACATCACTTTATAAAACAATATGGATCCCACAATCAAGATGGGAAAAACGTCCAAATATTATAATAGTACATTTAATATAAAATCAATTTACCATGAAGTTATGTATAGATGAGCATAAGTGAGTTACCCAATAATATAATTTAAAACAATGGTGAAAGTACTAATGACCCTTTATTGTTAACATACTCAACTAAAAAAATAATTTTCTTAAAGTACCTGAAGAACACGATGCCTCTTTTGGCTAATGTAGATTTTTTTTCCTATTAAGGATTAATACCTGGTGGAAATTAGTTAAAATAGTTTGTTCATATACACATATCCTTTACTTAGCTTACCAATATCATTGATTGTGGATTTTGGATTGATATCAAATGAATTATTGTTTCAACCTATCCTCCATCAAATGTTTTTAATTTCGAAGCTCAATGACAAATTCCAACCATGGTACTAGAGTCATCTTTTCAAGAGGACCAATTTTTACTATTGAAGTGCTGAATTTGGACAATGGAAAGTGTACTTATGAAGAAAAACCCACATATGCACATTTAGACAGGTCGACCCTAACAGAAAATTATTCACCCTTGGAATCATATAAATAAAAGTGGCCTTAAGCTCATTTGTACATCACCAAACATCTTCTTCTTCTCTTCTTCATTGATTGGTTCGCATAGGTCTGAGGCAAGTTCGAGGAAAGTGGTTCGCACAAGTATGAAAATACAAGGTCTGAAGCTCGCATGTGTTCTATGGTTTTGGGTCTCAACCGCAAGCTTGTTAAAGGAAAATTTCAGTTATAACTACAAGCTAGCAGGCTCACGGGTGTGGTTGGAAGGTCTAAAATGCATGCATAGATATTCCTCCACGCGATTGGGATCTAGAGATAAATTTGACATCTAATCGTAGTTGAATGTAGAGAAGAAACATTGTTTCTGATATATATTGATGGAGGGAACATATTTCTGAATGTTGTTGGGTTAATTTTTCTAGATGATTTTTTATTGGGCTCATTGTACTCTCTACTGAAAATTTTATGGAAATCTAATAGAAGAATATTTTTCAAAGGGTTTTTCCCCTTGTGGGATTTTTCCCTGGTCTTTGACCAAACCTGATGTCTATTGTTGATGTGTTGATTGTCTCCTTTATCATTTCATTTACTGTTCTATCTTCAATTACCATTGATGATTGGAAATATTAATTGTTATAGATAATAATTCTCATTGAATAAGTAGGCCAAAATTAATTGAAACAACATAGAATAATATGAAAATTAACATGGTATAAGAGCTAAGATGAAGGACAAACCCAAAAGGATATAGGCATTGAATAAATCATCTTTGGAAAGTTTAAGAAGCCTATATAATCAATTAAATATGTCTTCCTCTTTATTTAAGGAGCACGATAATTTGGGTGACTCGTCTAACTTTGTTGCTTGGAATATGAGGTTGGAGATGTACAGGTGATGTTATAACTCCACCGGATCTCTAAGGCTTAGAAAGAATCTAAACTGAGGTAACCAGAGACCAATATTTTAGCTTGGTAGATAACCCTACCAAACCAGAGAGGGCTCTCTCCACAATGTCACAGCCAAGAGGGATGGATGAATTAGGGTTTTAGGCTAGGTATGAGTACAGGGGTTTGTTTCTTTGAATTGGTTTTTTGGATGGGTGAATTAGGTAAAAGAGGCTAGGTCAGGGCAAATAAGATTAGGGTTGTAGTCCATTCATTGGGGAAAGGTAGGTAGAAACCTAACACTTTAGGGTTTCGGGGTGAGATGGATTAGACTAATGAGGAGCTAGAAAGAGCAAGGATAAGCATGAATTCTTTCTAAACTAAATAAAATGAACAAACTATGAATATTTTCCCAAAACAAAGCATGAGAGATGTATTATGTTTGTCAACTTGAAAACCATCATATCATAGAAATTAAATGGATCATGAAACAAAAAATCCATACATAATGAGACATAATAAAGAAAATTCTAAATTTCCATACCACAGGTATCCCAAAGAAATAGCTGCAACCTTTTCATTAATTTCCTGCCAAATACTGATTACACTAGAGTCTCTGATCAATGCAACAACATCCAACCTGGGAAATGGGTCAAAAAGTACAATATATATTCCAAAAAACAAATTCCCCCATCCTCAGGGGTCGAATCCCTGAGTCGAGGACTAGTTCCACCAAAAACTGAACTGATACCTAGAGTGTAGGGAGGTCAAACTGACTCATCCATCACTTTTTGGAAATTGATTCATTACATAATCATCAAAAGTTTTCATATAATGTATTTACCCTAGGTAAGTGTAAAAACGCCATAGTTACATTTACATTATTGTTTTGTAAAGGTGAAAACTCCATTTTCCAAGTGAAACTGAGAAAAAGTTTTAAAAATTGGAAATATAAGCAAACTGAAAAGAATTGTCAAAAGCGCATCTTCAACTCCACTTTTGAGGGGGTTCTAGTTGTCCAAATTGAACACATGATAGCTCGTTGGAAATCTTGTCTAGTCTAGTTTCCATATCTATGCTTGGTTTCCAAAATGGTGTTGCTTTGACCCTCCAAAAACATATTCCTCCAAGACTGGTCAAAATCGCAGCGCCAGCCTCCAAAACAGGGCAGAAAGGTCATTTTTTGAGTGTTTTTTGACTGCCTCTTTGACCCAAAAAAGCTTAGAAAAATTGTTTTCCTGACTATAAATTGCCTTCTAAATCCAATGTTATATTCATTTTTTCCATAGGATTTTCCTAGGAAAAGCGCAGCGCCTAGGGCGTTGCACTTTTGCTAGTGCCACTGTGCTAAACTGTTAAAAACACAATTTTCCAAAATTTTGAAAAATTGCCCAAATTTATTCAAGTTCTATTTTGTGTAATTCTGATGAGGTGTATTAGGAAATGAGAGATGCCTCAGTAAGAATATCAAGCGTTTCCCTTTCATTTTTCTTGGTTAGGGTTTCAAGTCTTGGATTGGCCTTTTGGAGTTTTGAGCTTGCAATTTGATTTTTCTTGTAGTGTTTGGCCCTCTTTCTCAATATGTAATTGTCCTTGTTTTCCTTCTCCAGGAGATTCTCAAGGTGTTGGTTGGCTGTGTCAATCCATTGCTCCGAGTTCTCATTAACAATGATGGAAAATTGTTCAATCAAAGTGAGCTCATTAGCAAGCTCAACCTCATTTTGTGTAATATCCCTTTTTGGGGATTCTAAAGATTTTATGTCAGAGATTGAATACAGAGGAATTTACTAGTTATGTCACCTCTAAAAAGAGGGTGAGAACCAAAGGCTACCTAGCCAACTGTAGACTCTGTCTATATAACTTGGAATAATCCCTTTTGGGAAACTCAACAAGGCCTTCAATGAAAATGTTGTATAAGAAAATCTGAGCAAGAATAACGCAGATCAGGGCTGGGATCCCCTCATTTATGTTGTTTTTTATTCACATATGAAATTTCATCAGAAAAAAATAAGTTTAAGCACATTAAACAGATCTCCCGGAATCAAGACTAGCCAGAAATCAGCCAAAGAGAGAGGTTGCTGCAACATGAAAACCCTAGCTACTAGAATTGCGCAGTTTTGACTGAAACTCGGAGGAGGACAGAAAAATATCTGATACTTCAGAGATATAACAGTAAATCAGATTTATACTTGAGCTTATTGCCTCTACAACTAATTACAAAGAGAACTAGGGCAAAATCCCTTCAGAAATTAGAGCTGCAACTAGGAATAAATTGCAGAAATACATAGGCATTGTTATTTTTCAGATGGTTTAGCTGCTGTAAATTAAATTTCAGATCTCTAACACATACATGGATGAAACATCAGATCTGATATAGATCTGGAAACTATAAGACTTTAAGAAAAAGATCCAATTGGAATTACATCAAAATATTGCATAACAAGCTGTAGATCTGAATTACAAATTGCAGTGCTATAGAAAACCGAGAAATTTCTGAAGATAACTTTTATTGCTGAAAGAGATAAAATCTATAGAGACATGGATCAGCAACCCAATCCATGGATCACCAAGGGAAGGCAAGCCTAACACCAAGAGATCTTCCTCCAAACTGCTAGCAAACTGAAATAAGAAAGCCCTCTCACAAAATAACGCAGTATTGAGTAGAAACTGCATAGAGGGTGAAGGAGACCGAATAACTGGAAATAAATTGTAGATCTGATATAAAATATGGATCAGATATCTCTTTGGATGCTGAAGAACACACTCCAACAGAGAAATCCTCTCAAAACAAGCTAGATCTAAGCAGATCTAGAACACCACTTGCTACAAAAGTTAGCAGCTACAAAACCCTCAATGGGCCAGCGCTGCTCATGAAAGATAGAGCTTGGTCTCAAACCAGATAGTGGCCAAATTCAGCAAATAACTCCTCCAATGATCCTCAAGGGAAGAGATGAAACCTCTAAACAGGAATTCCAATCACAATCCTCCACTAAACAGTAGAGAATGGTATTTGTCTAAGAAGACAAATACTTCAGAAATATAATTCATCAACAACCTCTTCATGTGCCTTCTCCTCCTTTTTATAACATGAGATAGCTCTTGCAAACCCTAAACCACTTTTATGATTTGGCCCTTTTCACATTAGAGGCTCCCTTCTAGAACTGTGCAGTCCCTTTTGGAGATGCAATGAACCTAGACAACGCAGTTGACTTGGTCAAGGTGGACCCAATCTTGGCTCAAAACCTCTTTCAGACCTGCAAGTGATTATTTACATAGTCCTGATTTGCCTTTGTTCACATGTTTATTGATTTATTTAGACTTATTAGGATTTTTACATGTCCTCCTTTATTCATTTATTCATAAAACATAAATTGAATCAAAATTGAATGTCTCCTCTTAGCTAAGGCTAAGTAGGAACATTACAGTCCTCCCCCTCAAAATGTTGCTTGTCCTCAAGCAACTGGCAGGGTAAGAGTTGTATTTCTTCTCCTTCTTCATTGATGACACCATCAAGAATCAAGCTTTCATCATGGAATAAGTGCTCACCAAGACAATACATCAAAAACTGCTCCTCCAATGCTAACATGATAGGTGCATAGTCTGGCCCTTCAGGAGTGTAAAACTCAATACAAATGAACATCGGTAAGCCAATGTCACATCTGAAAAATGTATCAGGAAGTATAGGATAAAGTTCCATCCCATGTGGTACATGTACACTACTTACTTTTTTCCCATACATACCCATAAACAATATTAATATGTCATCTATGTATGGAAGCAAAATCACATATAGGCAAACTGAAATTTGCACTTAAGGAGGTGGGTCACAATCCCGCATGAGGTATCAGCACAGTGCACTCCTTGTTCTAAGTAGATCTGAATGTGATAGGTGGTACTCCCACCACATATTTGCTACATAGGCCACTTTGACATGGCTGAAAGTGAAACCCTCATTAGGTGCTTTTGGGAAGCACCCATCATGATAAGTAATCTCCCTTTGCACCTCAAGGGAGTGGCCAGCTTTGGAATTTTTCTTGGCCTCATCATTGCCATGAG
The DNA here is from genome assembly GCA_034641835.2 of Pinus albicaulis. Classification (NCBI taxonomy): domain Eukaryota; kingdom Viridiplantae; phylum Streptophyta; class Pinopsida; order Pinales; family Pinaceae; genus Pinus; species Pinus albicaulis. The sequence goes on along the minus strand of CM076581.1, from coordinate 24,721,128 downwards.
ATTTGCATGTCATATTACTCCTTGTAGGAGCCATGGCTTGCATAAATATGGTAAGAGAATGTACCAAATCATAAAAATAAACTTGCTCCATAAGATCAGATTTATTACCATACAAACCTCCCACACACATAGAGTTAGGCATGGGCTTTTCCCCTCTTTTGAGAGAAGAAAGAGATGGTTGAAATGTCTCCTGCATAGGATCCCTTGGCTGCCCCATCTCCACATGACTATTTCACTCTTGTAAGTGCTGATTTAGTTCCTCCCAATCATAATTCTGATGTAGTTCTTCCTCCATACCCTCCCAATCAAAACTCTTCAAGATTAGGGAGTAATTTTTGCTGACTACATGTAGCTGGAAAGGAACTCCTTGTGTGCCCTTTGTAGTATTTCTTGCTTAAGCTTGGAGGCTTGAGACAAGAATACTTTACCAATATGATATATGACCCCTTCATGGACCAAATAGCCTCCTCCTTGCTTTATGCCATATAAGATCATCTAAGTGTGCAGATCTTTGGAGTACTCCACAAGGAGTTGAGATCTCCAATATGGATCTACACTTCTCAACAAATACAGCACTGTTGATGTATCTAAGGTGGTGCTTGCCTTGTTGCTACTTGTTTCTTTGGCACTATGCATGCCAAAATTGTTTGTGGGAAGGCTGATCCTCCCCCTTGCTTCCTCCCACGGCGTTGTGACTCTTTCTTCCATTGTTTCAGCACTTGGTGAGGCTTTCCCAATAGAATCTAATGGCTCCCCAAGTGGCTTGCCATGATGTAGGAATGTCTCTTGCAGCATTCTCATAAACATGATAGAAGGAACTGTAAGGTCCTTGCCCCCACTGTGCAATTCCATCTCTGTTGTGTGGGTAGAGACATCAAGTGAAGGGTAGGTGTGCATGCCTTGAATAAATTATTGTTTCCCACTCTTCAAATCCAGCCATTCCATATACAAGGCCTTCCAATCAGTGGTGAATTTTCCCAAAGTAATCAACCACTGGACACCCAAAATGAGGTTGGTGTCTGGTATGTCCACTACAAAGAAGTGGTCCCTCAAAGTGTAGGTCCCCATAGTTACATAAAGTGATGGAACATACTGCATGCACTGCATAGTTCTATCTCACGGAACCAAAACAGAGAACCCATCAAAAGAATTAGTAGGGATCCCTCTCCTCTGCACAAAGTGAGCATCAATAAAGTTGTGGCTTGCCCCACTGTCAATCAGAATAGATACTCCTTGGTCCATAACTGAACCCTGCACTCTAAGAGTCAAATATTTGGGCACTCCCCTCAAAGAAGAAAGAGTCCCACTGGTTGGAGAAAGTGCTCCTTCTTCTTCTCTGGATGATAATGGGTCCTCCTCATCATCATCACCAGCGTTGTGACCTCTCCTAGGTCCATCATTTCCCTCTTCCTCCTCACAATCAGAGAAGACTTCAATATAGTGTGCTCTCCCAACATCACACCTATGTCCCAGCACCCATGACTCTTGACAAGTGAAACATAATTTATTTTTCCTCAACTCCCTCCAAATATCATTGTCAAGGAGCTTCTTCAATGAGCTCTCCTTAGGTGGAGCATCTTTCCCCTCCTTCCCCTTAGAAGAGTGAGTGACTTTGCTTGGGAGAATTGCCTTTGTCCTTGGCAAGGCATCTTGGAGATCTCTAGTTCTTTCAATGGCATCATGCAGAGTGGTGGGCTTGGTAGACTTAACCAACCCATGCAGAGGTTCTTCTAGGCCATCAATGAACATATAGACTATCCTTGCTACTGAAAGATCAGGAACCATAACAGACAACCTCAGAAAATCAGAGATATAGGCTTCAGCATCTCCCGTCTGTTTAAGCTTTGCCAAGCTTATGAAAGGGGCCTCCGGATCCTTCCGATCAAATCTCTCCACTAGTCTCCTAGTGAACTCAGCATAAGTGGACACATTGCTCTGCCACAATGTAGAAATTCCATGAAACCACCAGTTGTGGGCTTCTCCCTCAAAATGCAGCGCAACAATCTTAATGGCTTCTGCTTCAAGCACTTTATTCAGCTGGAAATAGATGTCCAGCTTCTCCACCCATGCTTTAGCAGAACAAGAGGGTGATCCATCGAACTTAGGCAAGAAAAACCTGCCCATGGTGTGGTGCCTCCCATGAAGGAACCCTCCATCTCTAAACTGCTGCAATGGCCTCCTCCAGTCCTTCAGATGGCAAAAGTCTTGAAAGCTCAAGTTATCCTTGAACCTTTGACTTTATGAATCATATTCTGCAAAGTAGCCTTCTAAAGAGATTGGCTCTTGAAGCCCCTCATTCTCTACAGCCAAGAAGGTAGGCATTGTAGAGCGTTGTGAGATCTGTGGGACTTGTGGCAAGCTCACAGGTTGACTAGTCCCAAACTGAGACATTTTAGAACTTTCTCCTTGATGGAGTCTTCCAAGGGACTCCCTCATTCTATCTATCCTCATCTCCTTTATCTCCTTGGATAGATATTGCATGGTTTCCAAGAGAGTTTTTGTAAACTTTTCTGCCTCCTTATCTTTATCATTCAATTCAGGGCATTTCCCCTTGTCTTGACCCTAGTCAAGGTCAACAGTAGTATAGTCATACTTTTTATGACTTCTATTTTGGTATCTGCTCTCCCTCTCAGAAAGAGGATCTTCATCTTCGGAATGCAGCATGACGCAGTCAGGTGGATATTGGTGGTCACCCACCTATTCCCGCAGGGGCTCCACCATTGTCTATTTCAGTTTTTCAGTTTCGTCACAGTTTACTATTTTTAGCAGTTTTTCGGGTCCTAAACTTCCGGAGCCGTTTTGAGGCCCTAAACGACGTTTTTTGGGAAAATGGAGGGCAACGTGGGTCCATGGATCAATGTTGCCCATTCCAAATTTGTAGTCCTCGGATAGATCTTTCTAACGAGGTATGGTACGCGTCAAACGGAGATCGTATGCCAAAGTTACGCCCTTGGGAAGTTGAAACACCAATTTACCCAAACGGGGCCCATAGTTTTGGCGCTTCATCTCCTAGGGTTAGGGTTTTGGCTGTTTAGGATTTACCATTGTTTCTAAATAATAAATAGTCCCTCAAGCCTCATTGTAACTCAGTTCAGAGGCCTGTAGCCACCACATCTCTTCTCAGAGATAGCTACCAGCGCCCTAGCTAGTTTTATTTCCATTCTGTCTGTAAGCAAATTTCAGTTCTTTGATATTAATGAAATGAAGTGTTATTTCCACTGCATCTCTGTAGTTATGTTTATATGTTTATTCTGTTGCGTTCCTGCATAAATCCGGATCGATTAGTCACACGGTTAGTCCTGAAACATTACGAGGAGTATCTCTATCCTCGGATCTTCGTTTGTCATGGTTTTGGTTCATCCACAAACCCACACTTCATCGAAGTCCATTTGCTAGGCCGCCTTGCTATTGATATCAGATTTTGCTTACGAACAGGAATGGAAATAAAACTAGCTAAACATTGTGCTATCTGCAATGTGGCGGCTTCTGACTACGGCTGTGTTGTGATGTTGAGAGGGCCCATTTATCATTTAGAAACAATGGGAAATCCTAAACAGCCAAAACCCTAACCCTAGGAGATGAAGCGCCAAAACTATGGGCCCCGTTTGGGTAAATTGGTGTTTCAACTTCCCAGGGGTGTAACTTTGGCATACGATCTCCGTTTGACGCGTACCATACCTCGTTAGAAAGATCTATCCGAGGACTACAAATTTGGAATGGGCAACATCGGTCCATGGACCCATGTTGCCCTCCGTTTTCCCAAAAAAAGTCGTTTAGGGCCTCAAAACGGCTCCGGAAGTTTAGGACCCGAAAAACTGCTAAAAATAGTAAACTGTGCCGAAACTGAAAAACTGAAATAGACAATGGTGGAGCTCCAAGTGGAATAGGCGGGTGACCACCAATATCCCACACGGATCGGTGTGACTCCAATGCTAGCACAGGTTGTGCCAAGAGTGGAGCTCCGATACCACTGTAATATCCCTTTTTGGGGATTCTCAATATTCTATGTCAGAGATGGAATACAGAGGAATTTACTGGTTATGTCACCTCTGAAAAGAGGGTGAGAACCAGAGGCTACCTGGCCAACTGTAGACTCTACCTATAGAACTTGGAATAATCCCTTTCAGGAATCTCAACAAGGCCTTCAATGAAAACGTTGTATAAGAAAATATGAGAAATAATAATGCAGATCAGGGCTGGGATCCCCTCATTTATGCTGCTTGTGATTCACATATGAAATTTCATCAGAAAAAATAAGTTTAAGCATATTAAACAGATCTCCCGAAATCAAGACTAGCTAGAAATCAGCCAAAGAGAGAGGCTGCTGCAACATGAAAACCCCAGCTACTAGAATTGCGCAGTTTTTACTGAAACTCATAGGAGGATAACCAAAGATCTGATACTTCAGAGATATAATAGTAAATCAGATTTATACTTGAGCTTATTACCTCTACAACTGATTACAAAGAGAACTAGGGCAAAATCCCTTCAGAAATTAGAGCTGCAACCAGGAATAAATTGCAGAAATACATAGACAGCGCTATTTTTCAGATGGTTCAGCTGCTGCACATTACATTTCAGATCTCTGACACATACATGGATGAAACATCAGATCTGATACAGATCTAGAAACTATAAGACTTTAAGAACAAGATCCAATTGGAATTACATCAAAATGTTGCATAGCAAGCTATAGATCTGAATTACAAATTGTAGTGCTGCAAAAAACCCAGAAATTTCTGAAGATAAATTTTATTGCTGAAAGAGATCAAATCTATAGAGACATGGATCAGCAACCCAATCCATGGATCACCAAGGGAAGGCAAGCCTAACACTAAGAGATCTTCCTCCAAACTGATAGCAAACTGAAATAAGAAAGCCCTCTCACAAAATAACGCAGTATTGAGCAGAAACTACGCAGAGGGTGAAGGAGACTGAATAATTGGAAAGAAATTGCAGATCCGATACAAAATATGGATCATCTATCTCTTTTGAGGTTGAAGAACACACTCCAATAGAGAAAGCCTCTCAAAACAAGCTAGATCTAAGCAGATCTAGAACATCACTTGCTACAAAAGTTAGTAGCTGCAAAACCCTCAATGGGCAAGCGCTGCTCATGAAAGATAGATCTTGGTCTCAAACAAGATAGTGGCCAACTTCAGCAAAGAACTCCTCCAATGATCCTCAAGGGAAGATATAAAACCCCTAAACAAGAATTCCAATCACAATCCTCCACTAAACAGCAGAGAATGGTATTTGTCTAAGCAGACAAATACTCAAGAAATATAATTCATCAACAACCTCTTCATGTGCCTTATCCTCCTTTTTATAACATGAGATAGCTCTTGCAAACCCTAAACCACTTTCATGATTTGGCCCTTTTCACATTAGAGGCTCCCTTCTAGAATTGCGCAGTCCCTTTTGGAGATGCAATGAACCTAGACAGTGCAGTTGACCTGGTCAAGGTGGACCCAATCTTGGCTCAAAACCTCTTTCAAACCTGCAAGTGATTATTTACATAGCCTTGATTTTCCTTTGTTCACATGGGAATTGATTTATTTAGACTTCTTAGGAGTTTTACATGTCCTCCTTTATTCATTTATTCATAAAACATAAATTAAATCAAAATTGAATGTCTCTTCTTAGCTAAGGCTAAGTAGGAACATTACATTTTGCCTCTCTAGTTCTACAACTCTTTCCAGCCCTCTAGTACTAGGTTTTCTTCTTGGCACTTGTTCTTCTGCCTCATTTGGTTCAGGCCATACCTTTCATAATCCATATCAAGCAAGGCCTTTGCTTTTTTTTCTTCTCTCTTTGCCCTAAGAAGCTAAATCTCCATGATGGCCTGCTTGGTCTTGAGTTGTTCATTTTCTTTCTCATAGTATGAAATGAAAAATTTAGATCTCTCTAAGGTGGTCTGAAGCTCCCTGATTTTGGAATCCTTGTGTTTGATAATTAATTTGGAGGCCTCATCATCATGCTTCTCATCCAAATAAAAAATGTGAAAATCATTTTTTGTCTCATGGAGGTCTTCCTCCTCATGAATGGTTTCCTCATGTACATCTTCTTCTAACATCTTTTGTTTTCCCTTTTGTATCTGCTTTGTTTGTGAAGAAGGCAAGGCCCCTCCCACAATCTGTGGGGAAAAAACCTACCTATACCCTCTTTAATATGTCTTTGCCAACATGTTGATTTCACCCTCTTTAGGATTTTTGACCTCAAGTCTGCTAGGTGACTCATCCTTCTCACAAAATGGTGATGATGATGGTGATGGTGATGGAGTATGTGAAGTGGACTAAGGTGGAGGCATAGTTGTAGCAGGGTGAGATGAAGAAGACACATCTTCAGCATGTGGAGCTTGTGGAGCAGTGAAGATGTCATTTGAAATGAATTTGTCCCATGATATGCCCAACTAATCAAGGTCATGGAGGGCAATGATGTTTATCAACGAGTGGTGGAAGAGGCTATTCAACTGCTGGTCATAGTCTCCCTTTTGTACAATGTAAGCCATTTTATCTATGCTCCTAAATAAAAAGTATGGAATATTGAGAAATCTTACTCTTGTGTATTGTATCAGCAGTCTAATGTGATGTGTAGGGCATAGAAAATCTCCCTTCACAAGAGAAGTACTTCATGATGATATTTATCATGGATGTATACCTATCAAGAAGGTAGCTAAAAGGGAAAACCCTCCTCCTTTCATTCCTGTATTTGGGTTTAATGAATGGTTCATAGTATTGATCCTCCAAATCCTTAGATTTAAACCATTTCTCTCCCATGTTTGGAATCCCTGTGGTAGCAGCAATGATAGATGTAGATACACTGAAGGTCACACCTGCAAGGGTCACCTGATTATCTCTGAGGTTTGAAATGAAAAAACTTCTCAACATAGGATGATGTTGGACCCTTTGAATCATGTTGCAAAAATAAAGGAAACCTACGTACTCAAAAAAAACTAACAGTCATGGGAGAGGCTCTCAATTCATTTGTGTTGGTGGGCTCCAGTCTTATTATTCTTCCACCTTTGTGAGGCCTTCTCTTTTCTCTATCCTCTTCTATTTGTCTACCCTCCTCCTCCACATAGTCTCTGTCTTCCTCCATAGTGTTTTGGTGGCCTACAAACCCTAGGGATAAGGTATATTGGAATGGGGAGTGAATATGGGTCTAGGGAATAGGGATGAGTCTAGAAAAATTTAGGGATATAGGGGAAGGGATTATAGGGCTTTGGGAAGTGATGGGAGGCCAAAATGTCAAGGGAATTGGAAATGAGAATTTAATTACAGGTTTAGGGAAGTGGTTGCCTAGGAATACAGAAGAATAGGACTTAAGGATTTTAGGGAAAGGGACTTAGGGATTAGGAAATGGTAATTTAGGGGTAGGGATAGGGTTTTTAGATGTGTAGGAAGGAAATTCAAGGTATTAGGGCATCAATTTTGGGAATTAGGGATAAAACTAGTGTTTCACTTAGGAACAAATGCCAATTTTTCTTAAGAACAAAAACACTATAAATTTGATTGTTTAGGAGTGCAAGGAGGCAACAAATTTGTTGTACTTACTTGGTAGAGTGTGTAAGAGGGACTTGTTGAAAGTTTAGGAGATTTTAGAGGTGATTTGGTGAGTTTGGTGCCTAAAGACTTCACTGAGAAAAAGCGCAGTGCATCGGGAAAGAGCACAACACCTTGCCTAGAAGCGCAACGCCAATGGGGAGAAAGCATAGTGCCAACTACTCTAAGCGTAATGCCTCTTCTGTAAGCACAATGCCACTCTCTTAAAGTGCAGTGCCACAAAAAATTTGGCCTTTGACCCTGCAATTTGAATTTTCTAGCTATGGGAGTGAAAACTCGATGGGTGAAATGACAAATGAGCTTCTTTGTGACGTCTTGGTGGTATTTATACTTCATGATTTGAATGAATTAGGCCTTCGGACCCACTTTTTATTTCTTCACTTTCACTTTAAACTCTAAATTTTTACCTTTGCACTTGACTTTTTCTTTAAAAAATTAATCACATGATGACTTTGAGAACACTAGGATTTGACATTTTTTATGCTTTGGCATTTTGGAACTCTGAGTTAGCAGCTTGGGAATCATGATACTTATTACATTTTGATGACATAAAATTACATAACGAAAATACAAAATTGCATCTTAAAACCAAAATTACATGTTGAAACAAGAACTTTTATTCACTAATCATCTTCATTTGGTGAAGAGATGTTATTCGATCACCCTTTACTTGCTGGTCTTATGCATTGGAATTGAATCTTTATTGGACCTTGGAAACCCTAATAATCTAATGAAACCTTGAAAACCCCTAAAATACCTAATGAGACCTTGAAAGACTGAATTTCAAGATGACATGACTGAGATTGACTTTATGGATGGTGTATAGTCAACAAGGTATGAAACTATGCCAGCAAGTAATCAAATTTGAGGAAGAGTAATGTTTTTGGACTAGGGCTACCATCAGTGACTAAATATTTACATGACCTAGTTGAATGAATAAAAAATTATGAGTGGGACCCCTAAAATGATATGAAAAGAGGATTTTTTATCACTGATGGTAGGATGCAAATACTGACACTAACATTGGCCTTATTGGGAATGATAGCTCTAAAAGAGGTGTCAAGAACATTGTAAACCAGAAAGCCTTATCCATATGGGCCAATATGGTCAAACACTCAAACTAATAAACATGACTAAAAACGGATAACTCAGAAGAAACAGATTGACTCAAGACAAACTCAAATGACTGAAAATTGACTCAATACTGACTTACCTGACTAAAACTGAAGTTTTGAAAATGGCAGAAAATTAGTGAAGCTCCATGGCCTTCACTTTGGGTTACGAACTCCAGTGATTCTCTACTTAACACTTGCAGAAAAAGTAGCTGATATTTATAATGAAATGGAAAACTGATTGAAAAATACGATTTAGAAAATATAGTGCTTAAGGAGCCTACCATTAACTGGTCCTCCTAAACACTCTTGTCCATTCATCTCTTTAAGCAAATAAGTATTATGTTCCTGACAGGAAGAACTCTGATATGGCCCTTTCCATAAATTCTCAAGTTTTCCATGCTTACCCTTATCCTCATTTCTGGCATCCCAGCAGAGTATTACATCTTCAACATTGAAGTTGTCTTCCTTTGTTTTCCGATCATAGATATTCTTTATCTTGTCATGGAGTTTTGAAGTATTCTGAAATACCTCATCTCTCGTCTGCTAAAGGTGTATAATTTGATTAATGCAGTGTTTTATGTCATTTTCCTCAACAATTTCATTACTGGGACTGCTAATGATGAAGGAAACACAGTATCGACACCATACACAACTTGAAAAGGAGACATGCCAATAGACTTCTTGCTGCTCACCCGGTCTTCCCACAATGCATTGACCAACTTCTTATGCCAATTCTTTTTATTTGCCTCTAACATTTTCTTAATGTTACTGATCAAGGATTTATTAGAGGACTCTGCCAATCCATTACCTTGCGGGTAGTAGGCTGTAAAGTGTCCCAACTTAATGTTATATCTGTCACAAAACTCAGTCATCTTCTTAGACTTGAATGTTGTCGTGTTATCTATGATAATCTTAGTAGGACAACCAAAACAGGATAAAATATTAGTTTCTAAAAATTGAATGATGACAAAATATGTTTCTTGCCTAGTCGAGATCACTTCGATCGACTTTGTAAAGTAATATATGGCTGCCAATATCCACTTGTGTTGTGCAGATGATGCTGGGTGAATCTTGCCTATGAAATCTAAACCTTAGTGTTGAAATGGTGCATGTACTAAAATAGGTTGAAGAGGTAATGGGTGAAGCTTTCTCTTACCCTGAAAAATTTGATATTTGTGGCAACTCATTACTGGTTTGTAGACATCTGCAAAAAGTTTCGGCCAATAATATCCCACTCTCAATATTTTTTTGGTTGTGGTCTTCCAATATAGGTTGCCCCCACAATCTCCTTTGTGGAAGTCATTCATCACTTCCTTATATTCTTCTTCGACCAAACAATTCAGCAACACACCTCCAGGATCCTTCCAGTAAAGTGAATTATCCAATATGCAATACGTAGAAGCTTTGAGCTTCAAATACCTACCTTGACTCTTAGTCATGCCTAGAGGAGGGTTTAGGTGTTGCAAAACATAAAAAATATCAGAATATCGTGGAGATGACAAAAAGATATCAGATAACTGAATGAGATTCACTTCTTCTTCATTATCGTACAAGGCTTAAATCAAGTTGATGTCTACAACATGAAGGTTTGACTCTGCCATGAGCTTGGCTAAGCCCTGACCTTTGATCAGCTTGGTGGGCTTAATCGCAAGGTCATATTATAGTAATGTTGTTATCCATCTCCCTCTCCTACCTTCTTAATCTGTCTGCGTGAGAAATTCTTTTACAGCTTCATTAGGCACATAGGCAAGAGTATGTGAATGTAATATGCAAACTCTTAAATATTTCAGTGTTGTTACCAAAGCCAAATCCTATTTCTCTATGATGTTGTACCGAAGGGTTGCATCTCTGATATTGTGACTGAAAAATGAAATTGGTAGCTTAGTTTTATCCCTTTTCTGCATCAAGCCTGTTGCCATGGTGTGCTCAGAAGAAAATGAGAATACTATGAAATCAATAGTATAATCAGGACTTATCAAAATAGGATCAGTGGTCAAGGAAAAATTTACTGAGTTGAAATATTTCCAGGCATATTTAGACCATTTCACATCATTATCTTTCTTCAACATATTTTTCAACTACCTAAGATGCTCAACCAAATTAGGAATGAATATACGTAAGAAATTCATCTTACCATTGAATGCTTGTATTTCCTTTTTGTTGCGAGGGAAATCAATCTGCTGAATTGCTTGAACACGAGAAGGGTCAATCTGAATCCCATCCTTGGAGATGATGTGACCAATTTTCCCTTCTCCATGGAAAAAAGGCTTTTCTTTGGTTTGAGAGATATTCTTAACTTCCTGTATATCTCAAATACAATTCTTAAATGGTGCAAATTTTCATCGCCATAATGTGAAAACACTGTCAAGTCATCTAAATAAAAAAACAAGAAAACATAATATTCATTGGCGAATGCTATGTCCATGGCCCGCTAAAATGTGGCCCCTGCATTTTTTAAACCAAATGGCATCTTTTCATATTTGAACGTGCCCCAGGGTGTAGTAAATGTTTTCTTGTATTGATCATCCTCGTGTACCAAAATTTGGTTGTATCCCAAATATCCATCCAATAGTGACATCTGGGAAGAACCGAAAAATCTTTGAAGGATGTGATCCATTTTAGGAAGTGGATAGTTGTCCTTGAGAGACACTTTGTTCAAGTTCTTGAAATCTATGGAGAGCTGGATTTATCCAGTCTTCTTTCTTCTTGGGACCAAATTTGAAACCCAATCATAGAATCTTATAGGAACAATAATACCGGACTTGAAAAGTCTGTTTACCTCTTTTTCAATTGATGGTAGCAATCTAGGATTGATCCTTCTCAACTTTTGCTGAAACAGCTTTTGATCGGACTTAATCGGAATAGTGTGTTGAATGATGTTCTTGTCATACACCTTTATATCTGCATATTCCCATGCGAAAACATCAGAAAATTCAGAAAGTAATTTAACATTATCAGCCTTTACCTTGGGAGATAAGGACTTGGAAAGTTTAACCATCTTTGGTTTGTCTGTTGTCCCAATGTTTACAACTTCAACACCCGCTTTCTTGCTATGTCATCTTAGTCAAAAAATTCTTCCAAAGGTATGAGACCTTTTGGAATATTGTTGTCTTTTAGTTGTAGTATATCCATATGAGTTGCTTCTATATCCTGGTCATATTTATCACAAATTTCATCTATGGAACAATTATCAAATTCTGCCTCACCTTGGAGGAAGTTATTTACCTACTTATCATCCCAGAAAACTTGCCAATAGCGAAAGTTATCGAGAATAGTGGGCCGGTGTTTCACATGAATATAAAACTTCATGTTTGAATAGATGGGGATCTTAAAATTTTTTGCAGCTGTAGCCAATGAATCTTCCATGATATTTTGACTCCTTGGCACAACTGAAACTATACACTCCTGAAAAATTTTCAAAATATCTAGTACAACATTCCTATATTGTCTCATTTGAGGATGGTTAGCTTGATATTCACCTTTAACTTGCTTGATCATAATTTTTGAATCACCATACACAACAATCCTTCTTGCTCCCAATTTATTCAATATTTTTAGGCCAGTAACCAGTGGTTCATATTCTGCCTCATTGTTAGTGCAATCAAAAGCTAACTTGTAAGAGCATAATCTAACATTTGTAGGAACCTTACTTTGCTGATGAAAAGGGTTGCAAACCCTGCAAATTCCAATGCCTGCCCTGTATTTCCTCAGGGCACCATCAAAGTCCATGGCCCATAGACCATTTTCATCCTCCAAGTGTTGAAACTCTTATTTCTATTGTGGCTCAACTTTCTGAACTATTTTTTCATGCTTTTCCAGAATTTCTTTCGCTTTATCTAATGGTTGTTCTTTTTTTTTCTCTGCTTCATCTAATGGTTGTTCTAATGAGATTGACAGATTCTCTTTTTTCTTTTCTATAACTTCTCTGATGAAATTATGAATCTCTGGAACTCTTATACTTCTATAAGTTGGCTATCTACATCATTTAAGCCACTATCATTAAACAAAATAAATGACTCTAAATTTGTATGTACAGGATTTATCGGATGATTGTTAGGCTTTTCTTTTCTTGTGATCATATATTTCATCTTTGTTTCTTGGTACAATTTTCTCAATTTTCTGAAAACAGGTATATTTGCATAAGAAAAGTCTAATTTCAATGTGCCTCTCAATTTTTCCCCGCAAGATCTTAACAGCGACATGCCAAACCATGGTGGTATGTCAGCTACCACCACATCCATTAGAACATTCTTTGTCGGAATCTTCTCTAGGGATACTACCAAATTTTTAATAAGGCCAATACAATGGACTCTACCTAAATCGAAGGAGTATAAGTCATGGTAAGGATGAGTGATGTCAAGGCCTAAATTTTCCATTATGGCTTTTGGCATGATATTATGGGAAGCTCTGGAGTCTAACATGGAATTGTGTAAAATGCATTGGTGGATTCTTAGACTCAAGTAGAAATGAGGAACCTTGCTATCTTCTAACTAACCATCAATAGCAGGACCAAAAATGAGTTCGAGCTTATCATCTTTGACATTTACCATGTCAGACAAAGGATCTACTTTAAGCATCTTAGCAACATGGGACTTATACTGGTTATTCTTAACAAGCTCAGTTAAAGGAATAAACACTTTTAATTTTGAAATTTCAGTTCGAGGCCGAAAGGAGTGGTTTTTTCTACCTCTTTAATGACGATGTCTCATTGTCCAACATGGTCCTTTGATGGATATTATTACTTCTAACTGTCATTTTCCCTATTTGCTGAACTTGTGGATGGCTGATTTACCTTGTTCTGATTTGTGACTGCTAAGGCTCTTTTCCTTTACTTTGATTACCCGACGGATTATGCTTTGTCTAAGTATATTTCTGCTGAGATGCTCTCTTCTGAATGGGATTAACTAGCACATCTCTGCTTCTCAATTACATCTGCCTATTTTGTGAACTAAGTGCATTCAAGTACCCCCGCTGATAATCATCTGATTCACTCTCCAATTCATGATCATTGGCAAGGATGAAATATTCATCCTTAGGCTCATTTCACTTTTGAAAATACTCTTCATCTTCCATCAAAAACATGAGCAAACCATCATCCTTGAAAAGGATATTTTCCTCAACAATTGTGTCTTCATCTTCTTCTTATATTCCTTGAACATAGTTCTGCTGCAAGGGTGTCCTGATTTGATGTTGTGGTGTTGGTTACTAAGGAGCTCGATGTTCTCTTTGCTTGATTCTTAACTGAGGTAGTTGTTGGCCTCCATAGTTAGGATTTCTGACCTCAAGATGTCTCTCAGTGATGGACATCCTGTCAACCATCCTTTCAATAGTCCTTATCAAAAATTCCATCTTAGCATCTGAAGATGAGGTGGATGGTTCATCTTTAATAGTGACTTTTCTCTCATTTCTAGCTCTAGCTATTTTCATCAGCGAATTTAATTCAACGTTGACTGTGTTCTTTTGTATATATTCTAGTGTAGTTGGATTCCTTTCCCTTAATTGGTAGGCCATGTCGGGATAAAATGAAACTGGATAACATATGAGAGCTAAGCTTGGAGGAGGCTATATTGAAACGGGAATTGAAATATAAGTTCTATTAAAACGAGTATTGAAACCTTGGACTGATTCATTGGGATTTCTATTTATGTTCTCATACTCAGAAAGAAAATGTAAATGGTTTTTCTTTACCTCCCCTCGGGCTATAAATGCATTAACCAACTGGTATTGAGTAGCAATGGAATTATCAGTCAAGGATATAAACCAAACTTTGACATCTCCAGAGAAGCTCTGGGCTATAATCCTCATTTTGGCATTGTCAGCATCAACTTCCTCCAAGTCTATGAAGTCAATGAACTTAAAAATGTGTTTTCTTGCAGATATGGTATAATTATCATAAAACATGGGGAGTCTTTGGCCGTAGCCCTGAGGTAAATCATTCAATTGAGTAGGTAAGATAAGTGCAACAAATCTGGCCATGATTCCTGTTGAGTGAAGTGTTGGATTGAAAATGGGATGGGTTGGCTGAATAGGTAGTGGAAAAGCAGGTGTAGGTCCTGAAGTAGTAGGTATAAATGATGAGGTCGAGGGTGCATATGAAAAAGCAAAAATTGATTGAGGTTGAGTCTATTATCACTTCGCCAGATTCCCAAGGCTGAGGAAGGAATCCCAACAGTGGTAACCACAAACCAAGATTTTGACTTGATAGCTATCCCTATCAAGCTGGAGAGGGCTCTCTCCAAAAGGGTCATAGCCAGGAGGGATGGAGTAATTAGCATCTTTATATTATATATAGAGTGCAAAGGTTTGTTTTGAATTGATTTGGTTGGGAAAATCACTGGATGAAGGAGTTAGGTCAAGGAAATCTAGGTCAGGGCAAATGAGTTAGGGTTGCATGGATTAATGGGTAAAGGTAGGTACAATGAAAATCACTTGAAGAGAATGGTTATGGAATGGTTTTGAAACTATAAGAAGGCTACGAAAATAATTAGGGGTGTATTTCTTCCAGACATAAGATAATGAACAAAATATGATCAATTACCCAAAACAGAGCATGGCAAACATGTATTCTGAATTTCTAACTTGTCAAAGATCATAAAATAGGCATGAAATTGAACATGAACACAATAATTTCAAACATATGATACTCAAGAAGAAACAATGAAAGACATTCAATACCACAGGTATCCCATAAATGTAGCGGCAACTCCTCTTTATTAGCTTGGCAAAAACTGAGTACAAATCTTCCTTGATCAACTAGAAAAAATCAAATTGATTCCAACCAATCACTAGTGTGAAGAAATGAGCTAAATAGACATGAAAACCACCTTCAATCATCCTCAGGGGTCGAATCCATGAGGTGAGGAAGATATTACACAAAAATCTGAACTCATAGCTAAAGTATAGGATGGTCCAAGTGACTCATTCCTATCTCAAAAGAACTGATTCATTACACCTCATTTTCTTGATCTACCTAATGTATTTACCCTAGAAAATAGTAAAAAATGATAATTACATTTATTATCATCATTTACATAGGTAAAATCAACATTTCCCAAGATAAAAATCAAAACTGGAGTGAAACTTAGGAAATTTTAGAAGACTGCCAAACACGCCCTTTCCTGGTCAAACGCGCCCTTTCCTGTCAAATGCACCCTCTCTATTCAAGGCTAAATTATGGTGCCTTCCTAGTGTCCAAATTTTATCCAAGATGACTTATTGGAAAGCCCTTGAAGTCTAATTTCCAGAACTAACTCATTTTTCAAAATGAAGCCCATTTTCCCTGTCAAAATTCACTTCTCCCAATACTAGTAAACACGCAGCAACCAGGCCAAAAATGAAGAAGAAACATGGTTTTTTGATAGTTTTTTGCCTTTTTCATTGACCAGTTCTCCTCCAAATGCTTAGTGAATTCAAAGAGTTGATGTCCTCATCATTATGAATCTACTGGTGGTGGCCATTTTTTCATTATATGCCCCAAAAAAGAGCGCAAAATCCTAGGTGCTACGTGTTTAACACTTTGACTGTGCTAAAAATATCCTCAAAAACACAGAATTTCACAAATTTGAAAAAATTGTCAAAATTGGTGGGAAGATGGCTGATCATCTATTTGAGGCATGGAGTGTTACCTCAGAAAGTATGTCTAGCCTCCTTTTATCCTCTTTCTTGGTCAAGGCTTCAATTTTTTCATGGGCTCGTTTGAGCTTGGCCCTTGCAATTTTGTTCCTCATGGCATAATACTTTGCCATCTTTCTTTGAATGTCACTGTCCTTTTGATCTTTAGCCAAGAGCTTCTCCAAGTGTTGGTTGGCTCTATCAATCCATGATTCTCTATTTTCATTGATTTATAGGGCAATTTGTTCATCTAGGGTAAGCTAGTCTACTAGCTCAACTTCCCTTTGTCTCTCTAGCTAGAGCTCTTTTTAGCCCTCCAGTCTTAGGTCTCGGTCTTGGAGGTTGATCCTCCTCATCATCAAGTTCACCAAACTTCTCTAATATCTATTCAAGCAAGGCTTTAGCCTTCTCTGCCTCTCTTTTTGCTTTGATGCACCTCACTTCATCAATGGTGTGTTTGGTCTTTAGCAGCTGATTCTCTTGTTTGAGAAAGTTAATGGAAAACTTGGACCTTTCAAGATTAGCTTGGAGGTTTATAATCTTGGCTTCCTTCTCTCGGATGATAAAGGAAGGATCATCATCAATTTTATCTGAGTTTACAAGTTCAAAATATTCCCCTTTCTCATGGAGGCCTTCCTATTCATGTATGTCCACCTCTGCCATATTTTCCTTCCTTTGTGTACCTGTTTTGCTAGTTAAGAAGGCGGGCCCCTCCCACAATCTATGAGGCAAACACCTACCTATGACCTCTCTGATAGGTATGTGCCAATGTTTCCAAATTAGCCCTTTAAGGCTTACTAATTTCACCTCTACTAGGTGACACAGTCTCAATGTGAAATGAAGATGAAGGTGGTGAGGTGGACGAAGGTGACTGATCTGGTGTAATATCCTGAAATGGAAATCAGCAGCTTTTTCTTTGCTGAAGAAATCCTTTTGTCAGAATATGAATAAGGCTATTTCAGATATGGACTGAGAGGGATTTTACTAGTTATTTCACCTCTAAAGAGAGGATGAGAACCGGAGGCTTCCTGGCCCTTACTCAGACTCTGCCTATGGCTATGTAAATATTTCTTCCTTCAGGAAGATCCTGCTCAAAGAATGAGCTACAGCAACATCTGAACTCTAATAATGAACAGCAGTGAAATGATACATCATAGTGTATGAGAAGATTGTATGGCTGATATATAAAGTAGAAACAACAAATAATATACAAATATTGAGGAAGAAACCTCTCAAGATAGCCTCAATTCAGAATATGCATGAAAACTCAAGACTACACTGCTACAAGTTGCTGCCTTAGCCATTATTGCGCAGATACATGAGGAGACTGACACATATAATATGAAATATGATGATATATCATTATCAGCTCAAGAAATGAGGGGGAGCAAGCTCTAAACCCCTGAAAATAACTAAATAACAATCCTCAGAAGGATTGGCTGCAATACATGTACAAAATGATAAAATACAAAAATGTCGGAGTAGCTGGGCAGCTACTGCAGCTCAATAATAATACATGAATGGAGAAGGGGAAAGATGCTGCAAACAATATAGAAACCTCCTTCAATTATATTCTAAGTGAAAGGCTGCCCCTTTCACTGAATATTACACTCTCCAATCCCCATGGTGAATCCTCCTGCAAATGCCCTCTGAAAATAACGATGTAAGAGGGAGTGACTGCACTGGGGCTTAGATGAAACACTTGGCCCTATGCCAAATTATGCAATGAAGCTCTGGGAATGTCCTTTGCTGATCTCTTGGAGAAAGGAAAACTCCTCCTCTTCAAAACTAGCTCAGGAAATGGTGGGATAATGATCCCTCACTGCTACCTCCAGCAACTCTAATGAATCTGCCCAACAAAAATGTTGTAGCTAAAAGAGATGGCTTTGGCCTCAAGCCTGGCTATGAGGAATATGAAGAACAGCTCCTCCAAGGCTTCCCAATGAAGGAGAGAAGACTTATGAACAGAAATCTCCCTTGTGCTAAGCAGCACAAGGTATCTCAGTTGAACAACTGAAGAGAGCTACAAAATCGAATTCTCAAGCATGAAAATGAACAATGGCTCTCCTTCACCTTTTTATGCAAGGAATGCTTCCTTGCCATGGACCCCACTCACATTAGGGTTTCTCCCATTTCAAATTTCCCTCCTTTCCAACTGCGTAGTCTTCATGAGCAAGCTTCTCCTTTAAGCCACGTTGTTGACTTGGTCAACCATGGTCTAGTTAACTTGCCTTTGGCCCTTTTCACATTAGGGAATGCCAAATTTAGCCACTTAAGTGACCCATGCACCTTAGGAGAGTTTTATTATGCTACTACATGGGCTCCCTTACCCATTTTATTCCCTTTTATTATCATAGAAGCAAAATTAATGTTCCAATTACCTTATTGCAAAATTTGGAACATTACAGTCCTCCCCTCCCAAAACTTGCTTGTCCTCAAGCAAGAACAAGGATGGACTGAAAAGAAGGTCCTCCACTCAAGGCATGGACTTTGAAATATTCTCATGTAGATCCTCCATCCCCAAGCAATCAACCAAGCAAAATGAGTCACCCTCCAACTAGGCAACTCCTGAAAATACTCCTCCACCTTGTGCTCATGAGAAATAGGTGGGCTGAATTTCTAACTTGGTAAGCTTCATAGCCTACCCCACGCTGTCCTCTTCTCCACTTAGGATAAGTGAAGAGTGTATGCTGATCCTGGGCTGCAAAATACTTGCCCTCAAGTGGCAAGATGAAGAGTAGATCTCCAAGGATCTCTCCTCCAATGCTGTAAATCATGCTGGCCCAAATCATCTCATATGTCATGAGTTGGAATTCATCATCATATGGTATCCAAAAAATCATATGGCTCACCTCCAAGAGAAACCATGGTTTGAACATGGTGGCCATATCAACTTCCATACTCCCCTTGGAGCATGTGCTGCAAAAATAATGGAGGTCTCTCTTCCCAAAGGGCACATCCACCCAATGAGTTCTTCCCTCCTCATGATGCATATGGGGCTGCTGCTGATATATGGATGAAATAAAATGGTCTTCAAAAAATACCCAAGCCACCCCATCAATCATACAAACCATGAAGTGCCTCCTCCAAAAATTTAAACTCTCCAAATAGCTCCTCCCACATGAAGGAAAGAGATGAAGCTTGGCAATCATGGGCTGCCCATTGTTTCTCCTGAAACATGCAACATGCCAATTAAGGAGAATCACACTTCCAATGGGCATCACCAACTCATGTCCCACTCTCCAAACAAATCTCCCCATGTCAAGAGAAAAATCTGCAATGCATGGAAGCAAGAGAAAATAGAAGCAAGCTGTCACATGACAACCAGAAAGTGGATCATTGCCCCACCAATGGGACCTGCGCAGTGCACTCCTTGCCTGAATTAAAATAGAAAGTAACAAGTGCTTTCCCAGCCACTTTTTATCTGCCACATTCATCCTGCAAGATGTGATCATGAAAACATACCTTGGTGCCAAAGGTGCACACCAAAATCTATGTGGCTTTCCCCCACAATCCACTGTTAAGATAGCCATCATCTTTGCTGGAACAGACCATGAGTATTTCCAAACATAGTGTACAAGAAGGAAATATCCTCCTTGAGATAATTTGCTGCTTATAAGAATAAGAGAGTGCCAAACATAAAGCAAATGGTTACCTCCCTCATCATGCACCTTAGCCTTTGAGCTGAAATGGCTCAAGTGAAAAGTCCCCCTTACTGCAACATACCAGGGGAGTGGTTGTGCCAACCATCTCTTCATCTCTTGGGCTATGCATCTAGCCATATGCTAATATGCCTCTATCAGGAAGCCCTCCCAAGTGGACTCCTCCATCAGTAGATAGTATGCATGAGAATGCCGGAAAGAAGAATCCAAAGTTGCTACATGTAGGTGTCTCCTCTTGTGCTTGTGAGCCCAAGCCGGGATGAACAAAACATAGCAAGGGATGCTTCCATCCATTACTTCCTCATCATAATCTCCTAAATGCCTCCAAAATACATCACTTGTGAAGTGGTTTGAAGGACACCCCAACAAGTAATCCAAGCTCTCAAGTGACAGTGTCGCTGGCCTTTGGAGTAGGGCCACTGTCATCTCAAAGCTCCCCTCTTTGACATGAATCTTGTCAAATACTCCTCCCATCAAGTTGCTACAATTGTAGAGCCCCTCCCATGAAGAAGGTGTTGCATGGGAATCTAATGTCAAAGAGAAATTCCCTTGCACTATGCTAGTGCCTCCTCTTGCTCCCGCAACAACCAAACAAAATCTGAGCAGCAAGGATGTTTGCTGCTCCTCCATACTTCCACCATACCAAATATGAAATGGGAACATGATGAATGGTAAAAAGAATGCCATCCCATCATAATGCACCCATGCTCCTTTCTGCTCCATGGTGTAAATATCCTGCCATCTCCTCTCCCCTTCCAAACCCCATGAAAAGGAATAGGTCACATGTTGGCCAAACTCCCTCAAGAGAAACCAACGCAACATGGCTTCTTGCTGCCCTGTATCATAGATATACAAGAGGCTCACCATCCTCTTGCCTCTCATCCACATCCACTCAACTCCTAGTGGATTCTTCTCCTCTTTCTACAACTTGGTACCTCTCCCACAAGAGCTACCATCATCCCAAAACATACTTTCCCTTTTGCATTTCATGGGACATTGAAATGCAATCTCCTCCATGGTCCATGTCTCAAACCCTAACGTCAGATGCGGTACATAACTCATCAATGTTGCATGAGGATGATAAGGGTTTCTTCCTCCCTTGATCAAATCAAGGTGACTCAGCACTGTTGAAGTCTCCTCCTCAAGACAGTTAGCATGCAATGGTATGCAATCTCTCATAGAATGTGTTGAATCATCATAAAATGGAAACTCATGCATACCTTTGCAAATTTTGGGAGGGTCTTGTGTGGCTGCAAGAATCTCTTCCCCAACTATGTTGGTTGCCTCAACTGTTGAAGATGGAGGCTACTCCTCCATGATTGTGACAACCCAGGCTTGTGCCTCTTATGCTGGTGGTGACGGCTCCCCCCTCCTTTGGCCAAATACTCTTATCAATATATGAGAAAAATCAGCAAGAGTGGAAACCCTTGCATGTCTCCCATGGCTGAACCACCAAGTTATTGCTTCTCCCTCAAGGTGCAACACTGCAATTGCTACAGCCTCTCTGTTTGCTACAAGATGTAGCAGAAAGTAAGCCTCCAGCTTCTTCACCCAAGCCTCTGCTGCACATGTGAGTGACCCATCAAATGTAGACAACAGAAATCTATTTCCTTTCATCATCCCATGACTGTAGGGTCTTCTTTCCTCCTTCTACTGAATATAGTGAGGGAAAGATAGAGTCTCTTGGAAGACTCTAGGGTTTGTTTTGTATTCAGCAAGGTACTCACTTAGAATTTAGAATTCCAAGTGCTCTCCATGCTTCTGTTCTGCTTCTCTGTGAGAATAGGAAGTGCATGGTCCTTCCTCTTCTCCTTTTTCTGTCTCCTCAACCTCCTTGGAGAGGTTGTTGCTGGATCTGAAAATTGATGAGATTAATCTCATCCTCTACATCATTCTGGCCTCTTCTTCTCTGAAATTCAAACTTCATAGGCTGAGCCAAGTTCGAAGCTTTGATATCACTGTAATATCCCGAAATGGAAATCAGCAGCTTTTTCTCCACTGAAGAAATCCTTTTGTCGGAAATATGAACAAGGCTATTTTAGAGATGGACTGAGAGGGCTTTTACCAATTATTTCACCTCTAAAGAGAGGATGAGAACCGGAGGCTTCCTGGCCCTTACTCAGACTCTGCCTATAGCTATGTAAATATTTCTTCCTTCAGGAAGATCCTGCTCAAAGAATGACCTACAGCAACATCTGAACTCTAATAATGAACAACAGTGAAATGATACACCATAGTGTATGAGAAGAGTGTATGGATGATATATAAATTAGCAACAGCAAATAATGTACAAATCTTGAGGAAGAAACCTCTCAAGATAGCCTCAATTCAGAATATGCATGAAAACTCAAGACTACACTGCTACAAGTTGCTGCCTTAGCCATTACTGCACAGATACATGAGGAGACTGACACATATAATATGAAATATGATGATATATAATTATCAGCTCAAAAAATGGGGGGGGCAAGCTCTAAACCCCTGAAAATAACTAAATAACAATCCTTAGAAGGATTGGCTGCAATACATGTACAAAATGATAAAATACAAAAATGTCGGAGTAGTTGGGCAGCTATTGTAGCTCAATAATAATACATGAATGGAGAAGGGGAAAGATGCTGCAAACAATATAGAAACCTCCTCCAATGATCTTCTAAGTGAAAGGCTGCCCCTTTCACTGAAGATTACACTCTCCAATCCCCATGGTGAATCCTCCTGCAAATGCCCTCTAAAAATAACACTGTAAGAGGGAGTGACTGCGCTAGGGCTGAGATGAAACACTTGGCCCTATGCCAAAATCTACAATGAAGCTCTGGGAATTTCCTTTTATGATCTCTTAGAGAAAGGAAAACTCCTCCTCTTCAAAACTAGCTCAGGAAATGGTGGGATAATGATCCCTCATTGCTACCTCCAGCAACTCCAATGAATCTGCCCAACAGAAACGTTGTAGCTGAAAGAGATGGCTTTGGCCTCAAGCCTGGCTGTGAGGAAGATGAAGAACAACTCCTCCAAGGCTTCCCAATGAAGGAGAGAAGACTTCTGAACAGAAATCTCCCTTGTGCTAAGCAGCACAAGGTATCTCAGTTGAACAACTGAAGAGAGCTGTAAAATCAAATTCTCAAGCATGAAAATGAACAATGGCTCTCCTTCACCTTTTTATGCAAGGAACACTTCCTTGCCATGGACCCCACTCACATTAGGGTTTCTCCCATTTCAAATTTCCCTCCTTTCCAACTGCGCAGTTTTCATGAGCAAGCTTCTCCTTTAAGCCATGTTGTTGACTTGGTCAACCATGGTCTAGTTAACTTGCCTTTGGCCCTTTTCACATTATTGAATTCCAAATTTAGCCACTTAAGTGACCCATGTACCTTAGGAGAGTCTTATTATGCTGCTACATGGGCTCCCTTACCCATTTTATTCCATTTTGTTATCATAAAAGAAAAATTAATGTTCCAATTACCTTATTGCAAAATTTGGAACATTACATCTGGTGATGATGTATGAACAGTAGGCTGAGATGGAGGTATGGAT
This sequence comes from Pinus albicaulis, assembly GCA_034641835.2. Lineage (NCBI taxonomy): Eukaryota > Viridiplantae > Streptophyta > Pinopsida > Pinales > Pinaceae > Pinus > Pinus albicaulis. The sequence goes on along the minus strand of CM076581.1, from coordinate 24,697,644 downwards.
GTGGAGGTATGAGATGATGAAGGTTCATCTTCACCATCCTGAATAGGTGGGACAGTGTAAATCTCATTGGATATGAAGGTGTCACATGTAATGTTTAACTGATCAAGGTGATGAAGGACTATCATCTTGATGAGGGAATGATGAAAGACACTTTGCATTTGATGATCATAATCTCTCTTTTGGGCAATAAATTCCATATTCTCAATGCTCCAGTAGATATAGTAAGTTGTATGGAAAGCGCACAACGATCAGCCCAAACGCGCCCTCTGGCCCTGTTTTGCACAATTTCACCCTTAAACTCGAAAATTTATTCCTTGTTGATTTTTCTTGAGGATGTATGAATCAAATGAAATTTGTTTTGATGTGTTGAGGGCTTTTATACTTAAGTGGATTTGATTTATGCTTTTAAAACCCACTTTCTTTATGTTTCACTTTACCTTTCAAATTTTTAGACTAATGCTCTTTGACTTCTGTCTTTTTGTTTTGTAGGTTGATCATTTGATGGAGTTTGACATTTCTTTCCTTCAATTTGGCATGAGTGCTTTGAGTTGACAGCTATGGAGTGAAAATATTACATATAGAAAACATAAAACTACATAAGAAATAAAAAATTAAATTACATCTTAGTTTTCATATCAAAATGACATTTTGATATGAAAATCATATAAAATCAAAATTACAAATTTAAAAATATAATGTTTACATACTGATGATCTTCTGTAGATGGAAATAAAATGTCATTGAACCACTCTCATCTTTGTTTACTGAATTTATTTGGATGGAGTGATGCATTTTTGGACCTTGAAAAGAAAAACCCTAATGACCTAATGGGACTTTGAATAACCTGACTTCCATGGTAGACTTTAACTGAGAAAATACATGATGAAATTAGGTTTTCATAGGTGTTACTATGCTCAGGAAGATGTGAAGGTGAGTCAGAAAATGTGATTTTCTAAGGGAGAGTGAAGTTTTATTGAGGAGGGATACCGTCAATGAACAATTTTTAGCATGACCTAATGGAATGAAATAAAAACTTCAGAGTGGGACACCTAAAATGAAAACGAAAAGAGAGATATTGATCACTAATGGAAGAATGCATATTCTGACACTAACAGAGTCGAGACAGGTATTGACTCTTGATGGTAGAATTGGATCCAGTATTTGATGTCAAGGTTCAATTTAGGTTTGATCTCTTGAAAAAACCAATATTCTTCAAGTTTCATAGAACTAAGATCTAACTCAGATAATGACTTGACCTTAGAGAGTCTTAAAGGATCAAAGACTATGTCGGATAAAGAAGTTTCAGACTTAGATCTAAACAATGAAAATTCAAATTTCAGATCATATGGTACATCTTCAACAGATAGTACTTTAGTAGGCAATGAAGTAGATATTACCAATGGTATTGGTCCTGACTGAACCTCTATAGTTTGATATCTATGCCTTCGGAAGATATTCTCTAGATCTTCGACAGGATCAGCTGGATCAGGATCGGAATTTGCTCTAGTATGTCTTCTCAAAGCTAGCTCTACAATCTTGCACTGCAATTATACAATCATCCTTTCATAAAATTAACCCTATCATCCAAAGAATAAAATTCCAATGATTCTTGTCGTACCCCTAGGGAAAATAAATCTTTCGTTCCCCAACAATGGCAGTATGTTATCACTCCACCGGATCTCTAAGGCTGAGAAAGAGTCCAAACAGAGGTAACCACATACCAATATTTTAGCTTGTTAGCTAGCCTTACCAAACCGGAGAGGGCTCTCTCCACAATGTCATAGTCAAGAGGATTGGATGAATTAGGGTTTTAGGCTAGGTATGAGTACAGGGGTTTGTTTGTTTGAATTGGTTTGCTGGATGGGTGAATTAGGTCAAAGAGGCTAGGTCAGGGAAAATAAGATTAGGGTTGCAGTCCATTCAATGGGGAAAGGTAGGTATAAAACCTAACACTTTAGGGTTTTAGGGTGATATGGATCAGACTGATGAGGAGGTAGAAAGAGCAAGGCTTAGCATGAATTCTTTTTAAACTGAAGAAAATGAACAAACTATGAAGATTTTCTGAAATAGAGCATGAGACATGTATTTTGCTTATCAACTTGAAAACCAACATATCATAGAAATGAAATGGATCATGAAACAAAACATTCATACATAATGAGACATAAGAAAAACAATGCTAAATTTCCATACCACAAGTATCGCAAAGAAATAGTTGCAACCTTTTCATTAATATCCTACCAAATTTTGATTACACTAGAGTCTTTGATCAATGAAACAACATCCAACCTAGGAAATGAGTAAAAAAGTACAATATATAGACCACAAAAAAAATTCTCCCATCCTCAAGTGGGAATCACTGAGTGGAGGAGTAGTTCCACCAAACACTGAACTAATACCCAGAGTGTAGGGAGGTCAAACGGACTCATCCCTCACTTTTTGGAAACTGATTCATTACATCATCATCAAAAGTTTTCATCTAATGTATCTACCCTAGTTAAGTGTAAAAACACCATAATTACATTTACATGATTGATTTACAGAGGTGAAAACTCCATTTTCCAAGTGAAACTGAGAAAAAGTGAAAAAATTGGAAATATCAGCAGACTGAAAAAATTTGTCAAAAGCGCAGTTCCATATTCAGATCCACTTTTCAGGGGGTTCCAAGTGTCCAAAGTGAGCTCATGATAGCTCATCGGAAAGCCTGTCCAGTCTGGTTTCCATATCTATGCTCTATTTCAAAAATGGTGTTGATTTGATCCTCAAAAAATAGATTCTCCCAAGACTGGTCAAGAGCGCAGCGTCAGCCTCCAAAGCAGGGCAGAAAGGTCATTTTTTGAGTGTTTTTTGACTACCTCTTTGACCCAAAAAAAATTAGAAAACTTGTTTTCCTGACTATAAATTGCCTTTTGAATCCAATTTTACCTTCATTTTTTCCATTGGAGGTCCCTAGGAAAAATGCAGCGCCTAGGGCACTGCACTTTTGCCAATGCCACTATGCTAAACTGTCAAAAACACAAAAATCTCCAAAATTTTCAAAAATTGCCCAAATTTCTTTAGGTTTTCTTCTATGGAATGTTGATGAGGTGTATTAGGCAATGATATATTACTCAACAATAATATCAAGCTTTTCCCCTTCATTTGTCTTGGTTAGGGTTTCAAGTCTTGGATTGGCCTTTTGGAGTTTTGAGCTTGCAATCTGATTTTTCTTGAAGTAGTGTTTAGCCCTCTTTCTCAATATGTCATTGTCCTTTTTTTCCTTCTCCAGGAGCTTCTCAAGATGTTGGCTAGCCCTATCAAGCCATTTCTCTCAGTTCTCATTAATAATGAAGGAAAATTGTTCATTCAAAGTGAGCTCATTAGCAAGCTCGACCTCCTTTTACCTCTCTAGTTCTAGAGCTCTTTTCAGCCCTCTTGTCCTAGGTATTCTTGTCACTTGTTCTTCTACCTCATTTTTTTTACCATACATTTCATAAGCCTCATCAAGAAAGGCCTTTTCTTTGTTTTCTTCTCTCTTTGCCTTGAGAAGTTGAATCTCCATGATAGCCTACTTGGTCTTGAGTTGTTCATTTTCTTGCTCATAGTATTAAATGAAAAGCTTAGACCTCTCTAAGTTTGTCTGAAGCTCCCCAATTTGGGCATCCTTTAGTTTTATGATCAATTTGGAGGCCTCGTCATCATGCTTTCATCCAAATAAACAAGGTCAAAATTAGTTTCTGTATCATGGAGGTCTTCCTCCTCATGAATGGTTTCCTCACGTACATCTTCCTCTGCCATATTTTGTTTTCCCTTCTGTGCCTTCTTTGGTGGTGAAGAAGGCATGGCCACTCCCACAATCTGTGGGGAAAACACCTGCCTATACCCTCTCTGATATGTCTTTTCCAACATGCTGATTTCACCCTCTTTAGGCTTGGTGACCTCAACTCTACTAGGTGACTCATCATTCTCATAAAATGGTGATGATGATGGTGATGGTGATGGAGTATGTGAAGTGGCCTGACATGGAGGCATATTTGTATCAAGGTGAGATGAAGAAGGCACATATTTATCATATGAAGCTTGTGGAGCAGTGAATATGTCATTTGCAATGAAGGTGTCCCATTATATTCCCAACTGATAAAGGTGATGGAGGACAACGATCTTGATCAATGAGTGGTGGAAGAGGCTATTCATTTGTTGGTCATAGTATCTCTTTTGCATAATGTAAGCCATTTTATCTGTGCTCCTGAATAAAAATTCTGGAATATTGAGCAATCTTACTCTTGTGAAGTGCATCAACAGTCTAATTTGATATGTGTAGAGCATAGAAAACCTCCCTTCACAAGAGAAGTACTTCATCATGGGTGCATACCTATCATGAAGGCAACTAAAAGGAAAAACCCTCCTCCTTTCATTCCTATATCTGGGTTTAATGAATGGTTTATATTATTGATCCTCCAAATCCTTATATTTAAACCATTTCTCTCCCATGTTTGGAATCCCTGTCACAGCAACAATGACAAATGTAGATACACTGAAGGTCACACCTGCAAGGGTCACCTGATTATCTCTGAGGTTTGAAATGAAAACTCCACTCAACATATGATGATGCTGGACCCTTTGAGTCATGTTGTAAAAATCAAGGAAACCTACATACTCAAAACAACTAACAATCATGGGAGAGGCTCTCAATTCATTTGTGTTGGTGGGCTCCAGTATTAGTATTCTTCCTCCTTTGTGAGGCCTTCTCTATTCTCTATTCTCTTCTCTTTGTCTACCCTCATCCTCCATATAGTCTTTGTCTTCCTCCATATTGTTTTGGTGGCCTAGAAACCCTAGGGATAAGGTAAATGGGAATGGGGAGTGAAGATGGGTCTAGGGAATAAGGATGAGTCTAGAAAAATTTAGGGAGATAGGGGAAGGGATTATGGAACTTTGGGAGGTAATGGGAGGTCAAAATGTCAAGGGAATTGGAAATGAGAATTTAATTACAGGTTTAGGGAAGTGGCTGCCTAAGAATGTAGAAGCCTAGGACTTAGGGTTTTTAGGGAAAGGGAGCTAGGGATTAGGAAATGGTAATGTAGGGGTAGGGATAGGGTTTTTAGATGTGTGGGAAGGAAATGCAGGGTATTAGGGCATCAAATTTTGGAATTAGGGATAAAAATAGGGTTTCACTTAGGAACAAATGTCAATTTTTCTTAAGAACAAAAACACTATAAAGTTGATTGTTTAGGAGTGAAAGGAGGCAACAAATTTGTTGGAATTACTTGGTAGAGTGTGTAAGAGGTACTTGCTAAAAGTTTAGGAGAGTTTGGAGGTGATTTGGTGAGTTTTGGTGCCTCAAGACTTCATTGAGAAAAAGCACAGCGCATCGGGCAAAAGCGTAGCACCTTGCCCAGAAGCACAGCTCCAGTGAGGAGAAAGCGCAGTGCCAACTACTCTAGGCATAGTGCCTCTTCTGTAAGTGCAACGCCACTCTCTGAAAGTGAAGTGCCACAAAAGCTTCGACCTCTAACCCTGCAATTCGACTTTTCCAGCTATGGGAGTGAAAACTCGATGGATGAAATGACAAATGAGCTTCTTTGTGATGTCTTGGTGGTCTTTATACTTCATGATATGAGTGAATTGGGCCTTGGGACCCACTTTTTATTTCTTCACTTTCACTTTAAACTCTGAATTTTTACCTTTGCACTTTACTTTTTCTTTGACAAATTAATCACCTAATGACTTTGCGAACACTTTGGCATTTTGGAACTCTGAGTTAGGAGCTTGGGAATCATGATACGTATTACATTTTGATGACATAAAATTACATAATGAAAATTAAAAATGACATCTTAAAACCAAAATTACATGCTGAAACAATAATTTTTCTTCACAAATCATCTTCATATGGTGAACATATGTTATTGGATCACCCTTTACATGCTGGTCTTATGCATTGGAAATGAAGCTTTATTGGACCTTGGAAACCCTGATGACCTAATGAAACATTGAAAAACCCTAAAAGACCTAATGAGACCTTGAAAGACTGATTTTCAAGATGACATGACTGATATTGACTTTATGAATGGTGATAGTCCGCAAGGTATGAAACTATGCCAACAAGTAATCAAATTTGAGGAAGAGTGATGTTTTTGGACTACGGCTACCATCAGTGACTAAAGTTTTGCATGACCTAGTGGAATGAATAAAAAATTCTGATTGGGACCTGTTGTAGCCGCTACAACACCACCCAAACTTTGGGTATATTCAAAAATTTGGGTCCCCCTCTACTCGCTTAAGCCATTAGGGTTTTCACCCGGCCTGTAATCAGTGACATCCCCATGGCCTATTCCCAGCCCCTCGCAAACCTTCTCACCTTCATGATGAGATAGATTTACCGCAACCGTGCCATGTGTGGGGGGATCACCATGCGTACACTCAAATAGGAACTTTTATGTGTATTAAGGATGTACATTAGAAGCCCTCTCACCATGGATCATTAGGCATTTTGTTTGGGTACTTCACTTAAGTTCATAGTCTCATGTAAATTATGTGGGGGGAATTGTTCTCTAAAAGGTAACTTGAACTAATTGATATTATAATGTTGCATGCAGGTCGACCCCACAGGTGATATATCAAACAATATTACCATCGCATTGGGAGAAAGAAATTGGAATTAAATAACGAGAACAAATTAGTTGGGGAATTGTCAATCACGGTTGAGCCACACCTTTCCGGATGTGCAGGGTTAGCTGATTCAAATAGGTATATATCTATTAACAAAGGTGGTGGTTTGAAACATCCACAGGCATTCATTTGCAATACAGTAGCTATGACAGGGCTTTTTGAAAGCAACCCTTGGCTTTCTAAATTCTCATTTTCACATCACTTGGCGAGACCCTAGTAAGTTTAAGGATATATATGACGAAGATCACCTTATTGATTTGCTTAACCATGATGTGGGGATTGTTAGAAAGCTTCCCAAAGTCATGATTGAAAAGTTCTGACAACATATTGGTAATACTTTCAACCTCGAGATTAAATCTTGGTCTCCTGTCCACTTGGGGCTGGTGTAATACAGATTGCTCCATTTTCCAATCTACTGTCACAGGAGGTTTCACCCCATTTTAACACCCCATAGGTTTGGCTAATTGATAAACATGCACAGAGGTTAGTAGAATGCATGGAAAAGATATCGCAGTTTAGCTCCATTTCGAAGAGAGCATGGCAGCTTTTCTTGCCACACATTTGATGGTGATGTGAGAAAAAGCGAAACGCTCTATTTAGCTAGCACAATAATGTCTATGAAACGTTATTTTTGCAGATGACATCAATCCCCTTTTTTCTAAATTGGCAGAAGAAGAATGTCTACATCATTATGCGTAAAATTTTATTTTCAGCTCTCATTACAGATCACACTTAGTGCAGGATCGTAGCATTTACGAGCTTTTCATTTTTGGGGATGTTTGTTTAAAATTATTAATCCATTGACGGATCAACATTAGAAGAGAAAGAAGTTTAAAATCCCAGCAACCGCCATGGCTTATAAACTACGAAATCAAATAACCTGCGTTCATATGATCATCACCACCCTGGTTTAGATGGGACGCGTACAAGTCTTTTAAATATTTACAAAGCCCGATGCTCTAGACTCCATGGAAGAGGTTTGTGATCTAGGTTCCCCCCCCCAACGATGATCCTATCATTTAGACTGGAGAAATGTCGCAACGATGGACAGTGTTGCTGTGAACAAGAGGAGGAAAATTTCGTGGGACTAACATCAAGGAGGAATGACCAATCAGCTCCGCGCATTGATTGCATGATCGAGAGACTCATCCATCCATGAAAACCACTCCAGAAATTAAATCAACCATGGTGTCACTAGAGAGATTCCAAAACACCGCTTTAATTCATAATGTAACGTAGATCGTCATGCTAAACGAGATTTCTTGAGTTGAGGCTCAGCAAAATAATGTGATCTGCCTACACCATGGTCAAAGGGTGAGCGCACGATGAAGACGCAACCCATGGCTTGAGTGCGACTGGTCGCAAGATCACAAATCAACCTCAAACTTGTCCACTGCGACTCAGAAGGAATCGCGACTGTGCGACTTCTGGGAGGTCGCATTTCTTCCCAAGTCGTTGAGTCGCAGTACATCCGAAGCAAATAAGGAATGCGACCTGCCCAGAATTATGACTATGCGACCATCGAGAGGTCGTATTCTTTCCCGAGTCGATAAGTCGCATGAAATAGTTCAGGATAAATATCGAGAGTAATGCGGCCCCACATAGTAACGCGATTGCCTGAGCCTTTCACCTTCAAATCTGTTGGGCGACATCTCCCTCCAATGTCCATTCGTCTCGAGAATCTGGCCTCCTCGATGACTTCACTTGTTATCATTTTTTCCATCTCAGGAAAACGTGAACTAGTATTAAGGAGTCAACTGCTTCATCCGGACTGAAGGCTGGTCACGTTACATTTTCTTTGCAATCTAAAACTCATGCAGGTCACGCCTGAGCAAGATCCTCAAAGTTCAGAATGTCAGTTTTCCTCACGATGGCTTTCTTTGTCTTTGGGACTGGCAAAATGGAACATTGGCTGCTAAGCCCAGATTAACCACAGCAGTTTCACCAAGCACGAATAAGAACCTTGGAAATTGAAGGAAAGCCTGTGAGTCTCGGTAGTCAAAGTCAAAAGCTGGAAACTAAAAACCCATTACGCTCTGTGGGAGATGGAACTAGCAGAGGGTCTTTTATCCTATCAATGGGCTTCGCTGCAAACATTTGGATTCCGGGAGAACTCAGTAAAGACCACACTGTGGCACTACACTTGACCACACAGGGGTCTATGTTTATTATTTTCTAGATAATTCCTTCAGCTAACTAAATGTGTTTTACCATAAATATTTCAAAAGACATGTGACCATGTTACTTCATTTACAGGTATAGGTAGTCGACGAGCAGAGTCGAAGCTAGGGTCTTCTCTAGCATGCGAGAGATCACCCAAAATAAATGCAGAAGGGATATGACTAAAGGTCGTAGGTCGCAGATTGCTTGAGGTCGCGGATTGCTCAAGATCGCAATTTGCAGATTGCTTGAGGTCACGGATTGCTCAAGATCGCAATTCGCAGATTGCTTGAGGTCGCAGATTGCTTAAGGTCGCAGGTTGCAGATTGCTCGAGGTCGCAGGTCGCAAAATATACTAAGTTGCAAGGTAGCCCAATAGTCAGGGAGGTGAAAATCCAGGGAAGCCCAAAGGGCAAGTTTTGTTCTATAAATACTTCCTTCAGGAAATTGTAAAAGGCTTTTTTTTTGGACTCAAAGAGATATAGAGCATTGTATAGAAGGACTACACATTTTTGAGTATGAATACAATTATTTGTTAACTCCATTTTTGGATCTGATGTTGGTCAATGTGTGAACACTATGAGTATTCTATTTTCAGTTTCTAACATCTTTTGATTAATGAAACTGTGTCTCCAATTGCATCATTGATGCATTATAGTTTTCTAAACATGTGTTAATGGTGCTAATTTTATTTCGCTTTCTCAATGAATGTTAATAACTTTGTTTACTAACATTTATATTATCACCACAACCATTTAAGGAAGTGAAGGGTATTCTGCCATAAATAATTTTTTCTTCTGTGGTTAGAACAACGTGCAAGCATGACCCTAATGATATGCTGTTGACAGAATTTCCTTCGGCCCCATGCTTTATAATTTATCTTGCTACGCATAGTGTTATATGTTCATTTAACTCATCAATCATGTGTCTTGTATCATCCAAATAAGCGTGTGTCCGCAGGTTTATAGAGTCCTACTGAGACCCAAGGAAAGGAGAATTAAGAGGTAGCTGGACACACACCTTAGACGGGATCCCTATTCCGAACGGTTTAGAGTCTAGTTGGGACTTTTTACCAAGGAGATCCCCTTTTGTTGGCCAGACAGATTTTCCCGTCAATAGAATTGGTGCTAGAAGGAGGGCCAGATGACAAGTTGAGCCCTTAGAGCCTGCAGTTAATCTCATATCCGTAATGGCTCGTTCCCAAATCATTCTCCCGAGATGTTTGTCGGATTTTTATGGGCCTCGATGCTCAATCCCTGATGAACTTATGTATCACTTGTCCCAGTTAAAATTCGATGGTGAAAACGGAGTTTCCATAACCAAACACCTTTTAGATTTATGTGACTTTTGTGAGTGCTATGAAATTGGCAATGAAGGGTTTACTTGTGTGCTTTTCTCCCTCACTCTTGAAGGTCGTGTTAAGCAATGGTGCCGCACATTGCCGGAAGCTTCTATCCATTCGTACGAGCAGCTCACCGGTGAATTACAACAAGCTTTTCACAGGTATGATTTTCAGAATGTATTAATAAAGTTAAATGACATCAGAATGGAACCTCAGGAACCTCTAGATGAATTCTCTATCAGATTTGTTCATTATCGTTTTGAGTTCCCTGAAAAGGATGTTGATTGGAAATTTTTAAGTGAACAGTTCAGGTATGTGATTTTCGTTTCCCTTGAACAATTTCAATTAGGAACCAAGCCTGATCCTAGTGTTTCCTATGATGAACCGCAAGTTGCCAGCTATTCATACTTTGTCCCTAATGTTTCCTTGTCCATCTCCCCGAGTCCAAACCACATTCAGGCCTCCAAGGAGAGTATTAATATTTGTGATATTCATTTTCATCCTCCTGAATTGCCGTGTAGTGGAGTTGTGACCTCAAAAGTTCTGAGCAATGATAGACGTGTGCAAGAAGATAAAACTTGTTGTGCCACCTCTGAATCTTTCACGCACCGTGTCAAATCATAACTTGAAAACCATAGTGGTCCATTATCTCTCCCAGTTCATGAAACCTATCTCGAGTCCACTGAATTTCTCCCTGGACACAGTCCTAAATCTTATTCACATGCTAATAATAAATTGACTCTTTTCCCAGATAAAGTTGACTTTACAAAATCATTGGACCGTCCTAGGTATACAAGACCATTTTTCACTCCGGATGACACTAATGTGCGAGATAAAAGTCCTTGCACGGTTGATACCCCCGGATCTGAAACGTTTCATCCATTATTCTCTGATTTATTTCATGAGCCTACCGCACCAGTAATTTCTTCAAGTTATTCAAAATTTTCTTGTACTGGTATTGGCGAAAATCATAAGCACGCGGGTGGTGTTTCACAATCACATTACAAAATTGATGAATCTCTTAGATCTGATCTTTTTCATCCAAAATCTTTAAACAACCAAAGGGGTGACTTCCTGTCTTGGCAACCTCAAGATATCTCTTTTATTGATCCATCCCAATTGTTAACTCCTAGGGAGCCTAATGTGCTAGGTACCCAACTTAATCGAATCGATGGCTCCTGTGAACACTACTTATCTAAAAACATATTCACTCATGCCACTGAGGACCATCATTCGTATTTATTTGTTGACAATATGAAGCCACCAAAATTTGATGATCCGTTTTGTGAATATTCAAGGAACTATCAGGACATCGAAGCAATTCAGCTTTTGCTGGCTATTACCTCAAGTTCTTCCGATCCTGATGAGACCCCTCAAATAAATCCAACCAGGGTTTCTTGAATTAGGGTTTCTGAAATGACAATTCCCACGCATCACACTCCTCTCAGAATAACCACATCAAATATCATCTCATCTGGGCGGGTCTTCCATTCAAGTGATGTTTCCCTGAGCACATATTCCTGTCCCCTAACAGCTCGTATGCAAAAACCTATGTACCCTAATTTATTCACAGGAAGGAAAACACCAGCCATGGTCTCTAATCTTTTCAGTTATTGCCCAGCTAGTGCCAGTTGCACTCAAGCACAAGAGTGTGATGTTCGGCGAACCTCTCTACTGCCTAAAAATCTACCGGTCAATTCACCCCATCCTGGGAAATCTAAAGAATCTGATACATTGGATTGTCAATCTGTCAGTGCGCAAACATTTGGCCAAATTGACACAAATCCCACTGACATTTTTCAACTCACCACAATTGATGATCACATCCATTCGCCTGTTGATCTCGCCAAACCATCAAAGTTGGGAAGCCCCCCGCTCGAAGGTCCGGAGTTTGTTCAAGAAAATGAGGAGTTTCAGCCTCCACTAAAGGTTGATTCAGATCCTCATATCCTCGACAAAACCCAGGGACAACTCCGAAATACGATTTTCAAAATTAGGGTTTCTGCTCTTGGATTCGCAAGTATCTATAATTCGCCTGGCAGATGCTTATTTTTTTCATCCCATCAAGTTGATCATCCTCAACACCATGATAAGGTTTCCGGTTTGTTCGACGAATCCTATCCGGTGAATATACCTTCAAATAGGTGATGGCTTACACCTTTATCGTCAGACCTAGGGTTGTGCATGAATGGATGTGGGTCATTTATAAATAATTTCAAGTTTCGAGAATATATTGCTATGTATCAAGATGAGAGTGAAATTCATCTTGCACAATCCATTCTAGCATAAATTGGAATTTGTCTAAATTGTATAAAGTTGTTTTTATCATTTAGGAATTACTTTCATTTTTCTTTTACTCTCAAATTTTTTGATTCCAAAATATTATCAAAATTTATAATTAAATTAAGTTGAGGAATTCATTTTAATTATCAAATTCCATGAAATTAGTAAATCTGCCAGGCAATTAAAAACGGCTGATCCGTGAGTAAACCGTTACATTAAATATACGTAAATCTTTGTTCTGCCGAGTAGAGATGTTTCGACGTAAATAGAATACAAAAGTCGCTCTGTAATGTCAAAATTTGAGTACTTTTATTATAAAAATCGTGGATTATTCATCCTCCAATTCCGTTCACTTGATTCTCGGAAAAGGACTTTTACCGAATCCGATCAACTTATGGCATCGCTCGGAGGGTTGAGGGGATTCCACAGCTTTTTGTTGTACACATATACTTCTGGCGGTGAACCGAGAGAGGAAAAAGGTATTTAAGTTCCCAGATTCCTCATCTTCCCTCAAATTTTCCCTTCTGATCTGTAAAGGATTTCGAATTTCAGAGACCTGAAACATCGACTGTCAAGACTTCGCTCGGGGTTATTGTAATTGAAGTTTCTTACAGACGAGCGGACCGATCGGCTTCGATTTAGACGGTTTTGGGTTAGGGCTTTGTTCTCCATTCTTTTTCAAATTTTTGTGTAGTCTCTGGTTATTGCTGCATCAATAACTGTATTTCTTCGATGTTTAATTCAAGAAATTTAAAATAATATGATTGAATTGGGTATTCGGTTGGATTCCCCCAGCTGGGAATATGAAATTGTAGTCACTACTATGGTTTGATGCGCAGTGGTTGTTTTATGTGGTTTTCAAATGGTATCTTGTTGACTTATTTCTATGGGAATCCCTGTGTGGCTAGGGTTGAATTATAGCCCAGATTTATGTGAAAGAAGTAACGATTGAAATGTTTGCCAGTAACAGGGGGTACCAGGTAGTAGATTATGGGAGAAACCTAGATCTTCTGTAAAAAGAAAGTCTTAATAAGTGTTTTTTTCTAAGGTATCCGATTTTGAAATCCTGGGACTGTGGTTCACTGCTGAGGTGGGCGGAGTGTTAAGCCACGTCCAACAGAGTTCCGATCCCGCTGTGGTCTATCCCACCCGAATGGAAGGTCTCAAAAAGGGACACGGCCGGGCAAGGCAGGTTTAAAAATGGGCCAATTGCCATTTGTTATCGACGTCTATACCCGTTGTCCAAGCCAAATGAAGTCTACGTTATGTGGTGCAGCCCTTGACATCAATGCATCTTTCTCGAAACAAGTTTGAAAAAAATTTCAGGGATTGTTGTATACGTTTCACATGGTTTTGGGGCTTCTCTCATGATTTTGGAGCTGGTGGCAGCCCACAGATATTGGACTTTAGTGCCTGTGTATGGATAGGATGTCCATTCCAGTAATTTCTTATTGTTTCTAGAGAGGGATTGTGCGAATGGTAGCATTCGACACAATCACTATTTCACAACAATTTCCTTGTGTTTTTTTTTTTAGTTGAGTAAAAGACCAAAAATTTTCTTAGCCCCTTGCCCCCTTGAGCGAAAAATTTGAGAGTGACATGCGTTGCTGAGTTGAAAATTTCTGCAGAACTTGCCAAGATTTTAGTCAATATCCGAATTATTTTGGAGTTATAGAACTCGGCTTTAATGAGTGTGGCTGAGTTATAAATTCTTTAAAAGCTAAGCACTGCATAGTTTTGAGCCACGTTGTCAAGTACAGGTCCAGTGACCTTGAATAATGTCACGCGTATTCTGAACTACAAAATTTTATAAAAGCTTGATTTAGATTTATATTTTTATTCCTGTCTTTCAACCAGAGAGGCTGCTTTATAAATATTCAATTTATTTATTGGTTACTTGGTAACGGGCTCTGCTCATATATCAATTGATTATTCAAACCTCCCATCATTTAATGTCGTAACACGTGTTGTCACTAAATGTTGTAGAAATTTGCTGAATAATGAAGATTATTCACCGAGATTATCCTGGTCACACACTATTTGATCTTTATGCATAACACATAACCTCTTCTACCATTAATCATCACATGCGGAAATAAAACAAGCGGTATGCGATCATAAGAACATAAATTCATCACACATATAACGCAGTATGTAATGGGGAAAGCTTATAGATGATAGCTGAAAACCCCCAGCTATCTGTATCATATAATGAATGAGAACATGTAACAATACATAGCACAATACTCCTCACAAGTACTCAGTACTATCTCCAAAAGTTACACACAAACTAGCTCAGTTTTGAACAAGTCACGGGTTCAAAACTCCTCCACTGTTTGCCTGCCTCTACTGCGCAATCCAAAAGGATTATGGATGAGATCCAAGTTCGAATCCCACTAGCTCCAACTGCGCAATCCTCATTGGCAATCTCTCTCAATGCTTGCGCAAATCTCATGCACAGCTATAGTCACAACTGATAGATGTCTCACCCTTTCACCCACCTCTAACACTTGTCTCCACTGAACTGTCCATGCACTGAGTTAACTGATGTATTCTTTAGTTGATTTATGAGTTAATAATTAGTGAATTAAATAATATTTAATTCACACCACTCATCACTAGTGTATTTGTCAGTTAGACTAAACACAACTAGTTCAACTAAGTCAAACTGAAGACAACTCCATCAACTCCTCAATCAACTCCACCAAACTCAATCACTTGAGTTCTCACTGAAGTCCATCATGCAATAGCTCAACTAACCCATAGGAAAAGCGTATTTCCTTCTGGCAGTTGTATGTGCCACATCCGTAGCTCAAACTGAAGTGCGCCAAGAGGATAAGATAATGTTTATAGTCCAAATATTATTAAGGGTTAATAATATTCGACTATTCTATTTTTAGCCTGGCAGTCTAAAAATAGACTCCGCCCATATGTCTAAAAATAGAGGTCCATCTATTTTTACCAACTCGACCAATCATCCATAAATAGCATCCTGCAACTCATAGACCATGATCCATATGTCTAAAAATAGAGTGTCTAAAAATAGACTTTGCGCCAAAAATAGCCTGCAGGCCCACTTAGTGAAGGCGACTTCTTTTCACTAAGCTCCATCATCTTGTTGCATTTTCAACAAATGTAGCCCGGAGTGTTGGAGTCATGGGACATTGAAGAAATAATGAATATTATGTTCCTAGAACAATGAAGAAATAATGAATGTTGGGTCATAGGTCATTGACGAAATAATGATTACGTTGTTTCTGATATTTGATTATGTGCCATCAGTGAAAGAAGGCACTAGTTTTTCATCTAAGAGTTATCAAAAGAGATTTTTATGTGTATAAGAAAATTCATGAGATTTGGATCTAGATTTAAATTTTAGCTGCTGAAAGGAATACAAAGATAATTTATGGTTCTTTGCAAATGTTTCTGTCAGGATTTGTTTGAGAAGATACTTGCCAAAGAAATGGAAGAATGTTGTGCTGTCTGTGCCGAACCATTGGAGTGGTTGGCATATGGGCCATGTGGCCACCGTGAAGTCTGCTCTACTTGCACCTCAAGGCTGCGGTTTATCCTTAATGACAAAAATTGTTGCATTTGTAAACAAGAATGTCCTAGTGTTGTGATAACTAAGGTATATTGTTATTTTCGTTCACTTCAAAGCTCTGCACAATTATGAATAAATGCAAAGGCTCTAATGCTTTATAGCGATTGCAATTTTATAAAATTTGCGATAAAATGTGACTTATCTGGCATGTGAGCAGGCTCTAGGAGACTACACAAATGTAGTAGTGGATTTTAGTACCCTACCATCTCAAGCAAACGAGGGAAAAGTAGGCAACTATTGGTTTCATTTAGACACACAAGCGTATTTTGATGATGAGCAACATTACAAAATGATCAAAGCAATGTGTAGGTTGAGCTGCAGTGTTTGTGACAAAATGATCAAAGCCACAGAAAGAGTTAGCAAAGCGTGACCGAGAGTTTAAACATATAGATCAGTTGAGGAAGCACTTATTTCATGCACACAAGCTTTCTATGTGCACATTATTCCTGGAAGGCCGAAAGGTGAGCATAATTCTGTTTTTTAAAACTTTATTGCTATTTCATAAAAACAATTTGGATGCAAGGAATTCCAGCCTTCTATTACTCAACTTCCACAGAACGAGCTGAAGGATGGAGAATTTAGTGGTTTTGCTTTGATCCTCAATATTTACACAAGCACTATGAGACAGCAAGGGACAACAAGGCAAAGTTTGCACGTTTTACATCTTAATAATTTCTTGAGTGTGGATTTCATCATTTGAAATAGTAATTCTAGATTCTCTTCTGTTGGTTGCTTCTTATAGAAGTGTTAGTCTGCATTGTCAAGTCACCATTTTTTTTAAGTTTAATATTTGAATTGATATTACAGCATCGAAATCAGTAATTGTAGATCATCCAATTTTTGTGAGTTGTTCAAGATCTGATTCTTTTAGTGACAATGCTTATCTCGGACAGCGTATTATACCTTAACTTGGAAGACACAAAACTTACATTCATTTGGAAATATCCTAAGATAACATACACAATGGAATTTGTATTGTTATGTAATTTCTTGTAATTCTATGCAAACTAATTACCAAGTTAGTCGGAATCAAGTCAGTATTTGTGCACACAACAATATGCCCAGTTCTTGGTTTGATACAAACTAACAACCAATTTGGTCTGCTGCTTTTTCCAAATCAGATCTTTATTTGTGAACAGAAGCTTTATACACGGGCACAGCTAGACCGACATTTATCTAGAGGAGACTCTGAAGTGGATGGCAGTGAGATAGAAAGGGGAGGTTTCATGGGTCATCCAATTTGTGACTTTTGCAGGAAACGATTTTATGGAGATAATGAACTTTACTTGCATATGTCAAGAGATCATTATACTTGCCACATATGCCAAAGGTGAGACTGTATGTGCACAATGGGATTGATGTCATGACTAGTTGTTCTGAATTCTGGTAGTTAACTGTCTCTAACATACAAAGCATAATTTGTGATCGCAGAAGGCACCCTGAACACTTTGAGTATTATCGGAATTACAGTGATTTAGAGGTAAGGTGCTATCAGTAAGTTGCCTGAGAAAAAAATATTAAATATGTGTAAATGCTCCGTTCCACATCCTTTCATGAGATTGGATGTTTTTAATTTTTGAGGCATGATTTTATTGCAGGCACACTTTAGTCAAGAACATTTCCTATGTGAAAATGCTGATTGCCTGGCAAAAAAGTTTGTTGTCTTTGCAGCTGAAGCAGAGTTGAAGGTTTGTTTTCTTTTCTTATAATCACTTGTAGGTGCTCTTAATTTGATACTTGCTATTTATAATTTTTTTTTTCCAACATTTAGATTTACTGTCAATAACTGATAAATTGAGGCGATGGTAGTCCTGATGGTTGATTGAAAGACTTTTCATTACTTGCTAACATTTGTTGTGTGCTATTTTTTTCCTTCCTTCACATACATTTGTTGGAAAGATCTAAACCACATAACTTTATGATATCAATTTCAGAGGCATAATGCAATTGAGCATGCTGGAAATATGTCCCGGTCTCAACGGAATGCTGCACTGCAAGTATGTACAATTTCAATTTGTTTACCCACCTATGTCTTCAATAGAAAAAAATTACCTGTTGAGACTGGGGTAATATATGGCATAGCTACAATTAAAGAGTCTAGGATTTCCATGACAGATTTTAGTGTTGGCTCCAATGCTTTCAGTATCTTGGTATCTGGGAATGAATGCTTTGCATTTCAATAATATTATAATTGTTCTATTGAAATGGTTTTGTTCAACTGCTAGTGTTTTTTTGATTTTATGTTGTAAGTTTGATTATTTTGTTGGAAGAGTTGAAACATTTTGGTGAAACATGCTTTAATGATAAATTTTATTATCTGACATATATTTAAAATGGTTTCACTCTTTTTTGTGATCTATGTTTGTCTCACCCCTCATTCATGATCCATCTTCCTCGCCTTTCCCCTCCAAAACCTATTGTAAAGTCCTTCACTGTAAAAATCAAACCTTTCTCTCTTGAAGGAGATGTGCACTTTGTGAGGCCCTTTGCCACTCCTCGAAAGCCTTTTGGCGTACTCTTTCTCATGACACCATGCCATCCTGCCTGACCTTGACCCCCAGTTCCTGTTCTCCCACACGACCTCTCTTTATGACATTCTTGGATAATCTATTATTTGCATCCCCCCCCCCTGCATGCCACCCTTTTTTTTGATGGAGACATCAAGAGAGCAATTAGAGCAATGGGTACCAATAGAGCAACAAATGAGGAAGGGTTTCAAGTTGAATTCCTTAAACATGGCACCCAATATCTTGAGTCCTATGTTGTCGACTTATGTAACCATGTGGTATGTTTAGGTTTCCTCACCTCTTGGACAAGACATGTTATTCATCCAATCACAAATCAGGGAGTAGTTTTGATTCAAACAACTATCCAACCATCTTGGTGGGTCATACTTTCTCCAAGCTTTATGACATAGTTTTACACTTGTGGTTCTCTAAGGGTTTGAAGAGTCGTCATCTTAGGGCTCGAGGACAAGCAAATTTTCGACCAAACTACAAGACGATTGATCGTATTTTCATTCTCTGATCCATTATTAAGGAGGCTTGTCATTGCTCTTTGAAGGTTTACAATTGCTTTGTAGACTTTTAGAAAGCATTTGACATAGTTTCAAGGGAGGCATTGTTCCAAAGGCTTCACAACATTGCCCTATTTGATACCCCTCTTGGCAGCCATCATGAGTTTGTATGAGTTAGTTTTCTGATGGCTCATGATGGAAAATGACCTTTCCAATTTCATCCAGAGTACCATCAGGGTAAAACAAGGATGCCTCATCTTGTTGACCCCACTTTGGGATCTATATTGATGAGATGAAGCTTTTCCTACGTGAGCATATCCAAGAGGGAGATGGTTGTCTTCTACACTGTGTTAAATTCACTCCTTTTTGTTGATGTCTTGGTCTTTTTGGCTTCTACTTTTGAAGTCTTGCATAGACCATTGACACGTTGTCTAGCTTTTGTGACCTTAGACAATTGATGGTCAACCTGGGTAAAACCAAGGTTTTGGTCTTCAATGCATGGAAAAGATCTCATATAGATTTACATTTCTACAACTGGGGTGTCAAGATTGAGATTACCATTGCTTACACCTACTTGGGATCTAGTTTGTGGGGCCTCTTTTTGGTATGCGACGGGCCCTCTAGCCACGAATTTGTAAGGATATGGTTCTCTGGCCTTCATTGAGAGGTAATGTTTCTAGAGTCTTTTTTAGGACATCTCATCCAAACTTCAGCTCATGGAGGCAATTATTAGACCCATTCTTCTTTATGTCTCCAAAGTTTGGGGGTTGAGCTTGTTGCAGATAGATTGGATGAACTTGGAAAGAGTCCAAACCTTGCTTCTCAAATGCATCGTCTACTGTAAGTATGATAGTTCCACAACTCATCATTTAGGCAGAGTTTGGTGTCCAATCATTTCACCTTGAGGCCATTCAATGTTTGGTTTCATTACTTCATAGAGTTAGGTCTTTTAGAGACTTCACCATTGGGAGAGAGAGGTACCTGTATCTTGTTCTTATTTCATTGGAGGCTTTTTGCCTCGAACCCCCATGGATGTGCTTGAGGCTGGTTCTCGAAAGCATCTTGGCTTCTCCATTGCTGACTATCACCCTATAGCACCTTCCGCCTTTCAAATTCTCCCTTGATGTGCTGAGCCATCTCATGCAAACTCACCGCCTCCCCCCATTTAGATTCTCCCTTAATGCGTTGATCCATCTCATGCAAACTTAATAGGTACTAAATTAGGTCATTAAAGAGTATTTCTATAGATTGTACCTTTATGTCATTTGAACCTCACCATTTGTTGAGAAATCAATGCTTATAGGAATTAGGGTTTGATTCATCTTTCTCAATTGCAGCTTCAATCCAGAATTTTGGCCCCCAGCTTCAGAACTTTGGATCTGTAGTAGACTCAATTGCGGCCCCAACAAATTCCCATAAACTTCGCACGTGTGAGAGATGGATAGCCCAAATTCTCGAATTAGATATTCCCAACTTCTTTCTTCCTTCTCCAGCTTCTTCGCTCTCTTTTTCTTCTTCTCTTCCTTATAGATCAAACTTGTTGAGTGAGTGCTCCAAATAGGTCGAACTGCCTCTCTATATATAGCCTTTCTGCTGGGTTGAATTTCCCTAATGTAGGTCGACTTCATGGGGAGAGGGCCAACTTGGTGTGGAGGTGACAAATAACCTTTTTGACTTGAAAATAATTCTTTTTTACATGATACAAAAGCCCAAGAAGGGCCTAATAAAAATGAGAATGACTCTAATGACTCCAGACAACCTAGAAACCTTCAATGGAGGCTTTGACCTAGGCATGAAACGCATGCTTTAATAAGTCATTTTCTTTAATAATAAAATTTATTTTGACAAGTATAATTATGAAGAAAGATACTAGTTACATTCTTCAACACTTCCTTTTAACTAGGGAGGTTATTCATAATTACATACGTATAATGGTACATGGAAGATCTCAAAATGATATGAACTATGAAGAGTTCTAGCACACACAGTGCTACAGATTAGATACCTAACTAGGGTACTCTAATTTGGTGGGACTAATGTGAACTCAAGCTTTATCCACTCTAGGTACCATTAGCTTTTAAGCTCTATCACCAACTTAGTGATCTAGGCACACCACCCTCTCTACTTCAGGATCTAGATATAATCACATAGGCTGACTTGATGTCCTCCCAAGCAACTTGCCATAAGATGCTTCATCTCCCTCTATCAACTAAATCCGTAACATCAACCAATCCAAGCATGCTTCTAAAATATTCAAACTTCTTATTCGGAAGAGATTTCATCAACACAACAACTACTTGTTCATTTGTTGGAATATATTGTAGCTTCACGACCAAACTCCTAATGTAGTGGTTCTTGTTGATATGCTTTGTCCTTGCATGAAATGTGGGGTCTTTAGCCATCTTGATGCTGCTTTGATTATTGCAATTTATCACCGTAGGATCCAGAGGCATTCCAAACAAATCTGATAATAGTTTCCTTAACCAAACAACTTCTTTTCCTACTTCACATGCAACGACATATTCTGCTTCGATACTACTTAACGCAACAAGATTTTGTTTTCAACTCATCCATGAAATCATTGTAGATCCAAAATTGAAACATCCACTGATAGTTCTCCTTCCATCAGTCTCATTGCCAGCCTAATTGGAATTGATAAAACCTGTTAACTTGAATTCCTTTCTTGTGCCACTTAGGTATCTCAAGATATGCTTGGTAGCTATCCAATGGTCATGACGAGGCTCCAACTGAAATTGACCAAGAACATTTACAACAAAACATATATCAGGTCTTGTATTCACCAAGTACATTAGAGAGCTCACCATCTTATGATAGCTTGTAGGATTCGACGAGATTAGAGTTGAAGCGTCTCAACCTTTTGAGATTAGTGATCATGGGAGTAGTCATAGGCTTGGAATCCATAATATCGAACTTTTGTAACAACTTGATTATGTATTTACCTTGACCAAGATATATCTCATCGGGTTTTTGACAGACTTCCAAGCCCAAGTAATAGTGCACGAGTCGCAGATCTTTCATTTCAAATTTTGTTGCCAGCATTTTCTTGCATTCTAGAATTTTGCGCTCCACACCTGTAATAAACAAATCATCCACATATAGTAGGATAATTACAAGTTCATTCTTCACTACCTTGATGTAGAGGTTTGCATCGACAAAACTTTTGACGAACCCAATCCTTAGGAGATGCGTCCATTCTTGCATACCAAGCCCTAGGAGCTTGCTTCAAGCCATATAGAACTTTCTTAAGTCTGGAAACATGTGTATCCCTGCTATTTATTTCAAAGCCTTCTTGTTGTTCAATTTATACTTCTTCATCAATGGTTCCATTTAGAAATGCTATTTTGACATTTTGGTGGATATTTCATCCCATAGTAGCAGTTAGCGAAACCAAAGATCTTATAGTAGTATACCTGGCAGTGGGAGCAAAGGTTTCTTCATAGTCTGTTCCTTCCTTTTGTGAGAAACAACTTGTGATGAATCTAGCTTTGTATTTGTCTATGCTTCCATCAATGACATGTTTGATTCTGTAAATCCATTTGGAGGTGACAACTGATTTGTCACTTGGTCTAGGAACGATTTCCCAAACCTCATTCTTCATGATGGATTGATATTCTTCCTACATTGCCTTCTTCCATTTTTCTTGATGAACGACTTCTTCAAAGGTAGTTGGTTCTGCTTCTATTAATTTCAACATGTATGCTGCATACCCTGAATATCTCTTCGGCCTTTTGCTTTCTCTAAAAGATCCTTTAGTTACTCCATGTCCTTTGACATCTTCAAGTGTAGGTTTTAATCAATTTGGCCTCTTCTTTGTTTCGGGAATGATTCTAGGTTGAATAGGCTCACTTGTTCCTTCTTCTTCTTCTTTTTCTTGGTTTGTATTTATCTTGTCATGATGCTCTTCTTCTTCAAATATCAGTATGTCTTCCTCATTGGATTCGATTGGTATATCCTTGGATCTTTTGTAGGCATGGTTTTCATCAAATATAACATCCTTGCTAGCTTCGATTTGTCTTCCTTCCTTGATGTAGATTCTATAAGCCTTTGATGAAAGGCTATAGCCAACGAAGATTCCTTTTATGCTTGTAGAGTCCAACTTCTTTCACTTGTCTTTTGGAACATGGATGTATGTAGGACACCCAAAGATTCAGAGGTGGTCTACACATAGCTTCTTCCCTGTGAATGCTTCTTTTGGTGTCATATTATCAAGGATTATATGAGGACTTATAATTTGTATATACACTACTGTCATTGCTGCATCTCCCCATATAATTTTTGGTAGATCCTGATAAAATATCATAGTTTGTAAGCATTCTTCAATGGTTCTATTCATTCTTTTTGCAACTCCATTCTGCTCGGGGTTGTAGGGAATAATGAACTCCCTCTTAATACCTGCTTCTTTACAATATGCGATCAACTCTTTTGAAGTGTATTCCCCTCCATTGCTTGATCTTAAAGTCTTTATCTTTCTTTTGGTTAAGGTTTCAACTTCGGTTCTAAATTCCTTGAGCTTTTCAAATACTTCGTCCTTTGTCTTGAGAAGATAGAGCCATGTCTTTCTAGAGTGATCATCAATGAAGGTCACATAATAAAGATGGCCACTAAGAGATTTATTAGACATTGGCCCACACACATTGGAATGAATGAGGTCTAGTATCTCCTTAGACCTTGTATCACTGCTTGTAAAAGGTTTCCTAGTATTCTTTCCCAAAGCACATCCCTTGCATACTTCTTCATGATCTTCCTTGATGTTGGGGATGCCCTTTACCATTTGACTTAAGAGATGGTACTATCTGGTGATGAATATGCCCATATCTTCTATGTCATAGTTTGATAGGGTTGATTTCCATGTGAACTAGGGCTCGAGGAGATGGTGTTATAACTCTATATATGCTTCCTTCACGAACTCCAATAACCTTTGCCTTTTCAATACTTGAATCCTTTCCCAAACCAAAACTTTACCATCTACAAAGGCAACCCTATCTCCTTTATCTTCTAAACAAGAAATGGAGAGTAAATTCTTTTTCAAACCTGGGAAATAGAGTATGTTGTTGAGGTGTAACTTTGCTCCACTTTCTAGCTTCAATGAAGTAGATCCACGGCCCTTGACTGCATAATTGTTGTTGTCTCCGAACTCCACTGCATGAGATGAAGGTTTCCTTGATAGAGTATGAAGATGTCCACTTTCTCTCGTCATATGTCTTGAGGCTCGTCGCTCCACTATCAATGATCCATGCTTTGTCATCATCAAGAGTACCTGTAAGTGCAAATAATAATCCTTCACTTTTGACTCTCCTAGATATATTGCAACTTTCATGATATTGAGACCCATCTTCAAATAACTTGCCATAAAGGGAGTAACCTTTTCTTCCAAGACTGCTTTTCCCCTTTTCAAGTGATTGCCAACAAAGTGATCTTCAATCTTCTTCCAACTTAGCTCTGAAACCATGTTGAGAAGTTAGTGCTTATAGGAATTAGGGTTTGATTCCTTTTTCTTGATAATTACTTGTGAATTATGTTGGCCTCATTTACTTCTTTATTAGTTTATCTTTCATCAAGAAATTACCAAATTATATCTATATGAAGACCACAAGAACAAGAGACACAAGATGTAGGCACTTAGCCAGGGCAAAACTCCTTCAAGGGGAAAACCCAATCCAACTCTTCCACTAATAGATTCAAATCAAGATGAGACAATCCAATACCTCTAAGACATAGACAAAGACGTCCTCCAACCACCAAGTCAACCTTTCCTTCCAATAGACGATCCTGTCAAAGTCTCTAAGTGACAACTTCCCAGTTGCAACTCCCCCAACTTTAGATTTTCGGCCCCCATCTTCAGAACTTCAGATCTACAATATGCTCATAATTTCGGCCCCAACAAATGCCCAAAAAATTTTGCACGTGTGAAAGATAGATAGCCCACAATCTTGAATTAGGTCTTCCCAACTTCTTTCTTCCTTCTCCAGCTTCTTCGCTCTCTTTTTCTGCTTCTCTTCCTTGTAGATCGAACTTGTTGAGTGAGTGCTCCAAATAGGTTGAACTGCCTCTCTATATATAGCCTTTCTGCTTGTTCGAATTGCCAATGTAAGCCCTCTTCATGGGGAGAGGGCCGACTTGGTGTAGAGGTGACAAATAACCTTTTGACTCAAAAATAATTCTTTTTACAATATACAAAAGCAAAACAATGACAATGACCCTAATGACTCGAGACAAAACCTAGAAACCTTCAATGGAGAATTTGACCTAGAAAATATTGACCCAAGCATGAAACCCATGCTTTAATAAATCATTTTCTTTAATAATAAAATTTCTTTTGACAAGTATAATTATCAAGACCAATACTAGTTACATTCTTCAACACCATCGACAAGTCTAGTTTCAAAGATTTCCTTCTATCTAGAATTGTTTTTGGAGTCACAAGATGGTATCATAGTTCGCCCACCTACACATGCAGACATTAGGTGGACTTGCTTAGGATCTCATTGGGATATTTTTGAGTTGGTTCACATAGACTCCAGATAGAGACAAACCACCATATACCGTTGTCAAGCCAGGTGAGGTAACTCCTAAAACTTGAATTTTTTGCCATTAAACAAGCATACATATATATACAAGATGTTGTGACCTTTGGTTTCAACTTCCAAGGTTTGATGTCTCTTCTTATTTTAGTGGTTCATATTCTCATATTTATAATTTCACGAAATCCCTAAGGATTAGGTGTTTAACATTCCCCCTATTAATCCAAAGGGGTGTTAGTGAGCCCAAGCATCATTTTGAATTTTTCAAACTTTTCCCTTCCAAGTGCTTTGGTATAAGGCGTTAGTGAGCCCAAGCATCATTTTGAATTTTTCAAACTTTTCTCTTCCAAGTGCTTTGGTATAAGGTGTGTTAGTGAGCCCAAGCATCATTTTGAATTGTTCAAACTTTTCTCTTCCAAGTGCTTTAGTAAAGATGTCTACAATTTGCTCATTTGTGGAACAATGTCTTAGATGAATAGTGTTGTCCTCTACATGATATCAAATCAGATGATACTTTGTGTTGATTTGTTTGGTTCGATCATGGAATTTGGGATTCTTGACCAACTTGATTGCATAAGTATTGTCAATAGGAAGAGAAGTATAATTTTTTATTTTTATTTTTTTATTTTTATTTTTATTTTTTATTTTTTATTTTTTATTTTTATAGAGGAACCCAACAACTTGTTTGACACGTAACTACTAGTAAACCTTTGAGGTTCTACGACCTGTATTCCTCTTCATAAGTCGAGTCACAACTCGGGGGATTTGAACCTTGGATCTCTCATTTTTCACATATTTCACATTACTTTGATCACCAATTGAGCTATTCCCCTGGGAATGTATAATTCACTTGTTTATCTGTTCGTCTTCAAGAATTTTCCTGAGCCAAACAATCTCCTTCGTTGCTTCTTTAGTTTCCATGTGTTCTGCCTTTGTTATGGAATCTTTTAGAGCTGATTATTTGCATGACCTTCAAGATACTTTCCTGATCCAAGTCTCATAAGATAGGAGAGTGCAAGTATGCATGCATGGAACTCTATCTTCTATGGATTTGTTCTCTGTCTATTCTTGGAAGCTTTCCACATATAAAGTGCCCTATTTATTTGGCAGACAACTATTAACAGAAGGAAATTTAAAATAGAGTTGAATTGCTAGATATAAGAATCATCAAAACTGGAATTCCCCATAAATTCCTCCATTCCCTTCTTGCTGCTGGAGGAGCGTGTATTGATATTGTTGTATTCCTTCTATGGATTTGTTCTCTGTCTATTCTTGGGAGCTTTCCACATGTAAAGTGCCCTATTTATTTGGCAGACAACTACTAACAGAAGAAAATTTAAAATAGAGTTGAATTGCGAGATATAAGAATCATCAAAACTGGAATTCCCCATAAATTCCTCCATTCCCTTCTTGCTGCTGGAGGAGCGTGTATTGATATTGTTGTATTCCTTCTATGGATTTGTTCTCTGTCTATTCTTGGGAGCTTTCCACATGCAAAGTTCCCTATTTATTTGGCAGACAACTACTAACAGAAGAAAATTTAAAATAGAGTTAAATTGCCAGATATAAGAATCATCAAAACTGGAATTCCCCATAAATTCCTCCATTCCCTTCTTGCTGCTGGAGGGTGTATTGATATTGTTGTATAGATTGCTGTATGGAATCTCTACCGGAGTACTTGTCGTCATACCTTCTTTGCACATGCCCAAATTTTCTCTACTTGTTGCACTTGATATGAATCAAGTCATTTTTCTCTTGACATGAAGAGTATGATTCTTCCTCCTTACCCATATGACTCCTTTGGGTCCAGCTTTCCTACCTCCTATTCTCATCTTATTGTCGAGGGCTAGGTATGGTAGATCAGCCTCATCCTTGTAATTGGTTGATACTTGCTCTAGTCTCATCTCTCTTGTAAATGAATCCCTACTGCTTGAAGTTAGGTGTTAAAATTGCAACTAGGGCCAAATTCCACCTTGGGACAACTCATTTGATGGAGATGATGATTGCATTAAATTCCTCTTTTCGAAAGGACCAAAATTGATATAAAGATCATCCAATTTCGACAAACAGAAGTGTGTTTTTGAATTTATACCCACACGTGAAAATTGTTCAGGTCGGCCACGTCATCATGTACGTTCATGAAGCCCAATGGGCATGACTCTTCACCCTCAACAACTTGTATAAATACAAGTTCCCTCTCACCTCATTTGACATCATCATCATCACACATTTCTTCTCTCTGCTCTCATTGGTTCATACAATTATTGGGCAGATCTTCTCTCTCTCACACTTGTGGCAGAAGGACGAATTTTCTGGGCAAATTAGTAGGCCGAATTTCAGGACTGTTGCAGAGTTTGACTAGCGTTGATCGAACACTTTTTTTTCTTTTTCTTTTCTGAATAAGACTAATTCTATTAAGAAAAAACATATGGTACAATCAGAGCTTGCAGAGAAGCGAAGCTAAAGAGCAAGGGAACTGGAAATGATATAGTATCAACCTCGGTCCCATAGAGCATCCATGGCATAAGCAAAAAGATAACAAAGAGAACATAAAAGAACGAGCTAGACTAAGGAGTCTACCCAGCATGGGTAGAGTCTCCCAATCGACATTTTTTCCCTTTCTTTTTACTGACTTTGACCCAACCATTCTGATTTGGCTGGACCGGAACCACTTGCAGACTGTTCTGTGCTAAAGGAGGAGTCTCCTTGTCTGAATCAGAAGAAGAAGTCTCATGCGAGCATTTCTGCGAGATCAGAGGCGCATAAGGAACCTCGGGGCAGCCTGAGGGCGAGTCCTTCGGATGCTCCAAATGCTCCTCTTCCACTTCAATGTCCTCCTCATCAGAGCTAGAGGTCTCTAGGTCATCCATAGGGGGTCTGTCACAAGGTTTCCAGCTCTTGGATTTGGATTTGCGGTAGATATTCTTCTTATTGTCGAGGAACTTTGCACATGTATTCTGGAGATGCCTCGTCTGATGGCAATGTCGGCATCTGAAGGCTGTGTTCTCATAGTCCAAGGTTTGGGTCCAATGGAAGTCCCCAACTTTAAGGATGATCTGATCTGGTAGCCCTTTGCTAATGTCTATTTCCGCGCAAATTCTGCCAAAGGTATATATTCCTTTCTCCCCCCTTGAGGTATCTGTTGCCAGGAAGCGGCCCAATGTGTCTTCGATTCCTTGAAAGACAGCAAAATGCCAGAGATGCACCGGGAGGTTTGGAAGTCTGACCCAGATAGGAAGCTTGGTGATGACAGCGGTAGAGGGGTCGAAGTCAGGGAACCAGGGGGTGAGGAAAAGTCCAGTTGATCCCCAGAACCAGGGGCCTCCTGTTAAGGCTTTCTGGTAATCTTCATTGAAGGCAAAGGCGACAATAAAGAAGCCTTTCGAGCATAAGAAGACTTTGCTGTTGTTGGTCCAATTGGAGTGGATCCACTGGTATAGATCGGCTGTACGGGGCCATAGTCCATTAAATCTGCATATGATGGCTGTGTCTGCAAATGTCTGGTATTGATCATCCAGAGATGGATGAGTGATTTCAATGGCAGGGGTTTCCTCCATTTTGTCCACCAAGAAAGGTTTGGGAGCCTCAACTAGATGAGCAGTCTTCTTGGCAGGCTGTGCATGAACCGCATCTTTATAGGAAAAACCCTTGGAGGCAGAGGATTGCCCTGCGGCTCCTCCCCTTAGCCGAAGTGAAAGGATTACTGTGGCATTTCTTTCAATATTGTAAAAGGAAAGAGGCAGATTATTATCCAGCTGCTTACCTGTGAAGAGGAGCCGCAAAAGTGGGTAAGGGATCCCCAGCTTCTGTTCGAGGATCTTTGAGAGATGGCGCACTGTAAGAGAGGGCTGGACCCCAAGTAGCAGGGTTTTGCCCGTCAGAAGAATTATTTGAATTTGAAAATTCGTTTGCTGGAGACTTGAAAGATCGCGGCTGCTAGAGATGGGATTCGAAGTAGATTTAGTGTGTTCGCAGGGTTTCAAAGCTAGCTCCAGATTCTAGCGATACTGCCTCGGCATGTGGAAACACAGCGCGGAAGTAGCCAACGGAAGGAGTCTGCGGGCAGAGGCGGAGAAATCTGAGATCCGTTGCGTTACTGCAAGGGCAGCCGTAGCAGAGCTGCTAGAAGCAATTGCAAAATGTGGAGCCGCACCGTCAGTGTCTGCATCTGTGCCGAGGAGAAGCCACAGCCGGATTCTACAGCCCTTCAGAGTTGGGCTTGCAGCAAAAAGCTCGACCACACGGAAACCAGCGAACGGATCTGAAATGGTACTAGCCTTTTTATCATAAAAGGCCGCGCAGATATCAAGGGTTGTAGAAACTAGTTGAAACCCCAGGTGGGTGCCGGCTTGAGATGGGCGTGAATCAGCCCGAAGCACATTCCATCTACCTCTGCAAGCGCGTGTGCAGTTGGTGCTCAAAGCCTCTAGGCCAGAAGGAAGCCTCCGGTCTACAAATCGCGTGAGAGCGGCTGGTCCATCGCCACAGCTGAACCCATAACGGTAAACCCTAACAGCTGCGCTCGCCATCGTCTCTTTCAAGTTTTTTACAATAACCACAACTTGTTGATCGAGCACTTTGACTCATCCTTTGATTGTGTTTTTTGTGGGAAAAGTTCGTTTTTGGTAGGTTGTACAGTTTGTCATAGGAATTGAGAATTTCTAGGCAATTTGACCACATGGCTGATTGTAGGGTTGACTGCACACTTGACCGCAGAGTTGATCAAGTTTGATCACAGTTTTCAGGACTGTTTTGGGCTGAATTTGACCACCTTATTAGGCTGAGTTTGACTGGGTATGACCAAGCTCCAAAAAAGGAAGATTTGCTACTGCATTGACCATCTTTGACTTCTAGTTAGGGATGAATTTTACTGTAGTTGACTCTAGATTTGACGGGGCTGTTAGGATTGTGATTTGGCGAGTCAAATTTTCACTTTTGTACTCACTTTCTCTCTGCTGAACACTTGATATAATAATAAGAAGAACTGATCAAAGGGTTTTCCCCATATTGGGGTTTTTCCCTGTCATCTGCAAAATTTGGTGTCCTGTTGTCTTCGCTTGTCTTCTGCATTTTATTTTATGTTCTATCTGCAGTTATTGTCAATGTGATTTATGGTTAAAGTGATTGCTATTGGAAACTAATTGGAAATTGTAATTGGGCTACTCAAAGGACATTGAAGTAATTGTGCTTAGCATAGACCATACCATTGATAACTAAATTAACATTAGGTAACTTCCTTTGACCATAGATAACTTGGACAAAGTTGTGCCAAGATGAACTGGAGTCATTTAAAGCAATTTTAACTGGTTCATCATCTTTGACTTTCTCACCTATTGCACCAAGTAGGTCTCTCAACTCCTTTAGCTTCATTGTATAGCTAGCTATTTTATGTATTGAATATCAAGTTATAGTGAGATTGTTTCTCAAAGGAATCTTTCTAGATATGTTCACTCTTTGGTATAGTGTTATTGAGGCATCATACATCTCCTTGGTAGTGCTCATGCTCGTGATGTGAAGGATCCATTGGATTCTTCACTGCATCCAACAAGACTCATGTTGTATTTGTTGCATTCTTGTTGTACTCTACTAGATATTTGGGATCTATATGAAGTTTGATCTCCTCCTCGAGATACCAAACGTATCTTTCCTCTAGGTAATTCACAAAATGTCAGTGGAAATTCCATTGGACAATTTGTGACAATAGATCTATTAAAATATATTTGAAAATTCGAAATCTACACTATGAGGCTTAATTTCTCCTTAGATTTCTGGACTCATTAATTACTGTGTTATGCTTATGCATGCAATAGATAAAATATGGAAAAGAGAATTACGAAATAAAACTCACAAACTGAACACAAGATATGATTTGGAAAACCGTTATGGAGAAAACCCAATTAGAAGGTGAGGCCGCTCATCTCGGTACCTAGAGGGCTTAGTCGTCTTAATTACTTAAATGCTAGTTCCATACCCTTATCCATGACAGAGTCCAATGGGAATGATGCAATCCCCCCAATCTTGATATCTTGAAAATTGTTAAATCTGCTGGATTTTGAGTGGGATCTAAAATTCTACTTTCTCCATATGAAACCCATTGAGGTCGGAACCAATCTCAAACATCTTGAGTCAATTAATGGTAATGTTAAAAATGTAATTAATTTTTACTTCAATAATTTAACATTACCATTAATTTCATATCATTAGTAGGGCTTGGACAAATCCACTTCCCAACTCTTGGAATCCATCCTAACATTGCTTAATCACCACTAGCTGCACTCTAAAACCTTGAGAGCTCCAAACCTTTGACTGAATTGCATGAGAATGAGGCAATAAATCAATTTTAAGATGCTTTTTCGTTGATTTTGGGACAACATTAGGGTACCTGTCCAACACCAGTCAAACTTGTATCATGTGAGTCAAACTTGTGTTCGGCATGTAAAATACATGACATGGGGGGGGGGGGAAGGACGTGTCATGTTTCTTAGCATCGAAAGCTTCAAACCCTGCCATTCACCTGCTACTTCTATTTTGAAAAACCAAATTAGTGAAGCCTATACCCTTGCCTTTTTCTTTTTAGACTAGAAGGTACAATGAATTGGGACACATATACAATAATGCCTTGTCTGGAATGCACATGATTTTCTAGTGATTGGAAGGTTGTTTCTGGCTTTTGTGTTTGAGCAATTTGATGAAGTGTGATTTTTGGAATTGTAGAGATGACATTCCAGATTTTTGAAACCTTTGTCTTATAGTGTGGTTGTTTAGTAGACATTCCAGCTTTACACCTCGATATTGTAGATGCTACTAGAGGAGGTGCACCTTAGGAGTTTTGTGGAGACAAAGGTTGCAATTACTATCGATGTGACTCTGTTGGATGAATACACAATTTGACCCTTCATCGTAGAAAAGATGATGAAGGAGATGTATGATGCTTTGGTTACTTTGTATCAAAGTGTGAATGTTTCTTGTAAGATATTTTTGATGAACAAGCTTATTGCCACACATGAGTGATATAGACATTATGTAATATCCCATTTCGGGGATATTTCTAAAACACGACAGAACTCCAACCAGAGATAGACTGGGAGGGCATTTACCGGATATGTCACCTCTAAAAGAGAACGAGATCCGGAGGCTTCCTGGCCCTTTCCAGACTCTGTCTAAGAGTGAAATATAAACACACCAAGTGGTATAGAACTAGACATACAATATCATATGGCAACTACGGCAACTCATCCGGAAAATGAATTTATCAGCGACTCATGCTTGAAAAACGCATTCTTCAGGTATGATGGCTTCAACTATCATATAATATGTCTTAAAATTCTCAGCAACCAAAAGAAAGAACAACAAAAACCTTTACTTAGCTTTTAAGGGCAAAAAGGTGAGGAAAAGTGAGGATTTTGGCCCTAAAATGAGTGTATCAGAAAATCTGCGTAACATGACGGGTCAAGGTTCTGGAATATGTTAGATTAGGTCAAGAGGGACTTCCATGTTGAATTTCAGCTCAAACAAAGGCGTTTTGATATGTTAAATAGTTCCTCCTTCCCGGCGAGTCAAGAAAAACCCTGATTTCCCATGACTTTGAGTATGCAGAATTTTACTGAAGCAAGGGCAGCGTAT
Organism: Pinus albicaulis; assembly: GCA_034641835.2. Lineage (NCBI taxonomy): Eukaryota > Viridiplantae > Streptophyta > Pinopsida > Pinales > Pinaceae > Pinus > Pinus albicaulis. The sequence continues at coordinate 24,664,423 of CM076581.1, read as the reverse complement.
TTTCTGAAGGTATGAGATGTAAAGTACTATGAATAATCATAGAATGAGTTTTGGAACAAGGCATAGGCTTTCATCAAGGTTAAACAACAATTTTATATAGAAAATCCCTTAAGATTGAGGTGCTGCAAGACAAGAGATTGATCCAGAAACCCTTCAGCGTTTTCTCCAGGAGGCTGAAGCTTATCTTTATTATATTACAGATCTACAACTGATAAATACATGAAAACAGAGATCTATAATGAGACAAAATGCCCAAAGGGCCCTTTATTACTTTTCCCTTGGGGATTTCAACAATACATGAAAATGCCGGAGCAGATCTGCGGAATGATTCAGAATTTCTGAAGCAAACTTCAGTGAATGTATCAGATCAGAAATATACTTGGATTGGTTGGCCAATCCAAGGATCACCCTCAATCAGAGATCTAGCTCCAAAATGATGCCAAAAACCCTGGAACGCTGCTGCTTCTGCAATAACGCAGATCTGGGGAAAGAACTGCGCAGTATACCATGAAGAACGTATTGGCCTGATGCCAAGATCAATAAATCAGCTCCAATGTCTTCCAATCTGATCCTCCAAAGGAAAGAAAGACTCTCCCTTTGAAAAACAAGAGAAGGAAGTGGTGTTGTGGAATCTCCACGGCAACAACCTACAACATAGTATTATGCTGCTGCAGCAATAACGCTGTCCTGGAGGATGATGCCGAAAAACTAACCTTGCCCGAGCAGGCACTCGAAGTCCCCCGGGGCTGAGGGTGAGATCTCCTCACGGAGACACTCGGTCGCACTAAACAGTGCTGCAAACAGGCTAAACAGCCAATGTGCTAAAGAAGACAAATGTCTCACTCAATAATCCATAATCCAAGCATGAATGAAATGAGGAGGCTCCTCCATCTTTTATGGCGTTGGTTTCCCTCCAAAACTCAACGTAGTCGCTCTCTCTCCTCCACATCCTCATCCTTATCCACATTCTCATCCTTATCTGCGCAGAAGATTGGAGAAACTTCGAGAGTGTACATAGGCCCTCTCCTCCACGTGGTGTTGGGTCCCCCCCCTTGACTCCCACTTAAGTCACAACGTTGTGCTACTAGGTGGATGTCTTATTTCATTTAAGTGAGTTAGACCCTCTTCACTCACTTTTTATTTATTTACAAACTATAGACGGCAAAATAAACAAAATAGAATATTCCAATTAGCTGTCGCTAATTAGGAATATTATAGTCCCCCTCGGCAAAATGTTGCTTGCCCTCAAGCAACTGCCTGAACAAGTCTCCTTTCTGCAAAACTGTGCCTGGGTCTCAGATGTGCCACTGAACCTTCCTTGTCCTCTGCATCACCCTGATATGAAGGGATCTCTCAATGCCGGGATCCCAAACTGATCTCTCATGGTACCAGCCAACCAACAAAGACCATGACTCCTGCTGTGCTGTATCTGTCACGGTGTAAGTTGTCCCATCGACTGTGTACCAACTCGTCACCTCTCTCCACTCAAGGCATGGAGTCTGGAATATAATGAGGAATATCTCCCTCATGTGGATCCTCCATCTCCAAGCAATCATCCAAACAAAATGAGCCACCTCCCACCAAGGCAACTCCTGAAAATCTCCTTCCACTTCAAGCTCCGATAATGAAGGTGGGCTGAAAATCTGAACTTGGCAAGCATCATAGCTTACCCCATGCTGTCCTTCTCTCCACTTATGGCAAGTGTAGAGTGTATGCTGATCCTGGGCTGCAAAATCATTGCCCTCCAATGGAAAAGTGAAGAACAATCCCCCAAAGAAGGTTCCTCCAACAATGAAAAACAAGCTGGCCCAAAACAATCCATCCATGAAGAATAGGACATGGTCATCATGGAACATCCCAATGAGAAGTCTGCTGAAGGTTTTGCACAATGATACATGATGCAAACAATCTCTCACAAGGATACAGTGCAGTCTCATCCACTGCAACTTCAGAAAATTACATGGCAAGTAATGTCCATGATTCATCACATCTACTAAAGGATAGTAAATGGCTGAATGTAGCAACAATAATACATGATCAAGCACTTGCCCATGGCCGTACAATGGATGAATATCAATCTTATGGCCCACCTCAAAAGAGAACAAACATTTGGTTGTGGTGGCCATATCTCCTCTCATGCTCCCATTAGAACATGTAGTGCAGAAATTGTGAGAATTTTTCCCACTCACGGACACATCCAGCTCATGTGTCTCTCTCATAATCAAGCCTCCCATACAAATCTGATCTATATCAGAAAATGAAGACATGATCAACAATAATATGAAGAGAATGTTGAAGGTTTCATGTGGTGCAAGAAGGTACCAACAGCTTCCCAAACAAGTACATCACAGTTTTACAAGTTGCTGCTTGATGAAAGTACAAGGCAAAATGTTTCTTTTTACATGGTTAAATATGCATGTCTTTATATGATACATGCTATAGTGTAGCAAATGAACATACATGTAGTGATAAAACATTTGCCCAAGGCCACAAAAAATATGGTTGCCTCCATCATGTAGATTGGCCCAATACAGTTCATGGAGCAATGTGACAAGCTTGCCCCCTTGTGAAGCAATGCACTGCATAAGAATGGTAAGAGTGTGAAAATCAATGAATGTATAAACAAACTCCTCACCATATGCTGGAAGTAAGATGGTACATGGATCCATGAATGAGTCCTCCATAGTGTGTTGGCATGCTATGAAGAAGAACGAACCATGTGCTGCAGGAAGATAATCCTCCTTATGCTTGGAAACCCAAGTCAAGAAGAATATGCCATAGATGTCTCTATCATCATTACCTCCTCTTTGTTCATCAAGTGCAAAAAACATGAAGTGATCCTGGGACCTATGGGTTATAGATCTACCATATCTCTGCTGGGCACACTTCATCCATAAGGCTCTGCTCCAAAGTGACAGTGTTGTGAGCTCATGCAAATAAGCTCCTGTCAATACAAAGCTCCGTTCGTTGACAATGCTCCTTGTCAAAGACTCCTCTAATAATGCTGCAACAATTGTGGAATACTTCCCAAGATGGAAGTGCTTCCAAGCCATCATCAAAGACCAAGGAGATAGTGCCATCCCCTCTTCCTACAACATCATGCAAAGTGTGAGAGCAAATTTGCCCTTGCTCTCCCAGAAACAAACAAAGCAACAAGACATTGTGTTGCCTCCCCATACCTCCATCATACATTTCATGTGATGAAGACACAATGAATGATATGAATAACACATCAACACCATGCATCCATACTCTATGCTGCTCAATGATGCAAGTATCCAGCCATCTTATACCCGTCCTCCTACTCTTAGGAAAAGTGTTTGCCAAGTGATGGCCAAACTCTCTCAAGAGTAACCAGCGCAGCCAAGCCTCCTGCTGCCCGGTATCATAGTTCTACAAGTGATGGCCAAACTCCTTCAAGAGTAACCAGCGCAGCCAAGCCTCCTGCTGCCCGGTATCATAGATCTGCAGGTAGCTCCCTAGCTCCTTGCTCATCATCCACATCCACCCAATCCCTTGTGGATGCCTCCTTCTTCTCCTCATCTTGGTATTCCTCCAATGAGGGCTACGATCTCCCCAAATCAAATTCCTGACTTTGCACTTCATGGGATTTTGAAATATAAACTTCTCAAGGATCAATGAGACCCTATCAAGAATCAAATAGGTGGTAGGCAAAAACCTCCCATCATGATGTGTATGGCTGAAGGAATGTCCAACACAAGCATGAGAGATGTTATCCATCCTAAGATGTCCTCCATCTTCTATCTGCTCTTGTGAGAAGGGAATAAAATCATTGCATCCCATGGTGTGTCGAAGTGCATCTCCAGTGAGATCTCTCCTCGAGACCTCCCCTTCATCCATAGTCTTCCAAAACTAATGAGGTCTTGGATCTGAAAGTAGAAGTTCCCCTTTGAGTTGAGAGGAGCTCATTGAGAAAGTGTCATCTTGAAGGGAGAAAAGGTTTCTTACTCCAAGATGTCTACCATCAATCTTCAAATCTTCAAACCCCAACCTCCAATGTGATGTGCAATCCAACAATGGCTCATGAGAATGATGGTTTGATTCCTTTTTGAGTGTTTCCATGTTGCACAGCGTAGTGCAACCAAGCTGCTCTATAGTAGCAATGGGATTTGACCCTTGGTCATGCAAAAGTAGATCTCCACATTGATCGGAAGAATTTGCTGCAACAATGGAATGTGGCTGCTCTTCCATGAGTGGGACATCGTTATCACAAGCCTCCTCAAGAGGTGATGTGATCTCTTCTTCTTGATGAGAATTGGAAGCGCATGGTACTTCCTCTTCTTTTTCTTCAATCTTCTTGACCTCCTCAAAGGTGGATGCATTTCCTCTAGATCTGAAAAGAGATGAGAATAAACTCATCTTCTTCTTGGGCTTAGATTCACATGGGCCAGTGGATTTCTCATTCATGGGAAGAGGTGACCTTCCAGTAGTATGCTGCAACTTTGAACTGTGCATGCTAGAAACCCCACTGTTACCATTGTTCCTTCCTCCTTCATCCTGCCTGAGCTGACAGTAATCTCTGAAGGGCAAAGCTGCTTTGAAGTCTTCCCCCTTGGACTGCCATTCTCGGAAATAATCTCCAAAGGGTATATGATCATGCTGATGTGAGATCCTCATATTTTCCATAGATAACTAGTTCCACAGGCTGAGCCAGAACTATGCTCTAATACCACTGTAATATCTCGTTTCAGGGATATCTCTAAAACACGGCAGAACTCCAACCAGAGATAGACTGGGAGGGCATTTACCGGATATGTCACCTCTAAAAGAGAACGAGATCCGGAGGCTTCCTAGCCCTTTCTAGACTCTGTCTAAGAGTGAAAGATAAACACACCAAGTGGTATAGAACTAGACATACAATATCATATGGCAACTACGGCAACTCATCCGGAAAATGAATTTCTCAGCGACTCATGCTTGAAAAACACATTATTCAGGAATGATGGCTTCAACTATCATATAATATGTCTGAAAATTCTCAGCAACCAAAATAAAGAACAACATCAACCTTTACTCAGCTTTTAAGGGAAAAAAGGTGGGAAAAAGTGAGGATTTTGGCCCTAAAATGAGTGTATCAGCAAATCTGCGTAAAATGACGGGTCAAGGTTCTGGAATATGTTATATCAGGTCAAGAGGGACTTCCATGTTGAATTTCAGTTCAAACAAAGGCGTTTTGCTATGTTAAACAGTTCCTCCTTCCCGACTAGTCAAGAAAAACCCTGATTTCCCATGACTTTGAGTATGCAGAATTTCACTGAAGAAAGGGCAGCGTATTTTCTGAAGGTATGAGATGTAAAGTACTATGAATAATCATATAATGAGTTTTGGAACAAGGAATAGGCATTCAGCAAGGTTAAAACAACAGTTTTATATAGAAAATCCGTCAAGATTGAGGTGCTGCAAGACAAGAGATTGATCCAGAAACCCTTCAGCGTTTTCTCCAGGAGGTTGAAGCTTATCTTTATTATATTACAGATCTACAACTGATAAATACATTAAAACAGAGATCTATAATGAGACAAAATGCCCAAAGGGCTCTTTATTACTTTCCTCTTGGGGATTTCAGCGATACATGAAAATGTCGGAGCAGATCTGAGTTTTACTGCAGCAGATCTGCAGAATGATTCAGAATTTTTGAAACAAACTTCAGTGAATGTGTCAGATCAGAAATATACTTGGATTGGTTGGCCAATCCAAGGATCACCCTCAATCATAGATCTAGCTCCAAAATGATGCCAAAAACCCTGGAACGCTGCTCCTTCTGCAATAACGCAAATCTGGGGAAAGAACTGCGCAGTATACCATGAAGAATGTATTGGCCTGATGCCAAGATCAATAAATCAGCTCCAATGTCTTCCAATCTGATCCTCCACAGGAAAGAAAGACTCTTCCTTTGAAAAACAAGAGAAGGAAGTGGTGTTGTGGAATCTCCACGGCAACAACCTACAACACAGTATTATGTTGCTGCAGTAATAACGTTGTCCTGGAGGATGATGTTGAAAAACTAACCTTGCCCGAGCAGGCACTCGAAGTCCCCCGGGGCTAAGGGTGAGATCTCCACATGGAGACACTGGGTCGCACTAAACAGTGTTGCAGATAGGCGAAACAGCCAGCGTGCTAAAGAAGACAAATGTCTCACTCAATAATCCATAATCCAAGCATGAATGAAATGAGGAGGCTCCTCCATCTTTTATAGCGTTGGTTTCCTTTCAAAACTCAACGTAGTCTCTCTCTCTCCTCCACATCCTCATCCTTATCCACATTCTCATCCTTATCTGCGCAGAAGCTTGGAGAAACTTCTAGAGTGTACATAGGCCCTCTCCTCCACGTGGTGTTGGGTCCCTCCCCTTGACTCCCACTTAAGTCACAACATTGTGCTACTAGGTGGATGTCTTATTTCATTTAAGTTAGTTAGACCCTCTTCACTCACTTTTTATTTATTTACAAACTATAGACGACAAAATAAACAAAATAGAATATTCCAATTCGCTGTCGCTAATTAGGAATATTACACATTATGGCCAATTACCTTATGATCATTGAGCTTTGAGATTAGCTTGGTGCTATGAGGGCGGTGTTTCTTATAGAAATTAGTGGGTTTAACTTAGGACTCATTTGTTTGGGGTGTCTAGACTCTATGCATGTGAGAACGTTCCCACTTTTGAGAAGCTTTGAGATGATTTCATCCAAGGGGAGACTAAACTGGTATCTATGACAATACGAGAGGAGGATATCCAGAAGATGGAGAAAGGAGGTAAGGAAGGAGACCTGGGAGGGGTTAGAAGGGGCAAGGTGGAAGAAAGAATTGAGTCCCATTTAATGTTTCAAGTACCACTAAATGGGCCTCTATGCATCTTATCTTGAGAGAAATAATTCCAAGTAGCAAGAACTTCCCTAGGAGGAAGAACGCCAATCAGCAGTAGCGATAGGAGTTTGTAGGGAGTGTAAAAACTTCAGTAAAAGTGGATGAGTTAGCATCCAGACTTGACAACGTTCTCCATGGTGTCATGCCTCTCCACCAACATTGCATTGCTTATAGTGTAGGGTGGTATGTTGACAGTGGAGCATTCAGACACATGACCTTCAACAAGGTGTTCAACAAAGTTTAGGAACATTGAGTGATGATCTTGGACTAGATGATATCTTGTATGTTCCTAGTTTAAAGAAAACTTAAAAGCCTTATTTGAGTGTGTCTTGAATGACAAATAAACAGTATATGGTTGTGTTTGATGGTCAATAGTGGATCATCAAAATACATAATGTTGAACTTGGTTGAGTTTCGGCTTAGAGGAGTTTGCTGTGGTGGTCTTTACATGCTACTTGCTGATGCGATAACCTTTACAAATTACATGGTAGCCGTTGTGGTGAAGAATTTGACATGTGAAGCTTTCCTTGTACAAGGGATTTACACGTTGACGATTATGAGGAGAGTCCAGAATATAGATTGAAGCAGTGATACACAGTTATATTTCTTCAGGGTCATAGATTGTCAACTTGATGATGGTGCCCCTAACAGAGGGTAGGTTCAAGATGCTGTGATAGTATCTTGGCTCGGTGGAGAACACTTCTTTGTAAAGAGGGAGTGTTAGAGCTTTAGCTGTGTTGCTTTGAACTTCTTTCTTCAGCATCTTAGTGGTAGACTGCAATTTTTCCCTCAGCAGAGAATGTACCCATCAGCAGCCTTGGTCTGTTGTAGGTGCAGTCGAGCTTCTTCATTATGGTGCAACAGTGAGGACAAGATCATCTGGTATTCTGTGCACATTCATGGGATGTTGAGGCATTATAGTGTGGGAGGTGCAGCAGCAGTGGATATGTAGGCGGTATTAGAGGGTGCATACTTTTTTTTTCAGATGAAAAAAACAGCTGGTTTATATTATGTACCAGCGACATATAACAAAATATTCATTTACAAACATTTCAGCTTTATTTACCAGCTATAGAAAATCTACTTCCCTTCAAAACAAAATATATGGACCATATTGTAATTTGTTCACTTATAGCAGCAGTACATCCTGTAGCCTTACATGAAAGATCTTATGGAACATTAACAAAATATTACCAAAATGCATTAAAGTAAAGACCAGTAATACATGCAGTCCAGAAAAATGAATTATGTCAGTCTAATATCTCCTTCTGCAATGATAGTGTTGTCTTCCATGTGTATAGTGCATGTACTCTGTCTCCTCCCTCAGTCCTTGCTTTGATAGTGAATCAGCTACTGTGTTTGCTTCTCTGAAAATATGCTGAAAAGTGATCTGTCTGAAGGCTTGAATGAGAAACTTTACATGTGCAATCCATCCATCTAGTTGGGGAGGAGAAAAAGTAGAATTTTGAAAGAAGCCATCTACGGTGGCTTTTGAGTTGCCATAAATATGTTTCCTGTCGATATCCTTCTCTTTGGCGAACCATAGCAATCCCCAGAGCGCCACAACCTCTGCCCTGGTATTTGTACCCATACCTGCTGTTAAATTTGGAGAACTAGGTCCAAACTCCATCTTGTGATGCTCAGATGAAGATTCCAATATTTGTATTGGATTCCTCTTTCGAAGAGGTGTAAAATCGATATAAAATTGATTTTAATCTGATGAGCAGAACATTTATTTTGAATTTATTATTTATAATAAATTTAAGTGCAGGTCGGCCTTAAGGTTTTACACCCCCAACAGATGTGTCACACACCTCAATGATGGATATAAATACAGTCAACGTTGGAGAGCTTTTCATCTCATCTCATCACATATCTTCTCCTCTGATTATCTACAAGCATTTGAGAAGCAGTTTCATCTCCCACGTGAGGAGGAGGACGAAATCTACTGCAGCTAAAGGACGAAATTTACCGCAGCAAAATTTCTGTAGTTAGGGTTTCTGGGCAAGTTTGACCAGCGTTGACTTTGGTCAACGCATGGTCCGTTTGAGCTGAAATTTTGTGGAGAGTTCGATTTTTGTAGGCCGTACTCATTGGCACAAAAATCGAGGTCAAAAAGTTGACCGAAGTTGGAGCTGCGTTGACTTTCTTATTGCTGCCCTGCGTTGACTTTTTCTGGAATGTGTTGACTTTTCTGGGGTTGACTTTGAGTTGACTGGATAATTGATTGGAGGGCTGTTGTGACACATTTTGGGTTGGCCGACCAAGAAGACTTTGCTGGTTGAAGCATCCTGCTGATCGCCGTAACGCACCAACACATTCTCCTGTTTCTGGTTTGTTTTCTATAGATCCACTGGTATGTTCTATCAACATTTTACTTAACTATTTATGTGATTGCTGTTATAAAAGTAAAATTGCATCAAGCATAAAACATCTACAAAAATTTACATGGTATCGGAGCTGAGGTGAAGACAAGCCCTAACTTATAGCAATCACCAACTGAGAAAAATGAGTTCCACAAGTTATGGCTTCAAGGAGGATGACAAGTTGACTGGAAGGGATGACTTCCATGCTTGGAAGATGATATTAGATCTCAAATTGGAAGACCATGATCTCATGGACTATGTACTGGGTAAGATACAAGAACCTCCATCCACTGCTACTACTGCTGCTAAAACCAAGTATAAGAAGGGAGAGATCAAAGCAAAGCTAATGATCAGGGAATCCATACATAAAAGTCTGGTTGCCTACATATCTGAGTTAGGCACATCCAAGGAGATGTCTGATAAGCTGATACAAATGTTCAAAGTAAACAATGCAAACCAAGTGCTATTCTTCAAGAATCAATTGAAGAATCTGAAGAAAGGCAGGGATGAGTCTGTCCAAACATACTTTCTGAAATTGACCGAGATAAGGAACAATCTACTAGCTATTGGGGAGACAATAGCCGATCGTGAGCTGGTACTCACCGCACTTGGAGGGCTCCCATATGAATGGCAAGTATTCAACACTACCATTCTCAATAATAGTACAATTCCTAACTTTGACGAGCTACTGTCAAGATGCATGCAAGAAGAGACAAGAATGAAGGAATACGAAAATGACAGAAATGTTGCCTACAAAGAAGAACTCTGGTGGTCCTAACAACAAAGGAAGAGCAAGGGCCCAAGGAAAGAAGGGCAAGTGTTTCACTTGTCATAGGCCTGGTCACTATGCTAGAGAATGTCCTTTCAAGAAGGATTCTCCCGATAGTGACGACAACAACAACAACCGAAGAAATGGAAATCAAAGAAACGACAGGTCCAAAGGAAAGAGGAAGGCTCCCTCTGGCGGAAACAATCAACCTTTCAAAAGGTCTAGAAACTCCAAGTATGAGGAGTCAAATGTTGTTGATAAAAGAAATGAATACATTCTTGTATCTGCCCTCTCTGCTGCATCCTCGCCCGACACTATGGATGTCTGGCTGATAGATAGTGGTGCCTCAAGACACATCATTGGGTTCAAGGAAGCACTCTCTGACATGGTTGAGAAGGATACTAATCTGGAAATTATCCTTGGAGATAATGCCACATATCCCGTGAAAGGGACAAGGATTGTGACCCTCCACTTGTCTCAAGGACAAGTCCTACATTTGCAGGATGTACTCTATGTACCAAAATTGAAGAAGAACCTTGTGTCTATATCAACGATCGAAGACAAAGGCTTCAATGTGGCATTCATTGATGGAAAGGTGGGCATGTGGAAGAAGAATCTCAAGGAAGCTATCGTGATTGGTTTTAGAGTTGGAACACTCTACCAGGTTGAAGGAAGTCCACTAGGAGCTATGACATGTGATACTATCCGACAAACTGAACAATGGCACCGGAGGTTTGGACACCTTCATTACAAGGCCCTTCCCGAAGCAAGGAAGGTGGTGACAGGGATGCCCAATATTGGAAATAATCATGAAGGTGTATGTAAGGGTTGTGCCGAAGGAAAGCATACAAGGGGACCTTTCCCCTCAAGTGTCACAAAGACATCTGATATTTTGCAACTGGTCCATTCCGATCTATCTGGTATGCTACCCGTGACATCCCTGGGAGGATGTTCTTACTATATGACATTCACTGATGACTTCTCCCGCAAAACCTAGATATACTTCTTGAAGAAGAAGGATGAGGCTTTCATGTGGTTCCGTACCTTCAAAGCCTTGGTGGAAAATATGACAGGGAAGAAGATCAAGATTTTGAGGACTGACAATGGCACTGAATATGAGTCAAATGAGTTCAAGGACTTTTGCAGAGAAGCTGGCATTAAGAGGGAGACTACTAATGCCTATACTCCTGAGCAGAATGGCGTTGCTAAACGAAAGAACAGGACCATTGTGGAAGCTGCCCGTGCCATGCTATGTGACCAGGGTCTACCGAAGTTTCTGTGGGGAGAAGCTGCGAATACTGCTGTATACATTCAAAACTGATGCCCTCATTCCGCCCTGGACTCCAAAACTCCTGAAGAGGTTTTCACTGGTAATAAACCTGACGTCTCACATTTTAGAATTTTTGGATGTCTTGTTTATTTTCATGTGCCAAAAGAAAAGAGAAGTAAGCTGGATGCTTCTGGAAAGAAAGGAATGTTTGTAGGCTACAACGAAACCTCTAAGGCCTATAGAGTCTATGTACCTGGTCAAAGGGAAGTAGAGATATGCCATGATGTCACTTTTGACGAAGATGCTTCCCTGAAGAAAGTAGTAGATCTTCCAAGATCTGAGGAAAATCATGAAGCAAGGCCTGGAAATCAAGAAGAACCGTAGGATGAAACAATGCCTGATGTTGAAGGACCAATGGACCCAATCGATCCATCTCCTTCACTGAGAAAGAGACCATCACGGCTCAGGGACACTCTCGAAGATGCCGAGGGACATGCTGCCCCAAGGGGGACATTTCGAGAAAGCAAGAAGCCGTGTAGATACCAAGGGTATCTGGCTGCCATGAGTACCATTGTACAATCTGAACCTGGATCTTTTGAGGAAGCCGTAAAGCATCAAGTCTGGAAGGATGCTATGCACGAAGAATATGAGTCCATAATGAAGAATGATGTCCGGGATGTGGTTCCAAGACCGAAGGACAAATCAGTTGTCACCGCAAAATGGCTCTACAAGATCAAACATGGATCTGATGGAAGTGCTGAAAAGTTCAAGGCAAGATTTGTTGCCCGTGGCTTCTCTCAAAAGGAAGGAGTAGATTATGATGACATATTTGCACCTGTGGCACGATATACCACCATTCGATCAATCATAGCCCTTGTTGCTACGCAAGGATGGAGTCTTCATCAGATGGATGTCAAGACCGCTTTTCTGCATGGTGCAATAAAGGAAGAGGTGTATGTAGAACAACCTTTGGGGTTTGAAGTCCAGGATCGGGACACCCATGTCTGCAGGTTGAAGAAAGCCCTCTATGGGTTGAAGCAAGCACCCAGAGCTTGGTACGAGAGGATAGATAGCTACTTGATGAAGCTGGGCTTCACTCGAAGTAATGCTGATCCGAACCTTTACTTCAAGGTTGTCCAAGGGAAGCCTCTCATTCTGGTGCTGTATGTGGACGACTTCTTCCTGACAGGTGCTGACCCTCTCATTCATCAATGCAAGAGGGAGCTTGCTGCTGAGTTCGAGATGAAGGACCTAGGACTGATGCACTACTTCCTAGGCTTGGAGGTCTGGCAAAGACCTGGAGAGATTTTCCTTTCTCAAGGAAAATACATTGTGAAACTTTTGGAAAGATTTGGTATGGTGGACTGCAAGTCCGTGTCAACACCAATGGAACTCAACTTCAAGAAGTTGAGTGGCAGCGCTGCTGGGCCCGTATTGGCAAATCCTACTGAGTATCGTCAACTCGTAGGGGCCCTGATGTTCTTAGTGAACACCTGTCCAGATATATGTTTTGCAGTGAACACTTTGAGTCAACAAATGGTTGAACCTCATTAATTTCACTGGGTTGGTGCCAGGAATCTTCTGAGATACCTTCGGGGCACGATAAACCATGGGCTGAGATACACTGCCGGGAGCGTGACACTCCTTGGATATACTGATGCCGATTGGGCTGGCAGTGTGGTGGATCGTAAGAGCACATCGGGATGCTGCTTCAATCTTGGTTCTGCTTCGATTTCATGGATGAGTAGGAAGTAGAAGTCGGTGGCTTTGAGCACCGCAGAGGCCGAATACATTGCAGCAAGTATGGCCTGTTGTGAAGCAGTTTGGTTGCGAAAGCTCTTTAGTGAGCTATTTGGACATGTGCTAGATACCACCGTGATACTCTGTGATAACCAGAGTGGGATTCGCTTGACCGAGAATCCTGTGTTCCATGACCGATCCAAGCATATTGATATCAAGTACCATTTCATCCGGGATATGGTACAGCGAGGCGCCGTAAGGCTCGATCATATAGGAACTGATGAGCAGGTCGTGGATATTCTCACTAAGTCCTTGGGGAAGGTCAAGTTCCTAACCTTCCATGAGAGACTTGGTATCGTGGAACGACCCTATGATGTGGGTCCTGTTGGACGATGAGCTCGAGGAGCTCTGGGGGGCTTTGGGGGCAACTTCTCGGAGCTATGAGCAACCACAAGGCTAGGCTTGCCAAACCTTGTTGGTGTGCTTGGACCCCATCGTTGTGATTATTGAGTTGGTTCACCTCTCATTATCTGTGCCTCGTATGCATCCTACCCATTGAGTTCAAGACTCATGGGAAGTACCTCTCATTTGGCCAATGAGGTGGGAAAGGCTAGAGACCAGTAGCAAAGACTGATGGACACATCAAAGATTGTCGTACTCTCTATCTAGGATGGCACGGTCCAACCACTTGATCTGGGATCAAGTCTAGTGAGGCCTCGGACCTCCGCCTGACTTCGGGTCAGATGAACCAACTTCGGGTTGGTTGGAGACTCTTTGTGAGTCCGATAGAGGTTTTGGACCTTTGGGCTGAATTTGTTATCCGGGGGATGATGTCTTTGTGACTGACCCACTTCTGTTCTGAAATAAAGAGGCCAGCAAAGCAAGTTACGGTGGGATGACGCACGATGTTTGATTACACTGGTGGATGGAGTTCTCCCTAGTTGAGAGGGAGTGTTAAATTTGGACAACTAGGTCCAAACTCCATCTTGTGATGCTCAGATGAAGATTCCAATATTTGTATTGGATTCCTCTTTCGAAGAGGTGTAAAATCGATATAAAAATTGATTTTAATCTGATGAGCAGAACATTTATTTTGAATTTATTATTTATAATAAAATTAAGTGCAGGTCGGCCTTAAGGTTTTACACCCCCAACAGATGTGTCACGCACCTCAATGATGGATATAAATACAGTCAACGGTGGAGAGCTTTTCATCTCATCTCATCACACATCTTCTCCTCTGATTATCTACAAGCATTTGAGAAGCAGTTTCATCTCCCACGTGAGAAGAAGGACGAAATCTACTGCAGCTAAAGGACGAAATTTATTGCAGCAAATTTTCTGCAGTTAGGGTTTCTGGGCAAGTTTGACCAGCGTTGACTTTGGTCAATGCATGGACCGTTTGAGCTGAAATTTTGTGGAGAGTTGGATTTTTGTAGGCCGTACTCATTGGCACAAAAATCGAGGTCAAAAAGTTGACCGAAGTTGGAGCTGCGTTGACTTCCTTGTTGCTGCCCCGTGTTGACTTTTTCTGGACTGTGTTGACTTTTTTGGGGTTGACTTTGAGTTGACTGGATAATTGATTTGAGGACTGTTGTGACACATTTTGGGTTGGCTGACCAAGAAGACTTTGCTGGTTGAAGCATCCTGCTGATCGCCGTAACGCACCAACACATTCTCCTGTTTCTGGTTTGTCTTCTATAGATCCACTGGTATGTGCTATCAGCATTTTACTTAACTATTTATGTGATTGCTGTTATAAAAGTAAAATTGCATCAAGCATAGAACATCTACAAAAATTTACACCTGCAAACCATGTGATCCTATAGTGTGTACTGTTGTTGATCGAAAGCCACGCACCACATCCACATCTCCCAAGCTGAGCGGCTCCATCAAAAAAACCAGGGAATGAAATAGGGGGTGGCATGAGATGATACGAGACATCCTTAGTGTGCAATGTATCTGTTTTCTGTGAATCTAGCCAAGCACATACCTTCATAATTATCCAATAATAATCCGCCTCTTGATTTTCAAAGATGGTCTTATTCCTTGCCTTCCATATCTCCCAAAAAACATATATAGGAACCGTTTGCATACTCGCCCCCCTTTTAGACCGCCATTGAAGACACTCTTCTATTGAGCCAAAACGTCTGAATGGACTTTTGTTGCGCCTCATGATGTGAGACCATACTTGTATTGCAATTGGGCATTCTAGAAACAAATGTGCATTTGATTCCAAATCAATTTTACATAGGGCACATCTATCTGGGCTGCAATAGCCCCTTCTCAGCAACTTTTCCCAAGTGAGCGTTTGATTTTGCCATACCAGCCAAATATATATAATGATCTTGTTAGGAACTGTATATTTCCATATGTTATAAAACCAAATTGGATGATAGTTAAAATGGGCGGTCATGAAGTGCCTGTAAACCTCTGAGACGACGATTGAGTTGTCCTTCAGACAAACAGCACATGAGTGTTGATCTCCTTCCGCCCTTCTGCATATCCAACATGATTCAGTGAATTAATATATGAATCCCACTCTCATGCCATTCCTTCCGTCAAACCCATGTGTATAGCTCTGCGCCAAGTGGGAAACCTTCCTCTCCATTTGCTGATAACTTGTGCTAGAACTATATAGCCCCTTGCTTGTAGGCCTCGTAGAGTCTATTCATTTAATTTGTAGCTGCTTTCCAGTCCATTAATATTATCCCCTATCAAGGTATGATTACCTGAGTCGAATGTCCAAATGAAACACTGTAGGAAAGATATTTTAATCTTGTTGAATCCATTCCAAATACAGGATCCTTTGGTAGCACCAATCTGCCCATTACTTATCCACACAACTGCCCCTCTCTATCGGAGATATTTAGACTCGATGATGTCTCGCCATATACCTTCCCCGAACAGTGCCCTCCATATAGATTTAATAATAAGCGACCAACCAAAAAATTTGACATTTAGAGTACCCCATCCTCCAAGTTCCTTTGGAATCGTGATTTTATTCCAGCTGGTGAGATGATATTTGTGACTGTTTTCTGATGCTTCCCAAATGAATTTTTCCATAATGCTGTTTATCTTATTTAAGATATTTCAAGGCAATATGTATAAGTGAGCCCAATATACTGTAAGTTGTTGAAGTACAACCTGTGTCAATATGAACCTGCCTCCAAGAGATAAGTATTTATTAGACCATGAATGTAATTTCTTGTAGAATTTGTCAACATTCCGCTTCCAGTCATCTATACAATAACCATTTGACTTCAATCAGAACCCAAAGTAAATGAGACCCTGCTTCAACTGTTGTATTCCAAAGTGACAAAGCTCGGCTATATGTTGAACATTCTCCAGTGCGCCTTCATTGTATATAATTAAGGATTTTCCTTCATTTACTGTAATGCCTGATGCAATACCCAATCTATGTATTAACTGGTGCATGGCCGCCAATTGTACTCTGTCCACCATCCCATATGCCAAGAAATCATCAAGGAACAGGCTGTGTGTTATGATTTTTCGAGTCCCTACCTGCATGTTGTTGAAAATCCCTGTACTATGCGCCTCCTTGATCTTGAGGCCACGCCCGGCTTTAAAGAAATTTGTGGGGAAACCATTTACAATTACTGCGAATTGGACATTGGTAACACAACTCATAATCCATTCTATCACCTGAATTGAAAGACCAATTTTAGTGAGAATCAGACTCAGATTACCCCAATCAACACATTCGTAGGCTTTCTTTATATCAATCTTCATCACTATAGCTGACATCTTCTTTGACTGTATGGAGTGTAATACTTCCTGTGCAATTGCAACAACACCACGTATTTGTCTGTTTTTCAAAAATCCGAATTATTCCCTGGTGATATGTGAAGCAAATACGTCCTTCAACCTTTCGACTATGATTTTGGATATTAGTTTGTAACAGGTATTGCATAATGAAATAGGTTGAAAGTCACTGAAAGTGGCAGTATCCGTCACCTTAGGGATGAGAGCAATGAAGGTTGAGTTGAGTGCCCCTGATACCTTACCTTCTTGACGCGATTATTCCACCATGTATCTGAGTTCCTCCCCTATCAGCTCAAAGAAATGTAAATATAAATCAACTGTCAAACCATCTGGCCCTGGACATTTATCTTTCTTGAAGGAATTGAGAACCCACGGTAAATCATGCAGTTTCTATCCACATTGCTCATCGTTGGGAAGTTATGTACCACCCACAGTTGTGCCTCAATGTTCAGATCCTGTGCCGCCCGATAAAAGGTTTCAAAATAGTGTCTAGCCTCCTGCTGAATTTCCGCATTTGAAAATACCTTCTCACCATTTTCGTCCAATATGTGCCAGATGGTATTTTTGTTTCTCCTCTGATTTGCAAATTTATGGAAGAACCGTGAATTCCTGACCCCCTCCTGGATCCATAAGGCCCTACTCTTCAATTGCCATGAGATTTTTTGAATTCTCAAAATCTCCCTTCTCCGCTACTCTAGCACCTTTAGTGAAACCCATATAGCCTCAATAGGGGGGAGAACATCCATTTCCTTTCATATGTGTCATATCACCCTTAATCTGTGTAAGCTCCTCCAACATTTTTTTCTTTCTCTTGTGCTCCCATATTCTGACCTTGGACTTCAATATTTTCAATTTGTCCACCATGTTATACATAGGAGAACCTGGACTAGCACACCGCGCAAATTTCCATGTAGTTTGAACCAAAATGTTGAACTCGGGATCCTCAACCCAGATCCTGTTGAATTTGAAGCGTATCCCGACCCTTGTCTTTTCCATCCGCCATTGTTGAACCACAGGCCTGTGGTCAGACAAAAAATAACAGTCCACCCACAACTGCCAGTTACCAATACCATTCAGCAAATTCTCATGCACCATGAACCTATCTAACCTCTTGCCTATATTTTGATCCCCCGCTCTTCCATTACACCAGGTTGGAGTCAGTGGAGAGGGTCGTATATCCACCAAATTATTATTGTCGAAAATATCTATCAGTCGCTCTGCAAGAGGATCCCGTTTGGCTCTACAACCCCAGATTTCGTCCCTAGACATTGTGGCATTGTAGTCTCCAACAATGATGAGCGAACCAATCTTGAGTAAATCTCCTACCACCAGCGTGTCCCAAAATGAGATCCTATCCTTATGCAGGGCATACAGGTTCAGAAAATGTACCTTGTCTTCATATCCTCTGATGAAACTCGATACCAGAATACCAACAATTAATTCATAAGCCTTCAGATTGAGCCATCTTGGATCCCACAATACTGCCAATCCCCCAGACATATCCTGTGCATCCTTAGCAGCCATCCACCAGTCTGGAAGGGATATCACCAAAGTATGAAATAACTTTGTCTGCCGTTGTCATAGTTTCCTGCAAAAAATGATAATGGGGTGGATCGACACAAACAATTGTTTGAAAGCAAGCCTTTTTGATCCATCCCCCAATCCCCTACAATTCAATGAAATGCAATTCATTATGAACCCCCATTTTCGGGCAACATTGCTCCAAGGGCTCAGGTATGATCAGAAGTAACGACGGGGATGTCATATAATTCATCGAAAGACAGGAACTGTAATGATTTGTTCACCAGTCGCTTCTTAAGATGGTGTGAACCCCTTCCCCCCTTACGTCGAACCATAACATTACAAGCCGAAGTCAGGCTTATGTTAATAGGGGATTTCTTACGCTAGTGAATGGGCAAAGCGACAATGTCTAGGGCAGGGTTTTTCATGAGGAATTCGATATCGCTCCCAATCGAATTGCGAGGAGATAAGACAAGCGAATTCGAATTCAGGGATATAGTGGATAGGAGGCCAGGCATAGAATGAGGCTCTTTCATGGCATAAGATTGCGGGGTTCGGGCGTCCTATAGATGGATTGATCCTCAGAAATTACAGTAGGCAAACCAGTCTCCAAATTAACACAGTGAGGTGCAGATAGGGATAGGTCCACCTGCCTGTTAGGAACAAATACCGAGCCAGATACTTCGGTGGCAGACAGTCCAAGATCCGATAAGCCTCAGACGAGATATTATTCGTTGCAAGATATGATGAAGGAAAAACTGCAAACCCAGAACTATCAGAAAATACTATAGCATTTTTATCAGAGGATTCAGTTTTGTCTTGTATACGCTCTGCTCCTTTGCCTTCTGAGATGAGGATTGCCAACGCCCTCCATGATAACGCCCACAACATTGATTGAATCTTTCTGAACATTTTTCCAGTAAATGTCCAGTTCTTTGGAACTTCAAACACTTGAAGGGCAACCCCCAGAAATCCAACATTTGTCTATGTGTCAGGCTTTGCCACACCAAGTCAATGTTCTCCGGTAGTTCTTCTGTAAAACCCATCTCCACTAATAACCAGGCCACCCTTTTGTCCGCTGCCCCCATCAACTTTGGATCTACATAGTTGAAGCATTTGACTCTGCTGGTCTAGAATTTCAGCAGTAGTCCAGGTAACTTCACCCATACATACTGATTCCGCAGGGTGTTACGAAGTGGGTTGAAACTCACAAACCACCGGTGCAAATGTAAAAAGCATCACCCACGCGCCCACGGACGCTTAAGAACGAGCTCCAGGTCCTCACGCACCCACGGACGCTTAAGAACAAGCTCCAGGTCCTTGTGACACATGAAATGAAAACTAAACCATGAATTCATTAGACGGCTCACCTTCGGTGCATATCCAAGCAGTGGTGTCCAGTTCCTACTAACCCAATCCTGCATGTTTGGTGGGGGGCGGGGGGGAGGAGTTAGTGAAGATCCACCGTCCGACCAGAGCCCTTTTCTGTAGACTAATTACCATGTCCCAGAGAATATCATGTCCAAAGCTGAGGAGTTTCGTCTTTGGCGACAATTGAATAGGTTTGTTAGATCTTTTACTCCTCTGACCTTTGCCCATTATTGCCCTACATCTCTCGATGATATTGGCACCCCCATGTCCACCACCTGTCCCAACACCATGGACCTGTGGTTGATCAGGCTTCCCTGCCGCGTTACCTGACCTAACCTGTGAGTCCGGTCTTCCAAATACTTTTTTCTGCTTCCAGTGTCGCATGAATGAATTCCCCTTGGGCCTCCACATCAGCGTCCAGGACCTCCAAATCAGCGTCTGGCCTAGATTATCAGAAAATACAACTGAACAACCTCCACCTGCCTATAATCAATAAGCCCTGCCTGTATACCGCCAAAAACAAGACACTGTAGATAATGGAGCCCCGAGAGTACTTACCCACAGAAGCCTCGATCAGGTAAACTGTAATAACCTCCTCGAAACTAACAGATAGTTAGTACCATCCATAAATGGAAATAGGGTCCTGGGACTTATGCATTAATGTCATGCTTGGAAATTAACATGAGTCTGCCCTCGATCAGAAGACTCCAAGTATAGAAATACTTCCCCAGTAGGCAATCGGAAAGAAAGTTCAAATTTCAACCTGTACCCATTAACAATAATCCTGGCTATCGAAAAATACAGTGAACCATAGTATCCACTACCATGTCCACCCTGAAACTAAACAGAACCAGGCATCTGAAAACCCCTAGAGCAAAACTATATCAAAAAAATGCAAAATCCTGAAGAGCACATGATACTGCTAGCGACAACAACAGCACCAATAACTTGGGCAGTTCCACCATCGGCAACAATACATGCATGCACATGCTTTACATTGACGAGAGATATTGAAGAAGGCCACCCATTTGTGATAAAAAAATCAATTGAGAAAAGCCTTCGAATCCTCAGCAGAACAGTCATCCCAAAGATATTTACGAAAACCTTTCCAAAATGACATACTACCTTCTGTAAGGCAGCCTGAAATGTGCCTTGATAAAATACTATATAGAAAATAAATAGCACATAGCATTAACAGTCCAATATGCACAACGTCCAGTTCCGGAAATGGAAGTATATCCACCCGACCCAGTCACCATGACACATTCAGTACATTCCATGAAAAACGCCGAGAATCCTGATGCAAAAAACATTACATACCCGACTAAAACACCTGGTAACATATGGTTTCAGATCAGTTTTCCAGTCTTTTTATTACATCTTTCCTCGCAAAGATAATACGAGTCTCCAAGATTATGGATGTAATGTGACTACTATAAGTGAAGTGCCAAAGGTATCGGTGCGATGCCTGTAGATATGCCTGTAGATGTGATGATGCTGACTGCATATGTATGCGATGCCTCAGACTTCAGAACCTGCAAGAAAAGTCAACGAAACCCACAGAAACCAAACCAAAAGAACAACAGAACCCTAATAGCCTTAGGTTTATTCCAATTTTAATTGCTGTCATAAATTTAGAACAATACATGCTTTTCTTTCTTTATAATAGCTTCTAATTTTATCATCAAGTATATTGTTGTTCTGTTTTATTTACAGTGCCTTGCATGTGAAAGATTCCAGGAATAGATGGGGCGTAGATCCTTGGAAGAGAGATATGCATGCATACTTGCACTCTCTTCTAATGGGCACACCTTCCTAGGAATGGTTCTCTGATGCAGATTAGGGTGCACTCCTCTAGGACATATTTCGACCACAACATCTCATCTATAAAGAAGATCGCGTGGATGGATTATTGCTAATTCATTGACAATCTGTTAGGATTTGTGCCATCATTGTGTATTATCTTTTCTTCGGTTATTGAATGCAGATGCAATATTGAGTGTTCAGATCTTTGTGTACTTGCTGTTCATATGCCCCCCTTTTTGAGGGGTTTGCCCAGACACTCCTTTGGGGAAACGTGTCTTGACACTGGGGTAACATTTCCTCAAGTTCCCTCAAAGGGGGGATGTGGGAAATGTTTCCCAAGGTGCACCCCACCTCTGGAGTGTGGAAAACGTGGGGGCATCCACCCTGAGGGATGTGTCCCTGTGCAACATTGAACTTAACCTCTCAAATGCTATTGCTCATTATCCTTCTAATTTGGCCTTTTGTGCACATCCCACTTTGCCTTGAGGCAGTGCTTTTGGCTTAATTATTTTGTTGTTTTCCGGTTGTTTCAGGGTGTCCTTGTTATTTCTTGTCATTTGTTGATGCTTTGAAAATTGTCATGTGATGTGAATTTGATATATTCTCTTTACAAGAACATAATGGAGTGCCCTTGTTTCCATCTTTTTATCCCTATCTCTACTGTAAAACCTTGTACATGGAAAGCATATATTCAGGCTCTTCAACTTTCTTGCCCAGCTATGGATCATATTTGCTAAATATTGTGATTGCCATGCAGATTCCTGTTAGTTTTCAATATAGGCGTCCAGGTAGCGAGCATGAGTCTCAACGAGCTGCCAGAGGACGAGGATGGAACACGAATAGTCGGCTTTCTTCAGCTAATCCAGCCAGCAGTGAGATGCTTGATATACAGAATGCCATTCACGAATCTATGCTGACTGCAACTACTGAGAATTTTAATTCTTTGCAGAGCTCTGACCCATTACCTTCATTGCTTTCCTCTGACATGGTAGCAAGTTCTTCCACAAGTACTGTATCAACTGATCCTCCCAGGTATCTCACTGCAGTGAGTAGGAGAGCACTCAACTCCCCTCTTGAAGAATCTGCCTTTCCTCCCCTTCCTGGGGCATCAGAAAAGGCTTTGCATAAATCTAGGAACAAAGGAAAGAAATCAGGTAATTCTATGGCTGCACTTGTACGTGGTGGTCAAGGAAACATAAGGGTGCTTAATGCAGCAGAATCAAGACAAAGTCTTGGCCCAGGGCAGCTTTCTTCCTTGTACCCTATGAATTCATCCTCAAATCAGACAAATGGCAGCAGAAATGTTAACTATTCTAGTAGGTCTACTGTTGTTAATGCTCAAGAACCAGTGCCAAATCCAGATGAGTTCCCTCCTATGCCTGCAGTTGTACATGGTGGTTGAGGAAACACAAGGGTTCTTAATGCAGCAGAATCAAGAAACGGTTTTGGTCCAGGGCAGCTTTCTTCCTTGTACCCTGTGAATTCATTGTCAAATCAGACAAATGGCAACAGAAATGTGAACTATTCTAGTAGGTCTACTGTTGTTAATGCTCAAGAACCAGTGCCAAATCCAGATGAGTTCCCTCCTATGCCTGCAGTTGTACGTGGTGGTCGAGGAAACACAAGGGTTCTCAATGCAGCAGAATCAAGAAATAGTTTTGGTCCAGGGCAACTTTCTTCCTTGTATCCTGTGAATTCATCCTTGAATCAGACAAATGGCAACATAAATATTAACTATTCGAGTCGTCCTACTGTTGTTAATGCTCAAGAACCAGTGCTTAATTCAGACAAGTTTCCTCCTATTTTAGGAAGACATCATGTTTCTGCAGCATCTGCAACTGAAAACCAAGGCCAGGCAAGCAATGCACCTTTGCTTAGTATTGAGGAAGTGTGTGCTGCAAACAAAGAATTAATTGAAAGTATTCGATCAGGTTTGGGAGGCAATGAGCAACAATTTGCAGCATTTAAAGATGTCTCTGCTCAGTTTCGAAATGGGGATATTGATGCTCGAAAATATTATTCACATATATCAAAGCTGGGTTTGTCACATCTTGTACCTCGGCTTGCAAGGTTATGTCCTGACCAAGACAAGCAAAGAAAACTGCTAGAGGCTCACGAAGCTGGGCTAAAGAAGAATTCACAGCTTGCCGTAAATCAAGTAATAAATCAGACTGGGGGAATATCTATTGGATCAGGTAGCATCGACAATCATAGAAAGGGAAAGACAGTTGATGTAGGTTTCAACAAAGATGTAACATCCAGTTCAAACGCAGACTCTAGTCGTTCTCTGGGAAAACCATCGGAGGAGGTGGAGGTACTATCCAAGGATGGGTACCGAACTGCAAAGGGAAAAGCTAAGCCACGGGAAACACCAATTTTGAATGGAATGTCTGAAACAAGTGGATCGTCCTCAGAAGAGTTTGCTGATCACTCTCAGAGGCCCCCGCCTTTATCTGACAGTCTTAATGCATATCATGGTGAAAAGTGGGCATGTAATGCATGCTCACTCCTGAAGAAGCCAGAGAGCTTACTTTGTCTTGTCTGTGCGACAGAAAGGCCCGATGGCAGATTTATGAAGAAACCAAGCTATGGAGGGAAAGGAAAGCAGAAAAAGAAGGCTTCCAAGGCGCAACGAGGTAATTTAGATGATAGTTTGGCAAGTACTGAAAGTAATCAAAGTTCATCTGGCAGTAGTGTTTGGGGAAATGGTGGTGGGCAAAGACTCGTATCTATTGCCCAAAGATAGCCTGTTGCAAACTCAGTCTGTTGAGATTTTAAATCTGTGGACAAGCTTTTTGTGTTTCGTAATAGTGAACTCTTTTTTATTTTATGGAAAAGTTTATATTTATCATATTTTTAATTCAGAAAATGTGTAAACTTATAGAAAGCCTTCCTTGCAGCTGATTGTTAGATTTTTTTGATCATTTCCATCAACTTGTTTGATCGAAAATTCTTAAATAGTTGGGAAAATCTTGATGTTAAAATTTCAATATTCACAAACAAGACAATATTACTGTGGTAGTTTTACATGCTAATCCTTAAGAAAATAATCATATTAAAGTTCAATGTTCACAAACAGGACAATATTACTCTGGTATTTTTACATACTTAAGAAAATAATCATATTGAATTTTAGTATTCACAAATAGGACAATATTTCTTAA
Source organism: Pinus albicaulis (assembly GCA_034641835.2). NCBI lineage: Eukaryota > Viridiplantae > Streptophyta > Pinopsida > Pinales > Pinaceae > Pinus > Pinus albicaulis. The sequence continues at coordinate 24,639,744 of CM076581.1, read as the reverse complement.
ATTGCCTGAAATATTTTGACTGGTTCAATAAATTATTTTATATTTATTAAATCTCAGAAGTTGCTTCATGTTTCTTAAACTGCTAGGCAAATCTTGGCCGTTGCTCAGTGTTTGATAAAGTACCTCATATTTGCTGAATCTTGCTGGACAAATGGCCCTATTATGCTAATTTAATGGCTAAATCATGGCAATTTCTTTATTATTCTGAAATTGCAGGGTAAATCTTGACCAGTGCTCAGTGTTCGATAAAGTACTTCACATTTGCTAAATCTAGCCACGCAAATGGCCTGCTCTTTTTAATATGCAAATATTATAAAATATATTTGCCCTGAGAACAGCGGATTTCAATCTTCACAGACATGACAATATTTCTTAAATTGTTGGGAAAAAATTGCAAGACATTGTCATATCTGTGCCAATTTTACTATTAATAAATATTTTATTATGTCCTTTTTCACTATTTATAGGTATTTCTTATGCCTAATGTTGTCATGTTTGTGAATATGGAGATTTTGAGTTTTGTAGGCAACCGTTCTTAAGTTTATTTTGGTAAAATTTACACTCCAATATTTGATCCTTTTTCTCATTTTTTATGCATTTCTCAGAAGGTATGGCAAATTTTCTGATCGCTGACAAAGCTCCAAAACACAACACAACCGAAGTGTAAAGTATTAAATATATTCCTTTATATCAGTAATTTGCCTTCTTTAACATTTGATTTTTTATTTTTATTTTTATTATTTTTATGGATATGTTTATTTTCTTTTGGGTGATTTATTTTTATTGAAATAGAATCATGTTATATTAAATAACTTATGAATGGTTGGTAAAGAAATATAATGATTGATACTTCAAAAAGTATATTTGTATTTGTGTGAAATACATTTTAGTATTGAATTTTATTTTATTCAAAGAAAACAGGTTTTAATTAATTAAAAATATAATAAAATAATTTGCTGAAGATTTATAAAGAAGTGTAATAATTGATATTTCATGTTTATCAAATATTTTTTTTGTGTTGGATACTTTATTTAAAGAAGTTAGACTCTTCATCAATTATAAGTAGTCTTAGGTTTCTGGTTTTAATTTATATAATATTTACAAAAAAAAGGTCAATTTACTTTGTAATTATAGTTTAGGTTATATTTTAGTAAAGTCAAGTATTTTTCAAATAGCATTTACATAAAACTATATAATGTGTTAATTGCAATTTATCCTCTTTCTTATGCTGCATGCAACATTTAAATGACTTAGTCTAAGTGTTGAATTTATGGTTTTTTTTTTGGACTAAAATTCACCCATATAATTCATGGCAAAATTGTAAAATTTTCATTATTTAAATTGTATTTTTAAATGAATAGGTGAATTCACAACCTCTCTCCAATTATGTAGATCTCATAGTTTAAATACGCGTTTCCATTGTTTAAACTATTTTTTCTGGAAGTATAAATGGATTCATCACATTCTAAAATAGATCTCTCTAAAATCCTTGAAGCACTAAGGTTAAGCAGATTCTATACCTCAAATTTTGAATTCTAACAATTTCCTACCAAATTTCAAACAAAAATGACTAAAAATATAACCAAAAAAAACCTTACACAATATTTAATCTATACTATTTTTCATTACCATCTACAGTAAAGGTAACATAATACCCACTAAAATACCTAACTCAAATTCCCATACATTGGTATTTTTTGCAAATCTTGTTGTTTGTGTAGAGTGCAAATGCATTGCTGTATACATTGATTAAGGAAAGAAATATCATTTGGTGGGCACTTTTTTTCACAACTTAGCCAAAACTAGTCATAGAAGGTTGGTCTAGTATCGTGTTATCTAGCCCAAAATAGGCATAGATTGAGCTAGTGTTGCACATGCTCATTATATAGAATAGAAAATGGGCTTTAAAATCCATGATAGACAAAGAAGCAAGAAACTGGAAAAAGATGTGAAAACTATATATTGAGCAAAAAAAACCTTATGAAGAGTGGCTATGAGCCACAGGGAGTCTACATTTTCATCCAACTAGTGCAAGTCTTGTTGGTCGTTAGAGGTGGTTGTTCATTATTCTGGAGCAAAGCTGCTTCTAGATGATGTAGTCGACCATCCACGACTTTATAGAGCTAGTGAAGCTCCTCCATGCAAAGGAGGAGCTCGTCCTTGCTCTCATTGAGGTCGAACAATACTCTTTGTAGTAAATGCCTACGATGCCATTACAAGTCCACCTTGTGGAGGTACTAATTTCATCTATCTCGCAATGCTCCCAAGTCAAGGACCCAATCCTCCACCTTGGCCAAGACATCTAAATCTGAGAATTTTGCTTGTTCATCCACTAGCTCTTGTTCAATATCAAATAATTCGTGTTGCATAACCATTGGGGGATTCTCACGATAACATTTTGTTGAGGCTTGGGCTTGGGCTTAAGCTCTCGAATTACCTTATAGGCCTCGAGCACCTCCCCCTCACCACACTCGAGCTCTCTCCCTCACCATTGTGGACATAACATAGTGGTAATCCAAGAGGAATACAACTTCGAACAAGAGGGAGACATAAAAAGGTGCAAGAATAAAAGCAAACAAGGTACACAAGGGGACATAGATCTAGCGGAGGATAACAAGTAAAAGACAGAGGTAAGGACATGAAAAGATCGACTCTAGATTACTTTGCGTGGCCCTATGAAAAAATAGCAAAGAATTTAAACCAGATAACTAATGGGATGAATTGTGATATACCTTGGTACTATCACAAATGGAGTAACCCATAGCATGTGGACATCCATATATTTCTTCTCAAAAAAACCGTTTTTTTGAATAAGATTGGTTTTCATGCATTGATCTATCTACATCTCCATGTGACCATCGATTTAATTCTTGCAATCTGGAAAAATTTGGCTCACCCAAGTATATCCCTTTTGCTATTAGATAATGTGATCCATTGGTATATTCAAGGGACAAGAAAATTGGTTAAGTGTTAGAATTTTGGAGCAACTATCACTTATAATTATTATTGTTATGATGACATGGTAAGGTGTATTTAACCATATTTCTTATAATTGATGTAACACTATCAATTTTACATTAATAACTTTGTTATTGTATCTACCAAACTCTATGCTTTCCATTAAACACATTGACCCATTATCCTAAAAACTACACCCTACTCTCCTTTTACAATATATCCACTCTCTATTCTCTTCGGTGTCTCCTTCCCCTCTTTCGGGGGTATGCTGGTTACGCCAAAGACCTTTTAAGGGGATGTTTTTCGAGAATATTTTAAAAATAAATTTAGATTTCAAAATTTTAATATTTTTATTGATTTATTCATTGTAATGTTTTTTTGATACATTTAGTAGAATATAATAAATAAGAAATAAATCTATTAAAAAATGTGTATTGAAATTTTGAAATTTTAATATTTTTACTGATTTTTTCATTGTAATGTTTTTCCACCACCTTTAGCAAAAAATGATATAAGAATGGAGAAATATTATAAAGAACAGAAGAAAGAGTATTAGAAGAGTTAATAAATTTTTTAAAAGAGTAAATTTATGATTCTCTTTAATGGTTAATGATTCAATTTATTTTTAATTTATTTGATAATCTTTATTGCCTCTCCTAAAAATTATCAGTCTCTTAAAAATTATATTCTTATATTGGTTTATCTTTGATGTCACATAATAGTGAACATAGTTTGATATCAAGGATGAGCTAAACTATTTTGAGAGATAATAAAGGTAAGTAGTAGAGCATATGGAGTGGAATAAATTCAATACAATCTTTTAATAGATTATAAATTTATGATAAATCATTTTGAATAACTACTTGTATCATGTTAGACTTGGAAAAAACATTTAAAAAAAATTATAAAGTAATTTTTTGATTTAGGTAAATAATACATGAGTCTAAATAAAACATTTTAGATGTATTTTATCTATTTCATTTTTTTTGATTTTTTTTAATTGTCATTAAAAAAACACAAAAAAAGAGACAAAAACACAATGTTGAAAATTATATAAAAATACACCCAAAATTTAAGAATCTTATTAAAAAAATCGTTAACATTATGTAATATAATTATATAATTAAATTATAATATAATTATCATATTCTAACACTATGGTAGATAGATTAAAATTATACATTTATTATTAAGATTTAAATGATATATATGTTATCAAATTAATTAAATTTTATTTTTGTAATTTTGGTGGGACTATATTATCATCATGTCCAATATATCACCCCGAAAGGGGTGGGGAATCAGGGAATTGAACTAGTAACTTTACATCAAGGAGTGCCTTAACAAAGTAACTTTACATCAAGGAATCAAGGAATTGAACTAGTAACTTTACATCAAGGAGTGCCTTAACAAAGTAGCTGATCACAGTCTATCCAAGACCAGTGGACGTCAAATTAATTAATTATTAAAAAAATCTAGTTAATTATTAAAAAAAAATGAATATATAAAATTTTCTTTTATTAGTGATTATTCTTAAGTTGCGGACTATAGTATAATGAGATTAAATTTTAGATAGTAAAAATAAAAGACTGAAGTCAAAAAATAGATTACGAGATGAAATAATATATATTTCATATAAATATAGAAATAAGTTTGATGGGAAGGAAATATATTTTGGATTCCACCCAATTAAAGAAAAACAATATTATTATTATTAATGATATTTTGTAAATTAATATTAATATTTAAAGCTGAAATTTGTTTTTTGTTTTGTTTTGTTTTTTCCCAAGGAAAAATCATAATTTTATTAAAAGTAACAAAATCACATGTTGCATCAGCGAGTAAAAGGCAACAACCAGCCGACGCTGGTGTACAAAGACATCAAGTAAAGTAAATTAATATACATTAGGGAGAAAAGCTAAGTTTTCCTCCCTTTCTTATTTTCGACCTTCCGCCAAGCACCTTGTGTTGGCGTGACCGAGATAAGGGTGAGTTGAATATCATCAGTGATTGCTCCATTGTCCTTATCTGAATCTGAGGTGTCTGAGCTGTGTTGTCTTTTATTCCCTCCCGTGTCCGGTGCTCCAGGATCCATTGCTGGCTGAACCATGAAGGTTATGTCGAAAGGGTCCTGTATCTCTTGTTCTTTTGTCTTTGGTTCGACGGTTGTCTGATTGTTCTCATTTGGTTTGAGGACGTCCTTGTCATCATTGATTTCATGATCTGGTTCATTTGGAGGAAATTTCCATCCTTCTGGGGTTTCCCTTTTTTTTTTTTTTGCTTCCGGACATGCATTTTGCAGATGTCCAGTATTCCTGTGAATACGACATCTGAATGCAGTATTTTCAAAATCAAGATGCTGTGTCCATTTCTGCTGTTTGTGTATCAAATGTATGCTTTCTGGCAGCCCTTTACTGAGGTCCACCTCCACACAAATTCGTGCAAAAGTGTAGACTCGCTCCTCCAAGCACTGTGTGTTGGTTTTGATATATCTCCCAAGGATGTTTCTAATACATTCCAGTACACTTTCATTCCAAAAATGAAAAGGAAGGTTGTAAAGTTGAACCCAGACCGACATTCCGGTTACTTCCATGATGTTTGCATCGAAATCCGGGAACTAAGGAGTGATGGAGAGTCCAGTAGAACCCCAGAACCATGGTCCCTCCCTAAGGATGATGTCTCTGGCTTCCGAGGATATGAATTTGACGATGAAAAACCCCTTAGAACAGAGGTGGATTTCACAGTCCATAGTCCATTTGGTGAATATCCAATGGAAGAGCTCCATTGGTTTGGGCCAGAAACTATTGAATCTGCAGATTATCGCTTGGGATTCAAATGAAGTTCGGTATTCGTCTATCTCTGGAAGTACTATGTTTAGTTCTAGAACAGTATTCAGTTGCTCCACAATATATGGTTTGGGTACATTGTCCGCTGATGCTGTAGAAGCTGTAGCTTTGTTTTTCCCCTGTAAAATGTTCCTGTATGAGGGACCATTTGGGGTGTCTGGTTTTGTAGTACTGGTATCCCTTACTGTTCCTTGAGCTCTGTGTGTTCCAACAGTTCCACCCCTTAGTCTTAGATTGAGGATGATAGTGGAACTAGAACTGATAGAGTAGTCTTTTAATGAGCCAGAATCTTGGAGGGCTTTACCACAAAGTATCAAGGATTGTAGATGGCTAGGGTAGCCAGATTCATGACTGATAATGTGTTTCGAATCAGCCACCCTATCATTTTCTTGAGCCCATAATAAGAAACTATTTCCCACAGGGGGCTTAATAAAAATCTGATAACGTGCAAAGCATACCTTATAATTGATGGTATCTGCAGTTTCCTTGGGGGGTGGCACTATTCGCTAAGTCCAGTTCCTGGGAAAATCTGGTATCATAGCTCCACCATATGAAGATGTGGGGCACAGAGCCATGCCATCACTCTGTAAGCGCTGTACAGAGAAGTCACCCAGTAAGTATTGAACACGTCGAGTCCACAGGTGGAAACGATGTGTCCAACCTAGGCAAGTGGCCACCGACCTCCCAATGAAGAAGTCTTGAGAAGCCAGTATCAAAACCCTTCTAGTGCATTCAGTCACATCCAACCATGGAATGAGGCCATGAATGGGCGCAGGTGAGGTGGATAGAGGCCGAGAGAGGCCGTAGGGGAGTCGGATAGAGTCCATGCTGGGTATCATAGGGCCGCCGATCCAAACCAGCATCAACCTTCCTTCCGGGGGGGATTCACCGAGCCACATTCCATCTGGGGTGCGGACACTAGTGGCCACCGTCGTGCTTCCCTAGTAACCAGAGCAGAAAACCCTAGCCGACACAGAGAACGCCACAGAGCTCATTGTCATTTTTTGATCTCCTTTGTTTATTATATAATATATATAAATGGTTTTTAATTATTTCACTATTAAAGAAAAACAATGTTATTATTATTAATGATAATTTGTAAATATTATTATTATTAATGATATTTTGTAAATTAATATTAATATTTAAAGTTGAAATTTGTTTATTTTATAATATATATAAATGGTTTTTAATTATTTCACTATTTTTAAATTTATGTTTATATTAATAGTTTATTAAATTGAAGTTAAATAAGTATGAATAAGAAATATTATATCTAACTTAATAATACTATTAATTTAATAATCTAACTTAATTTAGCCAAATATACAAATACTACTGAAAATCTTATAATATTTGAAAATAAAAAACTCTAATATGTATTCAAAAAGATAAAATAATCTATCCACTTCGTGTAGCAAAGAGTACCTCCCTAATATAAATGCAAGACACCTAAAAATACTATATGATAAGAATGGACACTTTATCACGAACAAGTAGATACATTAAGAAAAATGGATAGAAACAATCTAGTCACGGACACTTGCATTACAAAATTAAATTGAAAAGGGGAATGCATGTCTAGAACCAAGAAATTGACTCCTAAAATCATCTATATTTTTAAAATACTAAATATGATGCTAAGCAAAAAACCAATGTTATAATGCCATACGAATTACAAAATGTAGAAAAGGACAATGGTAACTCCAACATGAGTTGGCTGATGAATTTGAAGAGAAGAATAAGTTTTGCTATCAAGGGATTGAAAAAGGCCAACATTAACCATTGAATAACTCATTGTTAAGGCTCTAGAAAAAAGAATGTTGAAGGAAGCATGCCAAAGAAATTTTTCATGAAAACATTAAAAAGGTCAAATTTGTAAGTGCCCCAAGAAATTTAATATTCTAATGAAAGGTTCAATAAATGCAGTTGTAAATGCAGTTGTGTTAAAAGGGAAATTTCCTTCTCAAGCTGAGATCGATTTTAATTTTAGTTGATATAATTCATACATGTAAAGGATCTTTCCCATAGTAAAATGAAGAATATATTTTTTATCATATAAATTCTTGTATAACCAAACAAATTATTTTTGGTATGTGATTATTTAGGTTAGAGAATTTTCAAAATTGAAATTTCAAAGATAATAGAGGAAAGAAGGAAACATCGAAAAGTAGTCCATCATAATAGGTTAGCATGAGTCCTCAAAGAAAGTCAACTACAAATACACATGAAATAAAATGGAAGTGTATTCTCAATTTACTTTACACTAACCATGAGACCTCCAGGGCCATGCTATTTAGTATCAAATATCTAAGTAATTGTCCCAAAACATTAAGATATTTGTTTTAGAATACTCTAATGAAATATTCCATCTTTAATTTGTAAGACCACAAAATAAAAAATTACACGTTGTCATGGCACTAGTATACTAAGGAACAAAATAAATAATAAGAAACTCATTGATTTAATGACTACACTTGAAATTTACTGGATGTGTGAGTAAACCATTGCTATTTTTTATCCAAATACTTATTTTTAAACATTGAACTATTTTTTCCTTCTCTTTATGGCGAACTCGATTCATACAAACATTATCACAAATTTTTATAATAATATAAAAGTTGAACTTTAAAAATTATTAAGGAAACACTTCATTGGAGAACTTTACTTCACGCATGCATAAAGAAAATAAGTAAGACATTCAAGTAAAAGGTATATATATATATATATATATATATATATATATATATATATATATATATATATATATATATATATATATATATATATATATATATATACCCTTTACTTGAATGTCTTACTTATTTTCTTTAAGCATGCGTTAAAAGGTGTATATATATATATATATATATATATATAAAAGCTTGGCAGTATCTCTCTATTCATTCATTCATAAAATTAGGTTACATTCATATAATATATTCAATGGCCTCAACCTACCCGAAGGAAACCAGGTCTATTGGCCATCGATCAACATTATAAGCCATCAAAAACATTAGGAGTTTGGGTCTGTCTATCCAAGACTTATAGGCCATAAAGTATGTTTTCCATATACACTTAAGACTATTAAAGTAAATTCTATCCGACCTGATCATCATGTGAAAACAACAACAACAAAATTAACAAGTCATCCCAGTAGCTAATCATCAGACGATTCTACTGGCGCAGGGTCTTTCGCACTTGTCTCTAGCATTTCAAACTGATGTAGACCCTGAAGCTGACGTTCGATTCTGCCAAGGCTGACATTCTGGTGATGCAGTTGTAGCCGCATGGATTGAATTTATCTATGCATATCTTTGAGACTCGGCTCGGTCTTCGGAGGACCCTCGAATTCCTACGATGCAACTATGGATTTCGCCATAATACATTTCATAAGCCAATATAAATGGATCGATTTTTTAAACTGGGTAAGCAGGTCGTGGGTTTGCCTGGGGTCTGAAACCAAGGGTGCCCATTCCTCAACCGGGGGATTTGTTGGTGCTTTTGCATTAATTCTGTCTCCCATGAAAAAATCATCATTTTCACCTGTGCTGGGGTCCCAACGCTGTACACATGCATAATTCTCTGCATGTTTTTAGCATCAGATTTCCTTCCTCGTTGACGTTGGGGTTTATTGGTCGATGCCCTCTACGCTTTACCTTTATCCTTTGGCGGATTGCTGACACGACCTCCACGCCCTCGTTTTCCTTGACCAAAATCTGCCTTTTGATGTACCACCCAATCACTGTGGAGACACTCTAACCCGCACAGGAGGTAAAACCCACAGTGTAGGATCTGGAGGGGTTGACAATTTAAGTAGACCTGAAATGAGAATACATATAGATAAATTGTTAACTCCTCGCTGCCAGACACATAGAACTATTATGTCATTCCTTTTCATTTACGAAAACCAAAGTTCCAGTGTTACCAGGTTGTGCTGTGGAATAGGCGACAAACCCATCAAGTGTCAACACCTAAGGTTTACCAGCATGGTCCCTTTCAAAACCCACAAACACTATACTACCCCCAACTTGCCGAAGAAATAGAAACCAAAGGTAAAATAGTTCACTTACAATGTTTGCAGACATAATATTGATGACAAGCCGTGAATTACAATACATTCCCATTTTTGTAAGAAAATTTCCATAGAAAACATAAATCGACATGGAAAATGCAAACAATCCTAGATTAATCAAAAATCCAATTTTCCAGAGCAACAATGTCCTCAAACCCCTCCACTATTCAAACATGTTCCCAGACGAAACCTTCATCACATTAACTATGAAAGCTTGAGAAACATACCAGAATCCACACTGTGCCTTCGTGTTGTGACTGTCTCTCGCCCTGTTCCTCTTTCGCACCAACACCCCGGTCCAGCGAAGAATGTAAACCACCTTCCGGAGAAACTAGGAACCGAGCCCAACAAATGCTTGCATGCAACATGAAACTCTCACCACCTGGAGGGAGAGATAACCCCTGCACAAATCCCATTATAAAAACCAGCTACGACTCTGCAGATCCTTAAATGCATCGCGCATGGGAAGGCGTTGGATGGGCCACCCACCTGCCCTGTCCCTTCTATTACTAATCATGACTTCGATCCCTATTTGGATCATTTCCCACATTGCACCTCGATCAAGGACACTGATTGGAATTGATATCCCTATCCAGGATCACCTGCAGGGGCTCTAATCCTTCTTCCTGGGGTTCACAGTGCCTGGTTGTATCTAGATACTTACTAGGATAAATGCATCCCCAATTCGCCAAGAAATCTACTGTGACATTGATCTGAAATGTGTGAACAAAATATTTCTTATATAGAGATAGACAGTAGGGGCTTTTACTGGTTATTTCACCTTTACTAAAAAGGATGAAACCATAAGCTTTTGGCCCTCTTACTGGCTCTGCCTAAAGAAATATAAGGTAAACACTAAATTGATCTAGAAATGAAAGTATTTGTTTATGTTTTCAAAGTATTCATTAACCAAAATTTTATGTGTGAATAAGCAAGTTCAAGTATTATGCAGTGGAATTAATGTGGTTTGAAGTGAAACAATTGAGTTTTGATCACTGTATAAGTCTCATTGTGAAAAGTGGACTTATTAAAAATTATTGTTTAATGTAGTAAAATCTGGAAAATAGCAGCAAAAATACATAGCATAAGAGTAAGAATTTGTTTAAGCAGTTCACCCCTCTCTTGGGCTACCTCTGCTGGGTCCAAAAGCCTCCAAATAGGTTTTTCCCTCTTTCATTAATGCTCAAAATAAGTATTACACTGTGAAGAAAGCCTCAAAAGGCTAAATTAGCTGCAAATTCAGAAACAGAGGACTGAAAACAGTAAAAATCGACTATTCATTCACCTTAAATGGATGAGTATAGTCCAATACAACTGATCTTTCACCAAGCCCTAGTGGCTCCACAAGAAGATTCGCTGATAAAATCACTGAAAGAGTGCCCTGATGGCTCTGCAACCTATCCCAACAGCTCCAGAATGCTTCAATACCCCAAAATAAAAAAAAAATTCACTTCAAAAGGACTTTCCTAGCCAAAGTTATGGCTAACTGAAGTTTTGCCCAGTGTCCCCTTGAAAAGCTCCACTAAATGTGGAGCAACTCCAGATAAGTCCGACAAATTAGGGGCCGGCGCTAAAATTTTGGCACTCCGCCGAATCCTCTGCCAGTTTTGAGGGCTAAGGAGTAACGCCACGTGACTCGGCCCGTCGGATATCGTTTGAACAACTTTGAGTTTAAAGCGGATGTGATAAGGTCGAACCATAATATATAACCGTATTAAAAATCAACTCCGCTCCTCCTGCCGGTCCACGGGACCATGACCCAAATAAAATTCAAACTTTAAATAATCGTTCATTGCATAGTTTAATAAGAACCAATGCCATGGTCCAACGGTCGGGCCGCTCCGTTATCATCCAGCCGACCCAGGGTCGAACCCTGCCGCGAACAACAAAATTTTTAAAATGCCATTTCATTGAATTCTTGGGGCCACGTGGCGGCCTCCGGGCTGGCCACGTGGCGCCCACTGATTGGCCGCCTGTGGAATATTCTGTAGAATATTTTGTGGAATATTCCATGAAATATTCCCAGAATATTCTGTGCAATATTCATTTTTTAATAATTTTTTTTTTGTAAAGTCCATTTGGCCATTTTTTAACTGAAATTGGCAAACTTCAAAGTTGAATAACTTTCTCATATGGCGTTGGTTTTCAGTACCGTTCATGTCTACAGGATCGTTTTTCCGAGCTCTTTCCAGTCGTTCTAGTTTGGACCAATTTTGAGCAACTAAATTTTTGAGCATTTTTCCACAAAGGACTTGATCTCCCGATCAGACATTACGTGATTGACGAAAATGAGAGGGAAACATATATTCAACTTCTAAAATCAGGTATTTTATTTCCTGAATTAATGATAAATTCTCCAACTTCTGCTCATCTTTTCCCATTGGGAACCTTGTTGAAGCTTTTTGATGATGTCCATAACAAGTTCAGAGTCCCCTTCGACCACCACTTTATGGAATTGTTCCCTTCTTACAATTACAAGACCATGTTTAATTGCATTAAATTCAACCTCATTGTTGCTTTCTATACCATAGTCCGACGCATAGAGTTGCAGTACCCTTCCCTGGAGATATCTAAAGAGGCCACCAAAGCTCGTAGCTCCACGGTTGCCTTTAGAGGCGCCATCAAAGTTCAACCTAAGAAAAATCTCTAGGGGACATACGAATCTCGAAGATGATCGACTGGGGGGGATTTTTAATTTCCATGAATGTGGTGCTAACATCTGCGGGGACAGATTCAATACTGCTAGTATTCACGCTTTCTAAGGGGGAACTTTCCAGTCATCATGATACCATTTTTCTGCAAGAATAGTTTCGCGGATGTTTTGGATAATTACTTGCCATATTTCTGTCACTGACTGCTTTTGATCTTTGAATATTCTCTTATTTCATTCCTTCCACACTGCCCATAGTAGGAAACTAATTGAGATGGACCAAGCTCAATATTGGACTACTAAACACGCTTTTCGTCCATTTTTTAATGGTAATATTAATGCTTGAGCGATCTTGGTGCATATGACCAAAGATAAGGCCAAGATTCTTCTAGAGTTGATTAATAAAGGTGATCCGGATTTTATGCAGGAATGCAACAGAATACAGATATAACCATAAGCACAGAGATGCAGAGGAAATAATGCTTCATTTTATTAATAAACGAATGACTGAAATAAGCTTACAAACATAATGGAAACAAGCTAGGGCACTGGTAGTGTATCTCTGAGAAGAGATGTGGCGTACGTAGGCCTTTGAACTGTGTTACATTGAGGCTCGCAGGCCTATTACAAACATAATGGAAATAGATGACCTAGGGTACTGGCAGCGTATCCCTGAGAAGAGATGTGGCGGCTACCAGCCCCTGAACTGTGTTACAATTAGGCTTGAAGGCCTATTTATTGTTGAGAAACAATGTAAAATCCGAAACGTCCAAAAACCTAACCCTAGGAGATGAAGCACCAAAACTGTGGGTCCCGTTTGGGTAAATTAGTGTTTCAACTTCTCGGGGATGAAACTTTGGCATCCGATCTCCGTTTGACGCGCTCAATAGCTCGTTAGAAAGATCTATCCGAGGACTACAACTTTTGAGTGAGCAACATCGGTCTACAACCCATGTTTCTCCTCGTTTTCCCAAAAAATGTTGTTTAGGGCCTCAAAACGACTCAGGAAGTTCAGGACCCGAAAAACTGCTATAAATAGTAAGTTGTGCCGAAACTTACAAAATGAAATAACTGATGGTGGGGGTTCAAATGGACTCGGTGGGTGGCCATCAATATCCACCTGGATTATTAATTCCCTAAAATGGCTCTGGGTGTGCAGGACCCGAAAACCTGCTAAAAATAGTAAGCTGTGCTGAAGCTGAAAAACTAAAAGAATTGATGGTGCGGGTCCATGGAATAGGTGGGAGGCCACTGATATCCACCTGGATCATTCCTCCCTCCTTAGGAAGCAATGGTATCCATTGCGTTAAGTTCCTCCATGGGGGGGGGAGAGGGAATTTTGCTGAACTTGGTATTGGATTTGTCCAGGATGTCGCAGACCTGTTGGCGAACGTGGTGGATGTAGATGTGCCACCTGTGGGCAACTGTTGAAGGATCTGGGAAAATTTATCCATCATCGCGTTCCTCTGTTTCTCGAGGGCCTCCCCGAGCAAGATTTTGATAAGATCTCCTGCTCCCTCGTCTTTCTTTCCTTTCGCCATGGGGGGTCTTTGGGGTTGCGAGGTTGAACTCCTTATACCCTGGCCGCGTTGGGGAGATGAAAAGACAAATAGAGAAAGAGCAGACCGCTCTGATACCACTGATCCGGATTTTATGCAGGAAAACAACAGAATACATATATAACCATAAGCATAGAGATGCAGCGGAAATAATGCTTCATTTTATTAATAAACGAATGACTGAAATAAGCTTACAAACATAATGGAAACAAGCGAGGGCCTTTGAGTAGTGTATCTCTGAGAAGAGATGTGGCGTACGCAGGCCTTTGAATTGTGTTACATTGAGGCTCGCAGGCCTATTACAGACATAATGGAAATAGATGAGCTAGGGTACTGGCAGCGTATCCCTAAGAAGAGATGTGGTGGCTACCAGCCCCTGAACTGTGTTACAATGAGGCTCGAAGGCCTATTTATTGTTGAGAAACAATGTAAAATCCAAAACGTCCAAAAACCTAACCCTAGGAGATGAAGCGCCAAAACTGTGGGTCTCGTTTGGGTAAATTGGTGTTTCAACTTCCCGAGGATGTAACTTTGGCATCCGATCTCCGTTTGATGCGCTCAATAGCTCGTTAGAAATATCTATCTGAGGACTACATATGTTGCTCCCCGTTTTCCCAAAAAACGTCGTTTAGGGCCTCAAAACGGCTCCGGAAGTTCAGGACCTGAAAAATTGCTATAAATAGTAAGTTGTGCTGAAACTTACAAAATGAAATAACTGATGGTGGGGGTTCAAATGGGCTCGGCGGGTGGCCACCAATATCCCCTGGATTATTAATTCCCCAAAACGCCTCCAGATGTGCAGGACCTAAAAACCTGCTAAAAATAGTAAGCTGTGATGAAGCTAAAAAACTGAAAGAATTGATGGTCCGGGTCCAAATGGAATAGGCCGGAGGCCATCGATATCCACCTGGATCAAAAGGGGCATGAATTCAATAAGTGCTCCATGCTTTCTATCTGGGAGGCGCACATACTACACGAAGAGGGACCCTGAACTCCAGGCTTTTGCAATTGGTCCTAGGTGAGGGCGCGCCCATTATTGACAAGCCAGAGGAAGAATGTAAATTTTGGCCAAAATATCCCAGACCATAATTTTACCCAGAGGGGATGGAATTGGTGCTGATGGTATTCTGCTTCCAACTGATAAAATTCTTGTATTGTAAAAATTCAATTAGTTTTGTAACCCCATCAAAGGATTTCTATTCCTTTGGTGGTCATAATTCTTCTAGAGTTGAACTCTTTGTCAAAAGCTTCCCATTGATGCGTGTCTGGTGCATTGGGCCAATTTTCCCGCCTTTTCCATTTTCTCCACATAACACTTGCTCCTGTGTCCCAGAACTGGTTAACTGTCAAGTTTATAGAGCGATTGGTAAATGAGAAGATCTCAGCAAGGTCTTGACGAATGAATAACTTATCCCTTTATTTCCACGATTCCTACCAAAATAAGGCTTTGCCCCCATCTCTGATCTCCCAAAATATGTGGTTACGTATCAAATCCCTATTTTCAACTGCTAGATTCCGTATTGATGATCCTGTTGGTGTGCCCCGAACTCACAACTGTCCTTCCGTGGATGACTGCATATTGTATTTTCGTTCGCAAATATGCTTCCAAAGATCATTTCCACCCTGAATCTAATGCCACCAAAGTTTTTCTCCCATTACTTGATTTAAAGTACAAGGGTCTATGAGGCCTACCCCCCTGCCATTTTAGGTTTGGTTAGGTCATTCTAAGAAAGGAGAGCCCACTTTTTTTCTTTTTGTGCCCCTTGCAAGAAGGATTTCTTAAAAATATTTGTCATTTTGGAGGATGCGTTTTTGGGCGTAGCAAGACCCGAAAGTTGGTAAATTGGAATCGATTGTAGCACCGCTTTTAGAATAACCACCCTACTCGCCATGTTGAGGGCTCGAAAAGACAAATTTTGGAGGCAGACTTTAATGCGATCAAGAAGGGATTTCCAGCATGAAACTCTGAGGGAATTAAGGATAAGGGGAATGCCCAAATAATTTTATGGCATCGATCCAATATGAAAACCTAGGATTATGGCCAAAAAGGATTGAGTCGGGACTGGGGTATTGAAGAAGAAGATGTCTGAATTATCTTTATTTATTTGGGTTCCTGAGGCTTTCTTAAAGTCCCATAGAATTGAATCTAGGGATCTGGCTTCTTTGAGAGTGGTTTGAAATAAAATCATAACATCATCCACAAATTGCTGATGCGTTAAGGGAAGGTCATTACCCAATAGGAAAATCCCTTTAAAGTGACCTTTTTGAACATTCGCCTTGATATATCGCCCCATACCTTCCGCTTCCAATATAAAAAGGAAAGGGGAGATTATATCTCCTTGTCTAAGGCCTCTAGAGGCATTGAAAGTTTGGGAAGGGGAGCCATTGAGGAGGATAGAGAACACATAAGTGGAAATAAGGGAGGAAACCCATTGGATCCATCTAGGTTCAAAGCCAAATTCTTGAAGTATACACAACATATAGGGCCAACTAAGGCAGTCATAAATTTATAAATATCAAGTTTAATCATCATGCCCTTGGATCAAAGGATTTTGAGTGAATGAATGTCTTCCTGAGCTGTGATAATTCCATCTATGATTTGACGACCTTTAACAAAACCGATATGCTACGGGGAGATTAAAGCCAAAAGGATTGGTTTGAGATGATTCACCATGGTGGTGGAGAGAATTTTACAAATTACATTACACAGAGAAATAGGTCAAAAACCATGGGGTTCTTCAGAATGATGATATTTATGAATTAAAGTTAAAAAGGTGGAATTGAGAGCTGGATGTACCTTCCTTGGTATTCTTGATTCTTCCACGACTTCCAAGATTTATTTTCCCAGGATAGGCCAGGTTTCCTAAAAAAATTATGTTGTGAAGCCATCGAGCCCAGACACTTTATTTTTCGCCAGACCTTTGACCACCTCTTCTACCTCCTCCATGGTGACTGCTCGCATGAGTGCCAGGTTCTGGTCTCTGCTGGCCAATTGGGGAATATGCCTAGATATGCGGTCAATAACTCATCTTTTGTTAGGGATTGGTTCTAACATGATATTTTTGAAGTGATCTACTAGGAGGTTCTCCATGCCTTCATTCTGTACTAGGTGGTTCCCTGCTGGGTCTAGAAGTGAGAATATTATATTATGTTTCCTATGTTGGATCATGGATTTATGGAAGACGTGAGTGTTTCTTTCTCCTTCATGAATCCATTGAACCCTGCACTTTTGTTTCCATAATATCTCCTCCTGCTTCCTTCTTTATTCAATATTTGTTAGTAGCTGCCCTTTTTCCACCGCCAAGGCGCCTGAGCATCCATCTGTTATCATTTTCTATTGTACCTATTGCATGCGAGCCTAAAGATGTTCTTGATCTTGCTGGATGTGTCCAAATTCCAGTTTTCTCCACTTATTTATCTTTTGCTTTAAATATTTCATACGAAGCTGGAAGGTGTGCATGGCATTTCTTCCATGTTCTAAACTAGAGGTCCACCAGTCCTTTACCTTTTCCAAAAATGATGGATCTCGTAGCCAGAAGGATTCAAACCTGAAGGGTCGATTACGATGCCCCTGTTTCATGTCTACTTCCAACCAGATAGACTAGTGGTCAGAACCAAGGCATGGCAATATTGAGGCTTCATAGTAAATATCTCTACTAATAAGTTCTCGAGAGGCTATAAAGCGATCTAGCTGAGAAGACACTTGATGTGCTCCTCCTATCTTGTTATTCCACATATATATTCCATTAATGGCGGGAATGTCCACGAGATGCTGGCCAAATTGCATGTTTCTAAAGAGCTCCGTTTCCAGTTCTTGTCTTCTGATGCCACCTTTTTTCTCATCTAACGAGGTGATCAAATTGAAATCTCCCCCGATCAACCAAAATTTCTCAGTATGCATCTATCCCAAATTTCCTATGCTTTGAAGGAAAGCTTCTTTTTCTCCTGGAGTATGAGGGCCATATACCGCCGAGATAAGAACCCATTCTCTAGTTCCAATATATCTAAATCTCCTAGAAAGGATTTGGGGTAGGCCGATCTAGTTGTCAACAAGTACCTCTATAAGGTTCCAGAGAATGGCTATACCTCCAACACACCCTCTTGCATCGATAACTAATTCTTTATACTTAGGGTGAATGCGTCTAAGCATTTTAACTAGTTTCTCTCTTGATACTTTATTTTCCTAAAGAAGCACTATCTGGGGCTTCTCATTTTTCAGGTGTACTTGAATATATCTCTGTTTACCTCGCCTTTTGAGGCCTCTCATGTTCGAGGAGATTACTATCATTGGGAGACTTTATGTAGTTGGTGGAATACTGCAGAGAGCAGTATTACCCTTCCTGAATTCACTAATATCTCTACCACCATTTGAATCGACTCTTGAAAGGTTTTTCTTCCCCTTTTCTTACCGCCCTTACCTTGGCTATTCATATCTTGAGAACTGCCCAGCGGCGATCCAAGTGGATCCACCAGATCTGGTTGTCGTTGGCCTTGTTTTGCCATATATTGTTGAAATGTATCTCGATACAACTTCTTTTGGTCCTTCGGGATTAATATCTCATCAAGTTTATGCCATTCATGTATGATTATTTTCAGAACTACCTCCTCCATGCTCAGTTCCTCCTTTGATGCATTTATCTCCATTGCTGAGAGATCGATGGATTGTTCTTGCTCCTCTTTCTCTGAAGTTTCGTCGCTTCTTTCCTCTTCAATTTGAATGTCGATTTTGGTGGATCTCGGACATGATCCACACATTTAGGAGGTTATGTCTCCTTATAGCTCTCCCCTCGCTGCTGCAGAATTTCGAACCGATTCTAACTAGTCTTTTTATTTTGTGGATTGGGAACTGTCTGTTGCTGTGACTTTGTATTCTTCTTCTTATGTGAAGCTTCCTTGAAACCATCACTATTGTCTTGTGGTGGATCTGGTTCTTGAGAAGGCTAAGGCACCTCCGTATCTACTTGATTAAGGGGACATGCTTTATACAAATACCCATACTCGGGACATTGACGGAAACAAAAGGGAATGTGTTCGTAATCTAGCGGTTGTTGCCAGATTACATCCTGGTATTCCAGTTCCATTGATTCTAGAAGGGGTTCCGCAATATTCATGTAAAAACAGAAGCGGGCGAAATAAGTGTACCTTCCCCTGCGAGTGGATTAAACTGTTTTCACGAATCTTCCGATTGAGTTACCAATCCCTTCCAGGATTTTAGGATCCTAGAAATCAACTGGTAGGGCGAAAAGATGAACCTAGACAGGAGGCGCTAGAAATTTCTCCCGATCTGGATTGTAGCATTCCTCCCAGTACCTCATAAAGAGGCTCGCATTGTAGTAGAAGTATGAACCTTTTTTGAAGATTCTTTCCTTGTCTTGAAGATTAGAAAAAATCACTGTGAAAAAGCCTTGTGTGCCAAACTTCAGATCTATATGTCCCTTTGGCTACCATTTTTGCTGAATCCATTTAATCAGGTAATTTTCTGTGGGAAAAATGCCGATAAAATTGCAGATCAAGGCATGATATTTCATGTATCAACAGTAGTTTTCCAGTTTGTTGGAGGGAATCAAAAACTGGGGTTTCTTAGTAGCTCTTGGAAGGCATTTCCCTCAAATTATTGCTTTCCATTGGGATCCTAGTACAGGTTCTGCGTTAGGGCCAACACCCTCTTGAGAACGTAACAAAATATCTGTTTTACTGCTGGATTCATTTGTTGCTACACTTCGGTAGGAGGGGACCTCTCCCCCCCCAACTGGGGTACTCATTTCCTCTATCAGATCCACAGCTGAGAAGGCTGCGACGGGAAAATGATTCAGGGTTTGTCTAGAAATTTCAGCGGCTGCGTAGAACCATAACATAGCTCAACATCTCATTCTTCCCATAAACTAACATAATATCTACTATATTAGGGTGTAATATTGTGAAATATTTTACCCTTTTTATATACTATGATACTCCTAAATAGTCATTGATCTTTATCTCAATCACAACCCCACATCGAGATAAAAACTTCTTCAAAACTATTAAATATAACCCTTGTTGATGGGAACTTTATCAAGTATGAAAATAATTATCATGCATTTTAAATTTAAAGTAGTAGTATTAAGCTGATTGAACTTATTCATATGGTAGGATTTCAAATGACCCATTATTTGCAGCTTTTGGAACTGGGCCTAAAATTTATCCAGGACATCATCTTACTAGACTTGAATTATCTATTTTTCTTCACATGTTTCTAAAAAAATAGATTTTTTTTTTCTCCCTTAAGTGAGCTTAAACTTTTAGTAGTTATTGCGATTTTTTTCATCATTATAAATCTCATAAAACTTTAATAAAAGTGTGTGTGTGGGGGTAGCAAATGGGATGTGCTCACATATGACCATGCTTCATATTTTTCATTTCCTCAATTTGCTAAGGAATTTCCCATTTGTCTCCATTTAAGAGCATACGGAAATAACTTGGCTTTGGATGTAAAAATGATGTTAAAACATTTTATTTAAACTCAAAATGTGAGTTGTATACAATATGCGAAGGCATATTTAAAAATTCTGATTCTTTATATTTGATATTTTTCTTGTTTGTAAACAACGAATAAATCTTCCATAATAAGTTATGTAATATATGTACATATATAATATCCAAATGTGACATTTTTTTCAATTTGAGGAAATCTATAAAACTAGATATACTAATAAATTGTGACTTAGCAAGGGTCAAGACATCCAAAGACACACCCATTAGGGGGCTCCCAATCCTCAAGAGCATCAACCCTTTTAGCTTTATCACAATGGGCCAAACGTCTCATTGAAGATTTGAACCTAGTTGGGGAGAGTGCCAAATCTACCTCCCAACCATTCTAGCTATAAATGCTCGACTATGTGACATGTTACTAGTAATTTGTGCTATAAACATAGACACATATGTAACTATGAAGAACTAATATTGTACTAATTTAATATAATTAAGACCAACCAAAAGCCAACATCATCCAAAAGTTCACACGATCATTTATATGTGCATATATGTGTGACACAACTGCAATAGCATTGTAGCTACCTACTTGTGCATTTGATCACATGATAATAATGGATTTTGAACATATATCTTCGATACTTGTTATATATATATATTTAATTTGAGATTAATTGTAATGGTTTAACTTTGTATTTATAAGTTCCTCTAAAACAATAACATAGACACTAAAACAAATCTATATTTTTAAAATTTGAAAGTAGAAATATTACAATTTATGCATCTTATTTGAAACTATTTTATTTGAATATATGTTATAATGAATTACATTAAAAGGGTTGAGATATATGGAGTTACATCCACACGGAGTTACTCTTTTAGATTTATGGCAACTGACCAAATGTCTCATCGAGGATTTGACCACGGTTGGGGTGAGCGCAAGACCCGCCTCCCAACCATTCTATTTATTGATGTTCGACTCTGTGACATGTTAGTAGTAATGTACATTATAAACCTGAACACATATGTAGTCTTGAAGAGCTAAGGTTGTACTAATTTATGCAAATTAAGGTCTATCCAAATCGAACATCATTCTAAAGTTCATGTGATCTTTTATATATTCATGAATGTATGGCACAAGTATAATAACATTGTAGTTGCACATATGTGCATTTAATCACATAATAATAATGGATTTTGAACATATATCTTTGGTATTGTTTGTATATTTAATTTGAGTTTAATTTTAATGGTTTAAATTTGTGTTTATAATTTTATCTAAAAATAATAACATATACACTAAACAAATCTATGTCTTTAAAAAAATAAAAATAAAAATATTACAATTTATGCTTTTTATTTGAAACTATTTTTTTTTTTTTTTTTAGTTATTGCATTTTAATATATTTTATAATTAATCACATTTAAATTGTAATAATGTTTTGGTTGGTCTTAATTTTTTGTTCAAAGCACATCAAAATTTAGAGTGAAAGGCTTACCAAGCATTGTGCACTTAACTAATACATCCAAATTCATAAACTTTAATACTACTAGAAAGATTTAAGGAATTCTAAAACACATTGTTACACTAACATGATGAAGTGCATTAACTTTAAAAAAAATGCTAATAAAACCCTTTTTAAAGACATTAACCTCCCCTTTTGTCTTCACACCCTCTTTCATCGTGTTAATTATTATGCATGCAGATCTCTTTCAAGTTTTATAACTCAAAGGATGCACATAGTTATTTGATTCCACAAGGACTCATGCTTGTAGTTATGATGTAATAGAAGCCTCCATTATGCATTTCATAATCTATTTATGATCAATGAAACTATTGTGACTTTTTGGCAAGATAGATTTTGATTTCTTGTTGATGGCCTACCAAAATAATTTAGGGTGTAGATGGCCTATTATTAGTATGCTTCAACCTAAAGGAAGGTCTTTGTCGAGTTTTAACCTATTGTCACAATATATACCATATTTTCAAGTATAATAAACAAAGATGGCTAGATATGGCTACTGCACCTCTCCTATCCAACCCGAGCTTAATAACTTATAACACTAGGATGCTTCATAGCTTTACCAACCCAAAACACCCCTTCTCAACTCATTCGAGTATGTTCATGGATGGTAACTATAATAGGTTGCTAGAAAACTCTTTAGATGGGTACCAAGTAAGATGAGCTGGTGAGATGGGGTACTGAGTAAGGGAGGGGTGAGTCACCTCTTTAATGCTTTTAATATGAGAATAAACTAGACATTGGGAAATGAAAGCTTTTAGGAGCATACATATATATGCAATGCCCTAGAAATGTTCACATTGCACTTGCAAACTTAATATAATTGGTTTCAATCCCAATAAATAACTTTTGATAATTTCAGATCACTTACGAAAAAAAACAATAAAAATAACTATAGAATCTTATATTTAGAAAATTTAACTTTGTTAACATTTCCTATACAAAAAACGTACTTCATTGTTCATTGCGATTAGTAAATTTCATACATTTTTTCAAAATATCCTTGCTTTGTTTGATCAATGTGCTCCCTCAAAGTTTCACATTTCAAATAGATTTATCTTGTTTCTCATGGTTTTTTTTATTTCATGCATTTCCTAACATTTTTCAAGTTGTTTTTGATTCACCCACTCGTAATGTATAACCTCATTCCTTCTTATAACAAGTTTAAACTTGATCTTGCCCAATTTTCCTTGTAGAGGTTATAGATTAAGATTATTAGAGTAGTAATAGTATTAGGACAAACAATGATATGAAAGATGATTACGATTTCCCATTCTAGATTTAAAATCAACCATTTATACATAAAGAGGAAAAAGTTCATTTTCCCTAACTAGTGAAAATTGAAGTAGACATGTTCCTTCTCGCCCACACATATTTCTTATACATTTATTTTTGTATGTATACGAACTAGGAATTGACATGGACTTCACACGATAGAACCATATAGAAACAATATATACATCACATATTTGGTAAACATAAGTATTCATCGATGTTGTTAACAAAGTATCGCCAATGCCTTTTTATTCTTAATCCAAAAATACATTGCTACATCTCCCGAAACTATTAGAATGTAGAAAAAATAGATCGAAACTTGGTGAAGGCTACTCATTTTTTTTTTTGAAATTCATTATATATCATCTATTTCATTTATCAAATGGTAGTCAAGGAATCATTATTATAATGTAAAATTTTTTGTTACAAAATGATCAACACGCGTAATATTTTTTTATGGTTATGTACACTTGAAAAATCCACACCAAATTCTTAGTGATATTTTCAAATAAGAACAACTACCACATGACTATTCTATATGTTTAATTTTAATTGATATTAATTGGAAATGAGTGTATGTTTTTAAGTCCTAGATGACTGTTGTCCTACATTTTTTTTAATTAAATAAATCGAATATGAACTTATTGTTGAACCCTTAGTTAAACTGAGAGGTGGAGGGGGGGCAGGGGGGGGGGGGTTGAATCAGTTTAATACATTCATGGACTTTTAAAACTTTCCATTAAACTTATTTATACCTTCATTTCATGATCAACTTATTATATAATGAAACAACAATCTTACTATGTGGGCAACAAGTACTAAGCAGATTGAATATAGAATATCAACACATAATCATCATGCACATGGAAAACATATATAAGTGGAAACCCATAAGGGAGAAAACCACATCTTATTATTTTTGTGATGCAGAGGCAAGCTACAACTCCCTCTCACCACGGATTTTCTATAGGCTCCAACCTACATGAGGCTACTACCTCAAATTTTGCAAGCTACAACTTGCAAGGAAGCTCCAACTCCCATATGTTTTATGTAGGCTACAACCCACAGGAGGCTCCTACCTCAACCAGCTCCAACTGGACATCTATCAAGCTACAACTTGAAACGGAAGCACCAACTCCCATGTATTTTTCTGTAGGCTATAACCCACAGGAGGCTCCTACCTGTTAGAATATTCCGACACATAGGAAATAGTTAAGAATAACTTAGTCTAGTGTAAAGTTAGGTAAAGTGTGTTTCTTTACTATGTACATTTGTAACTTATAATCTGATGGTCACGATTTGTAGTGATCCGACAATTATCTCTCTCCTCAGTATTAACGACACTTGATCCATGGCTTAACACCTGATTGGTCCATGATCTCTACTTAAAGAGCATGGAGGGTCATTTGTTCAATAACCATTTATGAGAGAAACATATGTAACTTTTATTTTTATATTAATAAATTTCCTGAAGTGGCCGCGTTGGCTCAGGCCGTGGACTGTTTCCCTCTTCGAGGGTTTTAACCACATGATAATACTGGTGTACTGATTTGTGATCTATTTGTGAGTGGTGACCTTTGGTTTTTGATCTAAGGAACTTACCCTGTAAATTCCTACATGGTATCAGAGCTATTTTGAGGGCCGCATTTGTTGTTGATCAAAATCTGAAGCCGGTTTGACTGCATGAGACTGTCGTTTTCTATATCTATTGTTTCTAAACATTTTCAGGCTTGAAGAACTGTTCTGTTGTGTCTGGAGCATCTGTTACAGTGAGGAACACCTTTCGTTTCATGCGAAAAGGTTTCTGGTTGCCCAAGTTATGACAGTTTAGATCTGGAGGTATAACGTATCTGTTTTGCAGTTATATTTGTAAATAGTTCTGCTTATTTCGGTTCCCTCTGTTTATTTCGGTTTTTAGGTTTTATTTATTTGCTGGATCTATACCCTCTTCTCTGTGTATGCCCTTTACTCTGCGCTGTGTGCGATCTCGGAAAATCAGAAACAGGAAGAAGGGATTTTTTTTTGCTACGTATGCTCTTTCCCCGCGTCTTTGTGCAATCTCAGGAGATCAGAAATAATGAAAATATAGATAGTTTCTGGTAAGTCTAACCAAAAATCTAACATTTTGCCGTAATCTTCAACCAAAATCCAAAAATATAATCATTAGAAGATATGTAAAATTTGATGAAAATATATCTGCCTGCGAGCCTAGTTCAGCGGGTGTGCCACCTTTGGCATACGAGCCTGATTCGGCATATGTGCCACCTCTCTCTCTCTCTTCTATTTTTAATAGAATTCCTTCTAGTTCAGATGATGACATCGAGGATGAAAACCTTCCTCCACCTCTTGAAATGATTCCTTTTACTCCACAGCTTCCAAGATGGGTCCGCTCTACTCAGGATGCAACAGGTTCTCTTGCAGGTGACCTTGCTGATTGACGAAGTACATGTTCTCAATTCGAAAGAGCCTCTTCCTTATTGGCTCAAGTTCCAGAAAATTCTGATCCAGAAACCTTTAAAGAAGCCTCTGGTCATACATATTGGGATGAAGCTATGAATTAAGAGTATCATTCCTTATTGGAAAATGATACTTGGGATCTTGTTCCTCTTCCAAAAGGAAGAAAACTTGTCAGATGCAGATGGGTTTACAAAACCAAGTTTGGACCAGAAGGAAAAGTGGATAGACATAAAGCTTGTCTTGTTGCTAAAGGATTTTGACAACTTGAAGGCATTGACTATACTGCAACCTTCTCCCCTGTTGCCAAAATGAATTCTATCCGCCTTGTTCTTTCCCTTGTTGCCTCCTTTAAATGGGAAGTCCATCAGACGGATGTTAAATCCGCCTTCTTACATGGAGATTTTCATGAAGAAATCTACATGGAACAACCCCCTGGCTTTATACAAAAAGTCTCCAGCCTTGTTTGTATCCTTAGGAAGTCTCTCTATGGTCTCAAACAAGTTCCTCAGCCTTGGTATGCTAAAATGGATAAATTTCTATTAGATAATGGCTTTTCTAGGTGTCATTCTGACAACGCTGTCTACACCAAGAAAGTGGCTAAGTCCTTCACCATCCTTGTTCTTTATGTTGATGATCTTATCCTTACTGGTAGTGATCCAGACCATATAAACCATGTGAAGTCTAGCCTCAAAAAGAAGTTTGAAATGACAGACTTAGGACACTTGCATTATTTCCTTGGTCTGCAAGTCTTGCAATCCAAAGAAGGAATTACCCTCTCTCAGTCCAAGTTGTGATCTTCTACACCACTTTCACATGGAAGACTGTAAGCCAACCCCTTCTCTCTTTCATTCTAGAGTCAAGCTTTCAGTCACTTGTACTACCCCTGAAGTTGATGCTACCTTATACCATCAACTTGTTGGTAAACTTCTGTATCTAATCCATACCTGTCCCGACCTTTCCTTTGCCATTGGTCTTGTCGCTCGGTTTCTGCACCAACCTCATGAAAGTCACTGGAACGCAACTAAAATAATACTTTGATATATTCGAGGTATAGTTCAGTTCAGGATTCATTATAGTGCAAGAGCATCTCCATTATTGATTGGTTTCACTAATTCTGATTAGGTTGGTGACCCTGATGATCGAAAGTCTACTGCCAGATATGTATTCACTCTTGGTTTAGGACCTATTACTTGGTCTTGTAAGAAACAAAGTTCCATCTCTCTTTCTTCAATAGAAGCAGAGTATCATGGCGCAGTTGAAGCCAGCAAGGAAGCGATGTGGCTTCATTGGATTATGTCTGAATTTGGTCTTCATCAGCAGCATCCAACTACACTTTGGTGTGATAATCAAAGTGCCATTCAATTATGTAAAGATCGAGTACAACATGAATGTATGAAACACATTGAGATCCACATACACTTCACCAGAAATCTCATTCATGATCGTGTTCTTGAAGTGTATTATTGTCCAACCAATGATCAAGTAGCCGATATCTTTACAAAGGCTCTCACGAAAGCGAAGTTTACCAAACTTCGATCCATGCTTGGAGTTTAGGAAAGTTATCATTAAGGTGGGATAGGCTCTAATGCCTCCTTCCTTCTCTTATCATGTCACCTTTGTAAATCATTCAATCCTATCCCAATTTGTTCTTAATGGGGGATGTTAGGATATTTCGACACATAGGAAATAGGCTCCTTTTGTGTCACCTTTATAAATCCTTCAATCCTATCCCAAGTTGTTTTTAAGGGGGGATGTTAGGATATTCCGACACATAGGAAATAGTTAAGAATAACTTATTCTAGTGTAGAGTTAGGTAAAGTGTGTTTCTTTACTATGTACATTTGTAACTTATAATCCGACAGTCACGGTTTGTAGTGATCCGACGGTTATCTCTCTCTTCGATATTATCGACACTTGATCCGTGGCTTAACACCCGATTGGTCCATGATCTATATTTAAAGAGCATGGAGGGTCATTTTTTCGGTAACCGTTTATGAGAAAAACATATGTAACTTTTCTTTTTATAGTAATAAATTTCCTGAAGTGGCTGCGTTGGCTCAGGCCATGGACTGTTTCCCTCTTTGAGGGTTTTAACCACGTGATAATACTGGTGTACTGATTTGTGATCTGTTTGTGAGTAGTGACCTTTGGTTTTTGATCTAAGGAACTTACCCTGTAAATTTCTACACTACCTCAACCAGCTACAACTGGACATCTATCAAGATACAACTTGATATGGAAGCACCAAATTGCTCACTCTAAAATAAAATCATATGCTGATTTACCTGGATATCAACTCTGTTTTCCTCCTTCTTCACTGCTACCCTTCCAGCCTTCAAATCTGTTTCATATCAACTCTGGATCTTCACAACATCTCTATATACTCTCTCTCATTCTTCCTCTCTCTAACATTCTGCAACTCTCTTACCTTCTTCTACTCTTTTCAATTCTACAACTTTTTTAACCTCTTCCGCACTCTTCAAATCTGCCGCATCCTCTCTCTTTCTTCCTCTATTTTTCGTAACCTTCTGCTTATGGATATTACCTGTTTTATACAGAAACCTTCATGACTATTTGCATTCTCTATGGGAATATGAAGTGAACAAACATGACTCTTTCCTTTCACCTACTCATTTCTTCACTCAGCGTATTCAGGATGTTACAACACTATATACTCATTTCAGTATTAAATTGGAGTTTTACTTTGCCTACAGAGACTTGCCTTTGCATCACAAACAATATAAAAAATAATTAATAAATTTATAGTTACAATAATATTCTAATTTAGCCCTTTCAGCATTTTAGCTTTGCTGTGCGTTTGTCTTTTTTGTTTCTGCAGTTATATTTCAACTATGCTGCATAACTGCCCTTTTTTACCGACTCGATCCATGCTGTTGCACTGTTTTGCACGAGCTTCGGGTCATTTTTCTTACCTGAGCCTTTCTTTGTTGTGTTCAGTCTTTTCTTTTTATTACCCGAGTCTTTTCTTCCGCGTTCAGCCTTTTCGTTTGACTTACTGCCGCAACACTGTTCTGCACGGGCTCCTAGTCCTTTGTCAGGCGTTCAGGTCTTTCTTTTGTGACCTGTGGGGTATGGCCCACATAAAATCCCTTTTAACGCATCGGATTATAATATCTTAGTTTATTCCACATACATACATTAGTGATCAAACAACGCATATTTTATATAATAGAAATGCGAAACAAGGCTTATCAAGTCCCACATCACTTGACCAATCATAATACATCGCACTGTGCTTGCCCGTAACTTATAACGTTTAGCATTTAAACATATATCCTATCTTGTGCGATATGCAATCGCATTGCATCGCATCCAACTTACCTTACCGCGCAAACCTTCAGCACAAAAACATAAACTTTGCGATGTGCGTTAATGCGCAGTGCTGACACGTGGATCCTCCCTTTCACCGCATTGCAAACAAATTAACAGACCTTAGCACTATTTTCTAACATTTTTGATGTGCGGGAGTGCGATTCGCCGTCTGCCGTTGATCTGCCCCCAAATCTAACGGTCCTCATCTGATCGTAGTTCACACTTTATAAGATTTACTTTGTGGTTACCCTCTATTTCTTGCGATTTGCAATATTGCGCAGTGCTGACACGTGCCCTTCTCCACTTCGCATCACATACAGTTTAACTTACCTTGCGATGGCCTTAACACTATCCGCTAATATTTTCAATGTGCGATATCACTTCCAAGCTGCCGCAATCTCCGCCGTTGGCTTGTCCTGGATCCGATGGTCCACGCAATGTCCCCACTGATTCACTTCGCATCACAAACTAATAATCTTAACTTGCGAAAACTCTTAACTGATACTCCTATTTTCTGCGATGTGTGAAAACGTTGTGGTTGCGACGTACTTTATCACTGTTTATCGGTGTTGGATCTATGGTCCCTGTCGAGTTTTCAAATATGATTGGTTTCGTTCTGCGTTAACACAATATACAATGTAATTCCCAGTTTGCGATGTGCACTTCCATTCTCTGCCCGACATGCATCCAAATCTCTATCGTTAATACTAAATCTTCAAATCTGTGATCTAATCCTGACTGTACACTCATCCTTCACATGACTCTTCTTCATCTCTTCCATCTGCTCTGATCTTTGCCGTTAATTATTAATACTTTGATTCTACAATTCGATCTTTGCCATCCGATCGCCTCCCTTGGAATTATTCTAAGGGTTCTCTGCCTTAGTCGATTTTTCTTCTTTTTACGAGCATCGCTACGCTGCATCTCCAGTATCCTTCTTAAGCTTTATTCAGTTTCTAAATGCGTTGATATCTCCTGAG